>CM056500.1:37349864-37832696 GCA_029783415.1 Anisodus acutangulus
GAGTCTGACCCGTCAGAGATCATGGTTTCTATTGAGGAGGATCTATCCGAGGATCCCTATGAGTCGCCCGCTCGAACAGTTTCGGTTCTGCCAATGGAAGATGGCGTGAGGGGAGTTCCGACCTCACCAAGGCCCTTAGTTTTAGTATCGGGCCCCATTGATCCTGGTGTAAGCGGGGCAGCACAGGGATTGGCACAGTCGGGTTCCCCTTATGTGCATCTCCATGATAAGGTATTCATTTCATTCACTAACACCGACTCTTCTGAGGTTCCGGGTAGTCCACAATTTTGGGAGTCCGTTAATTAGGGCTCGCCGATTTATGTCATGAGATGCGTGGAGGAGGAGTAAAGTAGGCAGGCCAAGAGGATGCTAGGGGTTAGTAAGGATATGAGGGTTCCACTTCAAAGTGTATATAGGACCGAGACAGGACAGTGCAGGTACACTAACAGGATCACTACATTGTCCTAGCGCCTTTCCTAATAGCCCATAAGGTTCTTACATTAGTTACCTTTAAGTAGATCGTGTGTTGTGCTTAACCGATATGTGGTTATATGTTTGGGTTAATCGAAAAAGCATTTGGATTATGTATGTAGGTTGATAAGATTGTTGTACAGTTTAGTGTTGTGAAGATATGTGTCTGTTTTGTTTCAAATTGCTTGTGTATGCATGAATAACATGCATATAGGTTAAGATGGTTGAAGAACTTAACTAGATTATAACTTTGGTATAGTTTTAACTATTTGTTTGACTGGTCCATTTTATCCACATGCTTGGTCATTATTGTCCGGTTGATGATTAGGAAAGGATTAATATGAGTATGAAATAACTAATTTGTTTGTTAAGCCAAATCTATTTTGGAAATTCTAAGTTGGCTAAAGGAAGTTTGTTAAAATCCAGTTTCCTTATCTAAACTTTAGTGCAGTTGGGTTTCAAATGAGTAAGTTGCTTGTCAAAAAGGGTAGAAAAAGTTTAGAGAATTATGTGTGGTCACTGTTTAGTAAGAGATGATTTGAATATGCTCTCTTTTGGTATTCTTAAAATGAGGTAAAACAATAGTTCAAAAATTGATAATGATTTTCCTTTCCTTTAAGATTCAGTTGCAATTCTGAAATTCTACTTAAACTGATGCTTGTTTATGTGCTTAAAGAAAATATGTCTTCCTAAGCAATTAGTAGTAATTTCTACAGCAAACTTATGAGTTCTGAGATAGTTACTTAGCTTTAGGACAATGCTAACTCTTAGAATGATTTGTTTTTTTAGAATGATTGAAGTTGTCTTAGTTTAAGCAGCATCCTGTTTGAGAGTCTCTGTCCAATTTCGTTATTGGTATTCACTTACAAATTTTGTTAAGTTTAGAACATTTTTAGCATATTTAAAACTACCCCTTTGATGTGATTTCCTTACTTGCATCTTCACGGCCTTTGTTATTATCTTACTGGTTGAAATCCAAAGATTTCCTTGAAATGACACTAGTAAGCTTTGCAGGGAAAAAAAATACCCGACACAGTCAGATATAATATGTGTGTATGTACATGTCCCTTCTGGGCACCCAAATGACGTTGAAATTGTCGTACTATGAGATGTATATCTTAACATGGAAATTAAGTCGCAAGAAAAAGGAAATTGGATGTAACAAATCAATGTAAGAGGGCAACACTCTAAAGAGCTAAGGTGGTGATTACACTCACCAAATGAGGGGAGAACGACACAATAATATCCAATAGATTGGACCTTCCAACAATCAATCGACAAAATGATTATAACAAAGCTGATACAAAAGGCTATAAAGTTCCAGTGGTCCGATGCCCGTGAGCAGAATTTTCAAGAGTTAAAGGACAGACTAATATCAACACCATCCCTTACTCTCCCAGAAGGTCCAAAGGGCTACGTGGTGTATTGTGATGTTTCGGAAGCAGGTTTAGGATGCGTGCTATTGCAACATGGTAAAGTGATTGCCTATGCCTCAAAGAAATTGAGGAAATATGAGAAAAACTATCTAACGCACGATTTGGAATTGGCCGCAGTGGTCTATGCAAATAATAATAATTTTGGCGGCATTACTTGTATGGTGTTCATGTAGATATTTTTTCGGATAATAAAAATCTGCGATATATATTTAAACAGAAAAAGTTGAACTTGAGACAAAGGAGGTGGCTTGAATTATTAATGAATTATGTTGTGGACAGCTTATACCATCTCGATAAAGCTAATGTTATAGCAAACGCGCTCAGTCGTAAGTCGATGCGTCAGCTTGATGCCGGTGTAGGTCGAGATGAAGAAGTTAATAAGAAAGCTCCATCAGTTAGCTCGTTTGGGAGTCCGACTAATGGATTCAGAGGATGGTGGCTTTGTGACTCAGAATACATCAGAGTCGTCCCTCAGATCGGAAGTTAAGGAATGCTAGTGAGAAGACCCCATATTAGGAAGAATTAGAGAGAGTATTCAACAAAATAAGACTACAGTCTTCGAGATTGACGGAAACGGGATTCTCAAACACCATGGTTGTTTATGTGTGGGATTACGAGACAAAAAAATGATGGAGTTTCATTGCTCACGATATTCTATTCACCCTGGATCTACTAAAATATATCATGATCTCAAGGGTATTTATTGGTTGAACGACATGAAGATGAGCATTGTGGAGTTTGTAGCTCAGTGTCTTGATTGTCAGCAAGTAAAAATAGAGCACCAAAAGCCTGGTGGCTTGGCTCAAAATATTAGGATCCCGGCGTGGAAATGGGAAATGATTAATATGGATTTCATTACGGGTTTACCTCGCTCTTATCATAAGTTTGATTAACTTACTAAATCAGCTCAATTCCTGACGGTCAAAACTACCTACACAGCCTAGGACTACGCAAAGTTGTACGTTAAGGAGATTATTCGCCTTCATGGTATGCCTAGTTCACATCTAATTGTTGGAGATCATTTCAAAAAAAAGGGGGTTGGGCACTCAAGTTAATCTTAATACAACTTTCCATCCTTAGACAGACGGGCAGGCCAAGCGTATGATTCAAACGCTCAAGGACATGCTACGATCCTGTGTATTAGACTTTAATGGGAATTTGGAATGATCATTTATCACTCATTGAATTTGCATACAATAACAGTTATCATGTCAGCATTAAAATGGATTCATACGAGGCTTTGTATGGACGAAAATGTAGATCTCCTATTGGATGGTTCGAAGTAGGCAAATCAGAATTACTTGGGCCTGACCTAATGCTCCAAGCCATAGAAGATGTGAAGCTTATCCAAGGACGGCTGTTAACCGATCAGAGTCATCAGAAGTCGTATTTAGATGTGCGACAGCGGGACTTAGTGTTCTAAGTGGATAATTTGGTCTTTTTTTTGGAAGATCTCCCCTATGAAGGGTGTAATGAGGTTTGGAAAAAAGGGAAAGCTTAGCCCAAGGTATACTGGGCCATATCGCTTAATTCGACGATTCAGCCAAGTAACTTACGAATTGGACTTGCCTCCGGAGTTAGAGTTGGTTCATCCGATTTTTCATGTTTCTATGTTAAGAGCGTGTGTTGGAGATCCTTCCCGAATTGTACCAATTGACGATGTGAAGGTTACAGAGCATTTATCATATGAAAAGGTTCCTATTGCTATCTTAGATCAACAAGTCCGCAAGTTTAGGACTAAAGAAGTAGCCTCCGTGAAAGTTTTATGGCGGAATAAGAATGTAGAAGAAATGACAGGAGGCGGAATAGGATATGAGACATAAATACCCTTACCTATTCCAGACCAACGCTGAGGTTCCGAGAGAAACATAAGGTGAGTTCTATTTCAGATTATTATAATTAATGCTTAAAGACCATGGGAGGTCTGATGTAATAATGTATGTTATATTATACTGCCCGTGAAAAAGTAGTTGTATTCTCTGGTTACGTAACGGAGATTAGATATGTCACCCCAACATTCGAGAATGAATATTTCTAAGGGGGAAATGATGTAACACGCCGTACTCTCGTACCATGATTTGAGTAGCTAGACATATGGAAGTAAACATGAGTCCCGAGGAATTTGGTTATATTTAGGTATTCACACCAAGAGCTTGGTGTATAAAAGGATGCAGTCCCAAAATGATTTAGGACTTAAAAAGTGTGACGATGGTGGTTGAAAATAATATTTTGAGTGTGTGCATAAAGAGGCTATGGACTAATGTTATACCACATGAGTATTTTATTGAGTATATGACATGATTATTATTTAAGTAAATACATGGATAATTTTAGGGGGACAACATTCAGATGTGGGGCCCATTCCATATTTATGCATATTAGTGGATATGATATATGTTTGGTGAATTATGTGTACAAGTTTGGTCTCAAAAATTTATGACTAATACAAGTGGTGTGCTAAGTAGTGTGCTATGTGTACAAGTGGTGGCCTATGTGTCTCTCTAGCAACTCGTGAGACCCAAATTAGGTCAACAATCACTTTTTAGGGAATAATTCATCTAAAGGGCAGAAACACGATTCAGCAACTTTCATTTCATATTCTTTATGAAGAGCAACTCTTCAACTTTTGAGGGGTGAAAAAAAAAACTAACATTGCTAGCACTTCATGTATAATTTTTGAATAGTCTACTGGAAGAAATTGCTTACGGTTGGTGGTTCATTCGGAAGTTCTCGGTCAATTTCTCATTTCAACGAGAATTTTTGGAAGTTTAAAGTGTAAACGAAGGTATGTTAAGGCAAATCCTTCTTTTTTTTGGATGAAACGTAAACGTAATACTGTCCCGTAAATGATTCTATTCTTAGTAGTTAAGGATGTTCATGTTATTCATTCCTATTGTCAAAACATGTATAAATATGTTCCTAAATCCTTATTGATGTATATGGGAAAGATGTTAATGTTCATAATGTTAATTGGATGTGATATTACATCACTCCGACAAACTTATAGTGTCTTATTATCATATCATGCATGCATTATATTCATGTACATACCTTGACCTCAAATGAGTTATATACTCTACTTATGTATGCATTATATATATGTATGGGGCATGAGAAAAGGGAAAGAGTTATATAAGCACACTACCTGCAGTTGGTACAGATATACACGATGATGATTATGCCCACAGAGACCGATATGATATGATGGGATGCCTACAGAGGCTTGATGGCGTTGTATACACATATGTATATGTATGACTGCATTTGCCTTGTGCATGTCACTTAGACATATTATGGCCCTCAGAGGCATTCTCTATTGGTTGGTTGTTTCTTGTCTCATGTTACTTTCACGTCTTTATTATGCTATTTTTCATGCATGACATACTCGGTGCATTATTCCTACTGACGTCCCTTTTGTCGGGGGACGCTGCGTTTTATGCCTGCAGATCTAGGTAGATAGGACGACGGTCCGCACTAGTAGGTTGCCAATTCAGTTGATATTGGAGCACTCCATTTATTTCGGGGTTGCGGTCTAGTCTTGGTGCGATATTTTTTTGCATGGGCATATGGATATGTCGGGGCCCTGTTCCGACCTTGTGATATCACGTACTCTTTAGAGGCTTGCAGACAGTTGTCCTGTGTATAGTAGTCGTGTATTGCCTTGTCGGCCTTGATATGTACATATATATGAGATGGGTCCTTCTGGTTGTAGGATTTTGCATAACTCCTTTCCAGTTTACTATTTTCATATGTCAGCAGGGTATCTCGTGGGGGCCTCGTGGGCCATGCGAAATTACGGATATATGCTAAATATATGATTAACGGTACTCGGCATGTAAGGTCCGGGTGTCCGTCATGACCCTACGGTTTGGATCGTGACACTATCATTCTTCAGATCATATAATAAAATTCGATTTGATGACCTGTCCATTGAGTTTATAATTATCGCGATCTCCTCATTGTCAGGAGTACTAGAACAAAAGCGTCGTGACACTATATATTTCTGTTCTGATACTACTTGATCATTCTTAAACTTGATGGCAAGCCAATCCACCCATTTTTTTTGTTTCAGGACTTTGTAGAATCCAAATTTGTAGTCCGTTCGATCTTGAATCAATGGCTGCTAGTTTGCCCTCAATTTTGACAAGGTTAAAATATAGTTCTATGTCGGTCCGAATTTCTTTATTTTACCACAATGAGATAGTTCTGATTTCTTCGGTTCTAACATTAAACTCCACTATGTTGATTCTCGAACTATTGTTCGAAATTGTAAAGAATTGATATTGGGCCTAACTCAACCCCAAAAGTGGTACATTCTTTACATGGTATTAGAGTCAGACTCATTCCAATTCCTTGTTCACAGATGTTGGCCCCCAAATTATATTATTGACGCTCCAGTTAACAAGGTCTGGGCATGCGGAGAGTGTTAAGAATCGAATATGGAATGGAAACATGGACTCCTTATATAGATTCCTTATATAGATTTTGACAATCTTCACCCTACAAGCTAGCTTTTGGGGTTAAATTAGGCCCAAAATACATTTTTTACCGAAAGCACTAAACAAGTAAACAACTCCATGGATGTAAACTGCTTCCATCATTAATGGCTTAAAATACTATATGCTTTTAATCTCTCTCCATGATTCATCTGTGCCTAACGTGAAAACCCACTGTCTTGTTGACTTAATTGATGTATCATAAAGTGTCATCAAATTTTTGTTGGAAATTTGCCTTTGGCGGGAGTTGCGACCGACCAACTTTAACGGCTTAAACACTAGTGTTACGTATGTTGGAGAATCCGGTTCTTCACACATGCATGATCTACTAAGTACGTAGATAACCGTAGGGCCAAGAATCGTCAAATTTCATTAAGAAATGAAAGAGATATTGGTTCACGAAGTAAGGTGTTTGAAGCATGGAAAGTGTGGTATTGTGTTCAATTCTCCCTCATCGGTAGAGGAAGAAAGAATTGTTGTGTATATAAGACTCGAAATTGGTTTGGGGTTTGGGACCCCAAGGGGTATCCCATGTGTTTAAAGGAGGGAGGACCTAGATGTGCTTCGGTTCAAGGAAAGACCACACGCCGCCGCCGCCGTCGGTCTCGGCTCTCGGGCTCGGGCTCGATATTATTTTTTGGGCGAGAACTTTTCCGTCTGATTCGGACCAGAATTCTTTCAGATGTACTGATTTGGTCCCTGAAGTTTCAACGTCCGAATTTGGACGATCAAAGCTGAACGCCAAGCTCTCAATTCACCATTTATTTTGGTGAATTACTCCTCCGTTGGTCTTTCACCATTTATGTTGGTGACTTTACTACCTCCATAATGGCCATTATTTGGCTATTATGGAGGCGATTTTTCAGCCCTCCATCACCTATATAAACACCCCTTACACCATTGTTGAGCACTAAGAACACACATATAATATACACGAAATTGAAGCTTACACAAGCGAAAGTTTTCTTCTTCCTACAACTTCCAAGGCATCATTTAGTTACTCAATATTCTTCACGGTAGCTCTTGAGTTTCCTTTGCTCAAGTGTTCCATTGTTTTTATCTTGGGAGACAAATTGTCCAGGACGATTTATAAAGGATACATACGGGGGCAATATTGTCTTAAGGACAGAGTGCCACACTCGACTAAAAGAAACCAGTTTCCATTTTTCCGTCTTCAACAAAATTGTAATTTCAGTTTTGTGATTATATTGTAATTTTCAGATTACTAGTTGAATTATTGAATCTTTGTTTATCCTTTCGAATACTTGTAATAGTTATATACTTCCCGTACTGCTTTATAAAGTACCATAGAGCAAAAATACCCAAAAAAATTTATGTCTCTTTTTATATGGGTCAAAACCCAATGAACAGTAACAAATATAAGTAGGCAAATCTTCACCAACTTCACTCAGATGAGGAAGAAATCTGACTTCTCGTCTTAGGATTGCAAATAACAGCAGTATGATCACACAAACTCCATAAGCAGCACACGCCTTTAATGTACTCAAATTTCGAAGAGTAAAGGCCGTCCAATATATCAAGTGGAGGAAGGATGCATGCTTTGGGTTGTCTCGAATGTAACAATAATTTGGTCCTATTATCAGGACGTGATATAGAGCGGCTTTAATAGATGTCAGCAAAATAACGATCTAATGTTATAATATTACATAATTTGGACTACAGTGATTTACCCTGTATCGATGCTCACCCCTATAAAATTCTCCCCTCAAATTTAGACTATAGGTGATTTACCCTATTACTGGTAGTTTTATAAAAGGAAAGTCAAGTTCATTATCGACCTACCCTTACTATTATTGCGTTTGAATATTTCAAGATGAGCACCATCAAGTAAATATTAGGGTAATCACGGTAACTTTTACAGCTAACACTTCGGAATTAATAGAGTCCTAATTGTACTCTAATCAATTTAGTTATTTTCTTTTCTGATGTAAATCAAATTTATTTTCCTTTTTACGCTAAATCAAATTCTAGTGTTTTGTTCTATTGATCAAGATTGAACTAATCCTTCAATGCCTCTAAGTTTCTGAACCTTGCAAGAAAAACTTAAACTCGAGCCCTCAACCATTGTTGACCTTGTGGAGTTTCACTGATTTAAGATTTATTCTTACATATTTTATGATCTATAAACGAATATAAGTTTTTTTCTTCTTCTTTCTTTTTAGTGAGAAGCATAATTACAGATATCACATAAAATCTGCTTCAAAATCTTAGAATGCTTATGTGATTGATTTACATGAAGGTGATTAAAGGCATATGGGGTTAGAAAGAGAGACCAAGAACGAGAATATGATTGGTGGGTCTGGAAGTGAGATCGAGTTATACTGAGTTTGAGGGAGAGAGACAAACCACAGTGTTTAATTTTAGAAAAAATGAAATATAAAACTGGAAGAAATGGTTAATTTACCTGATGGTATAAAGAATTTTTGCACCAAACTTATACTCTTTCAAGATCATTTTTTCCTTATTTCAATTCTGCTTTTTTTGAAGAAGTAGAAATTTGTAACCATCTTATATATTCGGTAAGAAAAATGACTTCTGCCTATGCGTATGCACTTATTTTCTTGTACATATCCATCGAGGTTTCTTTGAGTGTTTCACAATTTATTTGGAGGTGGCAGCCTTTTGCTAGGTTTAGGGGGTCAGGACGGTAATGATCTTCTTCCGGACATTCCCAAATGCTTAGCATCAATGTTTAAGGTTCATGGATGTATTGTAGAAATTATAACATCTTTCTTAAGTATTCAATCTCGATTGATTGGTCCTCAATGTTGCAAAGCTGCATTAGAATTTGAGAATAGCTGTTGGCCTAAGATTTTCCCTTTGAGTTCACTTTTCCTTTTAACACTTATGAGTATTTTCCCCATTCAGGATTCATTACCACCACCATCCCCTCAACCTCTAGTTCCAACATTAGCACGAAAAGTTAAGAACTAAGTTGTTTGGTTATCGTCCTTTGAACTCTTTTTAATAAATGGGTGTTGATCGGACTCACACCAAGGAGTTTTTTCTATTTTGATATCATGTTGAATTATATGATTTCATTTAAATAATTATGTTGTTTCACTTTGTTTTTTGCCCTGATGAAGGAGGTTTAGGCTTGATTCCCCTCTATGTAATGCTTTCTTTTATGGAATAAAACACCCTGAAAAGGGACAATTAAGGTTTTTTTAAAAAAAACTTGCTAGATAATACATATGGAATTTACCAAAGGAAGAAAGTACCTTATTTGCATCACATGTTAGAGGAAATTGCACAATTACTTTAACTTATTCAAATAATAATAACTATAGCTACACAATTGTTGTGAAATAAAATTACTTTATGAATTTATTCCATTCTAATGAATTTCAAAACTGTTAAACAAGGTAATATACCCGTGATATACACTTGATATACATACGTGTATATCACGGGTAATCTCGTACATAATGCCCATATCAGACAGAATGGCCCAGCACGGCAGGTTGTATATTTGGTATGTATATTTGTGGTATATTATAGTGTAAATGTTACATTAATTAGTCTTGTACACTTACCATAATTGTATAGTTAGAATTATGGTAGAATAAGGTTTTAGGAATAGAATAGGAATATGATTCTCCTATTATGGAAATATGTAACTTGTATATATACTTTTCAATTAATGAAAATAATCAAGGGGATTATTTCTTTCATGGTATCAAGAGACTAGGTCTTGCTTCCGTCATTGCTCTCGATTTTTGTGCCTTTTTCTTGGCCACAAGTCTCTGAATTTCGTCCCCCTTCACCGGAATTCGTGATTATTTACCTCCACTCTTCCCAAATTTCCCCTCTTCTCCCTTTGTTCTTTCATTATGTCTAAGAACAATTTTCATCCTGCCCTCATGGTTTCTAACATCAAGAACAAAATCTCTATTGTCCTTGAGATGGAAAACGTTCAATATGCGATGTGGGCAGAATTATTTAAAATTCACGTTATCTCCCATCAAGTTATCTATCACGTAATTCCTCCCGCTACACCTATTCCCGCGCAGGATCCTCAGTTATAGATTACTCTTGGTGCTACCGTCCTCCAGTGGATTTACTCCACTATTTCGGTTGACCTCTTACAGACAATCATTGAGCCGGACACTACGGTTGTGGCTACTGGAATAGATTGCGTGACATATTCTAAGATAACCAACATTCACGTGTTGTCACACTCGAGCAGGAATTCTCTCAAGTTCGCATGGAAGAATTTCCAAACGTGTCTGCATATTGCAAGAAACTTAAGGAGTTGGCAGACCAGTTCAATAACATTGGCGCACCTGTGACAAATAATCGTCTGGTTCTACAATTGGTTGCCGGCCTTTCTGAGGCATATAATGGCGTTGGGACTCTCCTTCGTCAAAGCAACCCACTTTCCATTTTTTATCAAGCCCACTTCATGCTTACGTTGGAAGAAGCCGGTTTGGCAAAAAAGGCGGCTACCGGAGCAAGCCCCGTAGTCATGATGACGTCCTCCACAAATTCTTCGGTTGTTGTTGATAATTCGAGCCAAAACCGTACTCATGGTGGTGGCAAAAATAATTGTAAGAATAATAACAAAAATTGCGGGGGCAAACGCGGCGATTTCGGTGGTGGTTCCAGTGGTCAGCAGTCCGGCAGTGGGCCCCGTCCAGTCAACAGTGGACCTCCTCCCTACTGGTCCCTATCGTGGGGCCCATGGCAGTGGGGCTGGGGCAATGGGCCGTGACCCAACAACCCCTATTTTCTAGGCCCTTCCGATGGGCAGTGGGCTGGACAGCCCTACTTCAGGCCCAACAGTCAGCCATCATCATCTCGCTTCAGCACTGGGTCGGGGCAGCAGGGTGGATTGCTTGGGCCTCGGCCCACACAAGCATTCTCGGCAGTGGGCCCCATACCTACTCACACCGACATTGAGACCGCAATGCACACAATTGGGTTGACGCAACCGGATCCTAATTGGTACATAGACACCGACGCAATGACACACATGACTTCCGATCAAGATACTTTCTCATCTTATTTCAATTTGAGCAACCCTCGTGGTATAATTGTCGGTAATGGGACACTCTATTCTAATTCAGAGTTATGGTCATAAAACTTTATCTCCCCCCAATCCTCCCCTTATCTTGAAAAATACTTTACATGCTCCCAAATTGATTAAAAACTTAGTATCTGTCCGAAAATTCACCACTGACAATTCCGTTTCTGTTGAATTTGATCCTTTTGGTTTCTATACGAAGGATTTCAAGACAGAGAGTCCTCTCATGTGGTGTGATAGTAGGGGAGATCTTTACCCTATCACACCCGATTTCAGTCCATCGAGTCCAGCCTTGCCGTCAGCGTTCGCAGCCCTTGCTCCTTCCTTGTGGCATGCTCGACTTGGTCATCCGAAATCTTCTATTTTGTCATCTTTACATAAAAATAATTTTATTTCATGTAAGGGTACGAATAGTACTCCAAATTGTCAGTCTTGTTCTTTAGGAAAAATTATTAGGTTGCCATTTGTTGACTCGAATTCTCATACTTTAATGTCATTTGATATTATTCATAGCGACCTAAGGACGTCTCCTGTTCTGAGTTCTTTGGGTCATCGGTATTATGTTTTTTTTTGGATGATTACTCTAAGTTTTTATGGACGTTTCCAATTACAAATAAATCTCAAGTGTTTTCCGTCTTCTTACACAAAATATAGTAGTTGCGGATCTGGTCACGGATATACCCAAGAAATAACTCAGCTTGCCCAAGTCGGTCATAGCAAATTCTGTTTTGAGTAGAGCAATGATTTCATTCTTCAAACCGTCAGATGAGGCAGTAAGAACAATGTCATCCATATATAATAGCAAATAAGCAGTGCTGCTACCTCGATGAAAAGCGAAAAGAGAGTTATCACACCTGCTACATACAAATTCGATCTGCATAAGATACCTGGCAAAACGATCATACTAAGAGCGGGGTGCATGTTTCAAGCCATGCAATGACTTCCTGAGAAGACATACAAACTGCGGAACTGTCGGATGAACAAAGCCAGGGGGATGATGCATGTACACATTTTCTTTCAAATCCCTATGAAGAAATGCATTCTTCACATCAAGCTGATGAATCGGCCAATGCATGCCCATAGCAATACTGAGAACAGTCCGAACAGTAGCCGATTTAACAACCGAACTGAATGTCTTACCACAATCAATACCCTCCTGCTGATTAGTGCCATTAACAACCAGTCTTGCCTTATACTGCTCCAAGTCACCACTGTCTCTGTACTTGTGACGAAATAACCACATACACCGGATAACACTCACACCATTCGGTCTAGGTACCAAATCCCAAGTGTTCTGCTTGGTTAAAGCATTAAATTCCTCGCACATGGCCGCATTTCAATTAGGATCCAGTTTGGCTAGTTTCATATTTTTTTGAATGGGTGATATGGTTTGTGTGGAGAGGTTAAATTAGACCTTGGGTTTGAAAATCTCGTGTTGTGCACGAGTCTCCATACGGTGGGTAGGCAGTGACTGTTGGGCTTCGCTTTCAGAATTCGAATTCGGATTCTGGGAGTCGCCAGTGATGGGTGGATGAGGTGACTAGTTGGGGTATTTGTTGGCTGTCGGTATTGATGGAGAGATGGTGGAGCTTGGCAGTACAGGCGTGGGTAGTGGTTGCAGATTTCCGATGTGAGGGTAGATCGGAGATGTGTCGGCGAGAGGGTTTCGGGATAACCGATCGGGAGTTTGGTGGTGGCAGTGGCTGTTCGATCGTGGGAACGGATGACAGGGACCTCTCTATCGTACTGACGACGTCAGTGACAGTCACTGGTGGTGGTGAGACTACCGACACCGACGACGTTGACGCGTGAATAGTGGATGGAAAGTGGAATAGTGATTTGACTACGGGTGGCCAGTGAGCCGGGTTTGGTGGGATCGGGTCGGGGCGGGACGGGGGAAAAGGGCGAGATCAGGGCGGGTCGGATCAGGCGGGATCGAGATTTGAGGGATTTGCAGAAGTCCCGCACCGTCAGAATCGGGTCGGGATCGGGATCGGGACCGGGATCCCGGGCGGTTTTTTTTCACTTAATTTAAAAAATAACATAAATATAAAAAAAACTCAATAATTAAATAAGATAGTGTAATAAAAACATCTCAATGTTGTTTGTGTGCCTCTTATATTATTTAATAGACATATGATTTTTTTGTAATACAAATACAATTGTCAAGATTGCAACTTTGTGGTGTTGTTCAAAAGTTGCAAATTACATAGTAAAATTGCAATTAAAAAAATTACATTCTGAAAAAAACATGTTCTAGTTTCTTGATAATTTCCCGTGGTTTTTCGGTTGGAATTGATATTTGTTGGTCAAATTGATCCACGTCGCTTCCACCACTTTCGGATAAGATTTCATTGTAGTTTTCGTCTTCTTATTCGTTGATTTCCGGTTGACCGCATCTTCTCCGCTCCACTCGTATCCAATCTTTGAATAATACTACAATCTCCAAGTTGTCTTCCGCTAATGAGTGTATGTGCTCTCCTATTTGATATCTGATGACAGAAAAAACGCTTTCAGACGCAGTTGATGACGCTTGAATGTTCAAAATATCTTGGGCCATCATTGAAAGTGTCGAAAAGGTCTTCTCATCCCGACCCGTCCCGGCCCGTCCTGAGACCTTGTCCCATCCCGGTTCGAGTCCCGATACCGCAAATTTTATTTTTAAAATACTCGAGTTTGGGGCGGGATCGGGGCGGTGTTGGGGCTGGACCAGGCCGACCCGATCCACTGCCCAGCCTTAGATTTGACTGGTAGGGACAGATATGTGTCATCAAGAAATGTGTAGTCCGTGGTTTGAAATTTCTGAAGATTGGAAAATGGAAAATACGTCTCGTCAAATGTGACGTGGCGGGAGATAATGACTTTACGAGTGGATAGGTCATAGCACAGGTAACCCCTATGATTAGACGCGAGACCAACGAAAACATAGGGCGTAGTTTGTGGTGCTAATTTGTGAGGGGCATTGGAGGCTAGATTGGGGTAGAATAGGCAACCGAAAATTCTAAGTTGGTTATAGGATGGGATCCTACGGTATAGAACTTCGGTGGGTGTCTTGTTTTGAAGAGTGTTAGTGGGTAAAATATTAAGGAGGGATTCTACCATTTTAACAGCATAGACCCAAAATGGCGGTGGAAGACATGCATGAAACAAAAGAGTGCGGACCATGTTATTGATGGTACATATAATTCGTTCAGCCTTTCCGTTTTGGGAGGAAGTATAGGGACAGGAGAAACGAAAAACCATGCCTTGTTTAGAGCAGAAAGTATGAAATGCCGAATTATTAAATTCACGTCCGTTATCACATTGGAAAGATTTGATAGATTTTTCAAACTGTGTTTCAATGAATTTTTGAAATTCGAGAAACTTGGCAAAAATTTCATATTTGAATTTCAGTGGGTAAATCCAGACAAAATGTGAAAATCATCTAAGAATACTAGATAAAATTTGTGACCCAAAGAGCTAACAACCGGAGATGTCCACAAATCAGCATGAACAATATCAAAAGAAGAAAAAGTAACATTGTTGGATGACATAAGTGGAAGACGAGTACGCTTGCCAAGCGGGCAATAAAAATAGTGTTGGACAAGTTTTCCATTATTACATTGAATAAACTTAGTAGTCCTAAGAAAATTAAAAACAGGGTCTCCGGGGTGCCCGAGTCTGTTGTGCCAAGTTGAGGGAGAGATAGCCGCAGGGGATATAGGTGATTGCGGTCTGACAGCAGAAGATTAAGTGAAGGGGTAGAGGTCTCCCACACTATTGCAGCGCGTAAGAATTTTTCCCGTATTGAGATCCTTCACAGAAAAACCAAAAGGGTCAAATTCGACAGACATAGAATTATTGCGAGTGAATTTTCTAACAGAGATTAAGTTTTTAATGATGTTAGGGGTGTAAAGGATGTGATTTATGGAGAAAGGCGGGTGGGGATGTTTCGTATGTGTGTTACCGTAACATTCAATTGGAATGCGATGACCATTACCGATAGTAATAAATTGAGGACATTTTAACCGAAATAGTTGAGATAAGTTACCTGACGACCGGGTGAGGTGAGATGTGGCTCCGGTGTCCATGTACCAATTATCGTCGGGTTGTTGAAGGTTCACGGTGTTGAAGGCCTGGCCCAAATCAGTGGGGGCCAGGCTGCTACCTTGCGGGTGCAGAACTGCTGCAATCAGATGGGCCTACTGTTGCTGGTGGGCCTGCCGGTTGGTGGGGGAGGAGCCCAAGAGGCTTGGCTGCCAGCCTTGCTGGAATTGAGCCCCTGATGCCGGGTAGGGGCATGCAGGTGAGGCCCAGTTCCCGTTATTGGGCCAAAAGGGTTGTCCAAATTTATTGATAGTAGGCGCAGGCCGGGCCTACCTGGCCGGGTTCCGGCGGTTCTTGTCGCGCCGCTTCCTCTCTTTGTTACCGCGACCTCTGCCGCCACGCCCTTCGCCGCGGGATTGCTGCTGCTGTTGGTGGTCTTGCAGTGGTGGCTGGGTGGAGGTGGCCGCCGGTGGTGCCATGTCGTCAACGGCTAATGCCTTGTGATTGTGCTCCTCTTGTTTAGCACGACGGGTCTCAACCAACAAAAGTTGCGAACGTGCTTTATTGAAGCTTGGTAGGGGGTCGGCCTGTTGAATCATCGTTGTAAGTGTATCATATTCACCTTTCGGTAACCCCGCAACTAGTTGAAGTACCATCTTGGTCTCTGAAAAAGATGTCCCTACGTTGGAAAGTTGGTCGGTTATTAGTTTCAGTTGTTTACAGTATTCGGACATGTTAAAATTCTCGAGACGCGTATTGTTGAACTGCTCTTCCAAATACATGGCCCGAGTATTTTTATTATCCTGAAAATTTTCTTCTAATCGTACCCAAAGTTCACGTGCCGTAGCACCTATTTTCATGATAGTACACAACAAGTCTTTAGAGATGGTGCCATAGATTCACTATTTGACGATGGCGTCAAGGCGACGTCAGGTCCAGTCTGCAACATCGGTTGGACGAGGAACAGAATCATCAATATGGTCGAGCACATTGTACGCATATGTATGAATATAGAACAGTTTTATCCACATAGAATATTGACAGTCTTCTTGGTCAAGAATGATAGGGATAAAATTCTTGATGTTGGTAACGGCGAATGCCGGATGAAAAGAAGACGATGAACGTTGATGGGGGTTGTCAAGTGTTCCAGTGGAAGAACCGGAATTGGTGGGGGAAGTAGGGCGAGACATGGTGGTAAATTATTGCCGTCGGCCGAGAGGGAAAGAAAATTCGAAGAATATTCGTTAATACAATAAATTACTCAAGACACGTTTTTAGAAAGGCTTGAACTTATAGAGTTCTTAGAAATTTAGTCACAAATTTTGCATGTTTTTTTAATTCGAAACTTATATTAAAATTCAAGTTAAGAAAAAAGAAACTCAAAATATCAGAGCTTTTTAACATAATTAGCTTTGAGACTCGGCTTGTCTTTTGAAGTGAGACGATCCCACTTCATATGAATATTATAAACTATCTAACAATGCCCACTAACGTTGCAATGTTTTCAGTAAATTATGTATATCAAAAAATATTTTATAGCAAATTTAGTCTTTTATTAGTTTAAATACTTTAAAGTGTGGATGAATTTATTTATATCTTTAAGATTTCAACTTCTGTCACGACCTAAGCTTATGAGTCACATGACTAACATCTGACCATCTAACCACCATCTAGCTAGTAAACCAACATTCATTTTATCAATATGTAAACACATAAAGGGAGCCAAGTATCCCCGTACCAATACCATCACATATCATGAAAAAGGACCCTGGCATCTTCACCACGTTGAGGTGATAGTCCACTCTACCGTTTATTTATATCCTTTCCTGTTCCATTGAGAAATAAAACTAACTAATCTTCATGTCAGTACTTATTCTCTGAACTTAAAGACTGAATTCAGCTTAAAACATGGGATTAAGTGAAAGGGTCGAGAAACTCAATGTAAAAAATCTTAATCTAATTGAATTGATTCGATTTCATTGACTTTGATTATCGTGATTGTTTTCGGAGAATATTATTCACCCAAAGAAAGCTATGCATAAGTTAACAATAATAAAATAAGGTCAAATCCATCGCCAACCACCTGTGTTCGTTCAGATTTGTCACTTGAACACCTCAAATAACGCTTGTTTCATCTAGACACTTCAAGTGGGCTTTGCTGTGTATACATTTCGCTGACTAAAGCCCCAAAAAACATATTTTTCATTTTCTTTTTATTTCTTCTTCCTCATTTCTTTTTTCTTTTTCAAATAATTTCCAGCGAAACTACATTATTTTCGATCAAATTTGGTTCTATTTTTTCTTTTTTTTCCGATTTGAGTTTCATAGGTAGCAACTCTATTTTGTCTCTCTGAATTGTTTCAAATTAATTGTGTCTAAACACCATTAATGGGGACTTTAGAAAGCTTGAAAGTTTAAAATTTGTTACTTGATTTGATGAAAAATTTTAAACAAATAATGTTGGGGTTATATTCGGGTCTTCGTGGAGAATCTTTACATGAAGTTATAACAAATTTGGATGAATTTCTCTTGAAATTTTGAATTAAAATTGTGGTTGGAACAAGAACACATATAAAGATGGTGAAGAACACCAAGAACATGCTTTATTTTCTTATTTAAAATATTATTTTTTCTCAAAAAATATTTTTATATTATTATTTGATCAAACGCAACATGTCCTAATTTAATCTGTCATTTTGCCACATCATCGGCGAGTGTATTACACACATTTTACATATTTGGTTGATTTTGAAAAATGGTTTAAATGGCACAACGATAGCCCACCTGAAGTGTATAGATGGAATAAGCGTTACTTGAGATGTTCAAGTGATTAATTTGGACGATCATAGGTGGCTGGTGATGGGTTTGACCATAAAATAATTTAAATATCCTCAGAAATTGCAGCAAGCTTGTTGGTGTGGTGTAGTGGTTATCACGTCAGTCTTACACACTGAAGGTCCCCAGTTCGATCCTGGGCATCAACAATAATTGTTTTCTGACAGAAATGCATACTTCCACTACTACATATACACACTCTATTTCTCTCTTAATTAATTTTCTAACACGTTGAGCTCACTACGTCCTTCATTACTAAAATTGTCTATTTTAACTTGATACTAGATTAACAAAGATAATTTTAAAAAATAAAGGTATACTTATTTTAATGTACTGCGTCCAAAATCAGAATGAAGTTGATAACGGATACTGTCGTAATCAGAATGAGGTTGACAACGGATACTGTCGTTTCGTTCTTCAGACATGGATGATGTGCTTAGTGTATTGTCTTTATAGTACTTTTTTTAGTTTGTTTTATGCACCAATAACATATGATTTTAAGTAAATGTAACCTACAATGATAAATGGTAACTACCTATAATAACTTTAATTTGGTAACAAATAAAAATATCGTAAACCTTACCTAACTGGTTAAAATATGCTATAATGTAAAAAGAATATTTAAAATATCAATAAATAAAAGGAAGAAACATAAAAACGAAACAAAGGAAAATGGCAAAAGGATATGAAAATCTAATTAATTTCCTTGTCTTCCCTTTATTTTAGCTTGTGGTCTGGGCCGAGTATTAACAGGCTTACAAGTTGCAACAAATTTACGAGGTTGAGAACTTGCCCGTAAGAATTCCACGTACAGGCCTTCAAAGCCCAATTTATAGGGCCCATAGTAATTTAGCCAAATTTTGATTATAAAAGGGAGAAAGAACGTAGCTGCCCCTGAAAATAAAATAATTACCCGTCCATACCCCTTTGCTTTTATGCCTCCAAAACTATTTATTCAAAATGTCGTCAGATACCAACATGGTATATAAATATATTGAGATGGTATCATGGAGGATCATGTTCATTTATTCAAGAGATACAATTTTCTAAAAAAATAATCTCTATGATACCATCATCTTATATACATATATTGTGATGGTATCATGAAAGACTATTTTAGTCCTTCAATGAGACACTTCTCAGCCCTCCATGATAGCATCGTGGTATATAAATATACTGAGATTGTATCATGAAAGACTGCTTCAGTCCTTGTCTTAGTCTTCCATGATATTATTATGATATATAAGTATATTGTAATGGTATCATGGCGAAAGAATTTTGGGCAAAGGAGTATTTGGGTAAATATTTTCAGCCGATTGGGTAAGAAACGAAATTAGTTTAGGAGGGCATTAAGCGGGTAAATATTTTATATTTTAAGGATACTTTGTGTTGTTTTCCCTTAAAAAAGCTTTCAGAGAAGTTATTGAAAATCGAAAAACAACTATAAGAATAAAATTCAGTAAAATCATTTTGGATTTACAATTCAGTTATGAGAAAAAGTTTTTGTTTCTTTCCTTTTAATCCCATTCAAACCAAATAAATGAAAGAAACTGATAACTTTTTAAATTCTCCATTTTCTATCATATATCTATTTTCTTTTCATAATTTTTTTCAGCCTTACATCATATATTAGACTAACAAATGTATTTGCAAGCAACGTGATATTAAAATAAAAAAAATAGTGATATGTGTTAGTGAGGTAATTTAACATGTACACTTATTTAGCCTTCATGAAAGACTAGAACTTAAATGTAAAGAAAATTAAAAGCTCATTTGGTACGAGGGATGAAGAATAATTAATTTCGAGATTAAATTTAAGATGTATTTATCACATGTTTGGTTAAAATAAAATCATGGTATAACTAACCTGAAATTAGTTGTCCCGGAATTGTAGTGTTATTTTATCCATGTGGGAGATGAAGTAACTAATCCCAAAATAACTTAACCCAGAATTAATTATACTGAGTTAACTTATTTCCAACCAAACTACCCCTAAATATATGGATAATTGTAACTAAACAAATGTCCCAACTTGATATACCAACAAATTAAAGCAGAGATGCAGCATGGAATTTATAAAACCTCTGATTCAAAGAAGTTGGGATAATTGCACTTTGGGTCCTTCAATTGTTAATTTTGATAAGCACATTCAACTTTCAATTAGCTAAAATTATATTTTGGTCTCTTCTTACAGGAAATCTTTGATATTTGGACAATTTCTAGAATAATATTAGCCTCAGCCTCAAGTATACAGTAAATGCATAAAATTTAGCATTGAACATTGATAAGTAAATTATTTAGCATTTAATAGTACGTTAAATTTGTGAAGATTCACATTTAGAAGGATTAAAAGTGAGCTGATCAATTATATGAAGTTTAAATATGCTTTACCATAAATTAAATAAATTAAATTTAAAATATATTGATATTTGATGGACTAAAATGTCACTACCCAAATTCATGGCACCTATTGTTCGTTGTCTGCCTAGGCCCATATGTCTTTCGGGCTATGACGTATCGAGCCCGCGCGTTACATATGAACTATGCCTTGTAAACCTCTTTACTTTTCTCTTTCATTCTAATGTAGGATTTGCCTACGGTGTCATGTGACCTTCAGGAGCTTATCATCCTAGAAATCTGCCAGTGTCATGTTTGACTCGCTCCCTTATCAGTCCGTCCTTCGTCAGGAACATCAAGTAAGAACACAATTGGAGATATTTTAAGTTAATTAATAATTGAGAAGTATCAGTACAATAACTACTCTTTCGTATATAATAGTATTGGATATGAATTTTGTGTTTTATTTATGCAGTTTCTCTGAAATCACTTGAACCTAATGTCAAAGTTTTACATCCGTTCTAATTAATGCAAGTACTTTAATCCTTCCTGACCAAAAAAAATCAAAGATTTTCTTGTTCTGCCGGCGCATTCATCCCCTCAAAAGATCGATCGTGTTAAATTTCTTTAAAATAAACATACTATACATAATTTAAACAGAAGTGACCTCCATGAATCATGATCAATCGTTATCATATTCGTATATGTAGCCAAATGTCATCTTTAAAACATTGACATTCTTAAAGTCAATATTGGACTATGGCCACTTAGTGCAGTATCGAGTTTATCTGAATTAGTATTTTCGATGCGAAACATAACTTATATGTAAGAATTTATTAAAATTGCAAAAAATTACAAGTTTGAATTTATAATTTTAAAAATATAATAACTGCAATATTAAAAATATTAATTAAAAGTTGAATCCGTCAAGCTTAAATCGTGATATGTTTTTGTTTATGCTACCAACTCATTCGTGAGTTGCTTAGTTAAACTACTAGCCAATATTTAGAATTCAACGTTGGTGGTTGATCGAAGAGGTGCTTGCATTAACAATTTGTAGTAATGAGAGTACAATTGTATGTAGGCATTTGTTGGGTTCAAAACACATAAGTAAAGCACAATGAAAGTTTAAAATTTTATTCTTACTTACCCCAACAATTACTTCTGGTATGGTTATATGACAATCAAAACCTGTAACATAAAGCATAAACACTTACAAGTTGTATTATCTAGAATCTTTACAAAATGGTGGACATGCGACAGCCCTTTCGATTGCAAGCTCCAAGCTTCAATGTACTTCTCCTTCGGAAAGCTAGGAAATCCGGCAGATGTTCGAGAGATTGTTTAGATTCTAAGTCTCTAAGACTTATAATGATAATATGAAATTAGTGTATGGAATAATGAAGGGAATGTCTGTATTTATAGGTGAAATTTAGGTCAAAACCGGATTAGGATTTGACCTTGGGCCTGGCCCACAAATCGAGACAAATTAGGTCATTAGCGCCGCGGCGCCCGACGTGGACCTACACCGTCTCGATTTATTTTCCGCACATTCTTAATTAAATCTAAAATCCAATTTTGACTTAATTAAAACAATCATTATTCATTTAAATATCTCGATTCTAAATCGAATATTTAATACCCTCTCAATACATCCTTAGATCGAAAAGACAATCGACATAGTGTGACCCTACAGGCCTTCACATATCGACATTAATCAAATTAAGGTCTACGCGGAACTCCTAGACGGCGCCGCAAGACGAACTCAATATGTGAAGTACGTTTACACGAATCTAGTAAACTTAACCTCTATGTGGTAAGATAAAATCTTTTCATTCACAACACACCCAATCAAGCTTAGGATTTGTCAAGTGTCTATCAAAATGGCTTAATCATTGTATCTCATCTATATTAGTTCACAACTAGACCATATTCTAAATATGTCTATTGCGTTGGCCAACGACTTAGTCAACATAATATCACTGAGAGTCTGAGTGTTCTCTCGAATATACATTCGAGGAATGAATCCTAATCTTGGCTCAACTACCACCTTTAACCCACATCGTAATGTACCCAATATAAGCCGTATCTCAACCTATAAGGCATTTAAGCTTAGGACAGGATCAAAGTATATTACTTTGTAGACAAGGTGCGTATTGACCTCAAGTCTAATGACTTCTATCTCCCACACGCTGATCATACTTTAGACAAGTATAACAAATAGTATATCAGTTGGGTATATCAATACTTCCAAAGTATCCATGTGTCCATCACGAGTAACCATTACTCGTAGTAGGTGAGACATACTACATCCTCTAAGGATGTGATGCAGACCACATGTCGACTTATCACATATCATCGATATCCCATTCTCGATGATCATTAGTCGAGGCTATTTTAAGAGTTTCGCTATATCATCAATATCTCACTCTATCAATGTTAACGTAAGCTCAAGGGATGCACATTAATAAATAATTACAAACAATCAAATAATAATTCAATAATCGCAAAATGCCATAAATATTAATCTTATTAATAATACGAATGTGTTCAAGTACATTTGTCCCTAATTATGATTGTCTCTAGGACATACATACTTTCAATCTCCCACTTGGCCTAGAGTCAATCTCTGATGTATATAATACCCATGTTTTCAAAATGACCATTATGTTTAACTAAGCGTAATGATTTAGTAAACGGGTCAGCTAGATTATCATATGTGGGAACATAGTCTAATCTTATTTCTTCAGTTTCCACCATCTCCTTGAGTATGTGGTATTTCCTCGGTACATGCTTATTTCTGTTTGTTGATCTTGGTTCCTTAGCTTGCGCAATCTCACCAGTGTTGTCACAATAAATTGTTATTGGACAAGTGGCACTTGGAACAACCCCTAGTTCCTTCAGGAACTCAGATATCGCGACAACTTCTTTACCAGCTTCCGATCCAGCAATGTACTCGACTTCAGTTGTCGAATCAGCAGTTGTAGCTTGCTTGGAACTTTTCCAACTCACTATTCCGCTGTTGAAAATGAAGGCATATCCAGATTGAGATTTGAAATCATCAAAATCTGTCTGGAAGCTAGCATCAGTGTACCCAGTACACACCAGCTTCTCTTGTCCACCATAGACTAAGAAATATTCTTTAGTTCGTCGAATATAGTTAAGAATACTCTTGACTTCTTTTCAGTGTTCTTCCCCAGGATTCTGCTGGAATTTGCAAGTCATACTAAGTGCATAGGCCACATCTGGCCTCGTACAGGTCATGTCATACATGATAGATCATATAGCTGAAGCATATGTGATTATTTTCATGCGTTCAAGTTCTGCAACAATATAAGGACTATCCTTCTTTGATAACTTGATCCTTTGACCCATAGGAAGATTTTCCTTCTTGGAGTTTTCCATAGAGAATCATCTCAGCACTTTATCTATGTATGTGGACTGTGATAGCCCCAACAATCTATTAGGTCTATCTCTATAGATCCTAATTCCAAGAATGTAGCAGGCTTCACCCAAGTCCTTCATCATGAAGGTGCTGGATAACTATTCCTTGACTGATTGCATGAGAGTCTTATTATCTCCCATTATTAATATGTCATCTACATATATAACAATGAAGACAATACTCCCTTCCTTACGCTTACTATAAATGCAGGGATCTTCTTTGCTTCTAACAAGTCAAACGATTTGACTGCTTTGTCAAAGAAAATATTTCAACTCCTTGAGGCTTGCTTAAGTCTATAAATGGACTTTTGTAGCTTGCACACTTCTTTGGGCTTAGTCTTGGATGTAAAACCCTCAGGTTGTATCATACACATTTCCTCAATTAGATTACCATTGAGGAAAGTAGTTTTAACATCCATTTGTCAAATGTCATAATCATATTATGCAACTATTGCAAGCAAAATCCGAATGGACTTAATTTTCGCAACATGTGAAAAGGTTTCATCATAATCGACCCTAGGCTGTTGATTATAATCTTTAGCCACCAATCTTACCTTATAAGTCTATACCTTGCCATATGCATCAATCTTCTTCTTGAAGACCCATTTGCATTATATGGGTCTAACCCCTGTTGGCAAATCAACCAAGTTCCAAACTTGATTTATGTACATCGAGTCCATCTCAGATTTCATGGCTTCTTGCCATCTCTGCGAATCAACGTCTAACATAGCTTCGATGTAGCTTGTAGGTTCATCGTCATCAGGAATATCTATCTCATTGTGTGTTTCAACAAGGAGATTAAGTCTTTCAGGCGGACGATGAGTCCTAGTGGTCCTACAGAGTTGATTATTCTGCATTTTAGTATTTGTTGCATTCTGATTGTGAGAAGGTCTTTGTGTGCTGGACAATCCATCACCTTGAGAGCTTTCAAGAATGTCATTCTCATGTATTTCCGGAAGGGAATGATGTACAACCATTGTATCACCTTCCATTGGTTGTGTATGAGAGCCTTGAATTTCTGCTTTATCTCTCACAGCACTCCCACTGGCTGAAGGGCGTACTCTAAGTACCCAATCTTCACCAAATACTCTCATTGAATCCTTGTTTAGGTCATTCGACAAGGGCTCAATTTATGTGCTATCTTGTGGTTCTTTAATTTCTTCAAGTTCTATCTATGTGCAGCTATGTTCCTTGAAGACATATTTTTCTTCAAGGAAAGTTGTGTTCCTAGAAACAATGACCTTACGTTCTCCAGGAAGATAGAAGTAGTATCCCTTAGTTTCCTTTGGATACCCCACAAAATAATATTTCTCACTTTTAGATTCCAACTTGTCAGTAAGTATCTTCTTTACATATGCAGGGCACCCCAGGGTCGCATATGTTTAAGTGCTGGCTTCTTTCCATTTCATATCTCATATGGAGTTTTCTCTTCTGACTTTGAAGGAACCCTGTTCAGAATATAAATTGAGCTTTGCAATGTATAGCCTCAAAGGTATGTTGGTAGAGCTGAGAAATTCATCATGGATCTAACCATATCTAATAGGGTTCGATTTCTCCTTTCCGCAACACCATTCATCTGTGGCGTTCCAGGAGGTGTCCATTGTGATTGGACTCCATGAAGCTTCAAATAATCCAGAAATTCTTTACTTAAGTATTCACCTCCTCGATCTGATCGAAGTGTCTTAATACTTGTTTCAAGTTGCTTCTCTACTTCTGACTGGTACTCCTTGAATTTCTCAAAGGCTTCGGACTTATGTTTCATAAGATACACATGCCCAAACCTTGTGAAATCGTCTGTAAAAGTGATGAAGTAAGGGAAGCCTCTCTTAGCTTGAGTTGAAAATGACCCACATACATCAGTATGGACCAACTCAAGCAACTCTTTGGCTCGCACCCCTTTCCCAAAAAGTGGTTTATTGGTCATCTTTCCTCTCAAGAAAGATTCACAGCTACCATAGGACTCCAAGTCAAATGGTTTCAGGTAGTCTAACTTTATTAATCTTGTTATCCTTGATTCATTGATGTAACCAAGTCTACAGTGCCATAAGTAGGTGGGGTTTCTTGGATTACTTATCTTAGCTCGTTTATTTTGCACATTAAAAATTTTACGACTACAGTTTAAAATATACAATCCATCCACAAGCGGAGCATTTCCACAAACAAAACCATTAAAAGATAGTACATAACTATCATTGGCAATAAATAAGGAAAACCCCTCAATGTCTAACATTGGGATAGAAATGATATTCCTCGTTAATGAGGAAACAACATACAATTATTTAGTTCTAAACAAAATCCTGAAGGTAAATCTAGTCTATAAGTTCCCACGCGTTCAGCATCTACTCGTGCTCAATTTCCAACGTGCAGGTTTACCTCCCAAGGTCCAACCTTTTCTGTTGTTAATTAGGCCCTGCACATTACTACAAATGTGCGAACCACAAGCGGTATCCAATACCCAGCAGTGGGAGTTACTTATATACATATTTATTTCAATGACAAACATACCTTGTCCAGTAGAGGTAGAAGCACCTAGTGCTTTGCCTCCTCTTGGAGTTGTGTAGTCCTTCTTTAGAACATGCGCTGACACTTGTCCCATTTCGTTCAGCTTACATTTGAAAGGGTCTCTCAACAGTTCATACTCCATTGTTTGAGACTGTTTTTCATAGAGACTCTTCAAGTGTTCTAGCATTTCGTTGGGGCTCATGTTTTCATGTTGCCTCTGTAACTCCATAGTCATGGAATACAACATTATACATTTTGCCAAGGTAGCATCGTTCAAATATTTCTGATAAGCCACCTTGTCAAACAGGGCATAATCATCAGAGTTTTCAGCAGGGACTGTGGGGAATATTGTGTCTGACACATACTCAATTCTTTCTAGTCTTAACACCAATCGCAGATTTCTTAACCAATCAGGGTTATTTGATCCAGTCAACTTGTTTGTTTCGACCAACATTTTCAGTGATAGATTCGACATTTTATACGACTGAAGAAACAAATAGACTTGAAATTAAACTCTAATATAATTTCTATTGAACACATTGGTTAACTAATTAACATGGTCTTTAGTTTAATTAGCTCCCACTATTTTAACATACTCTTCGACCCCATGAAAGAATACAGACTCATATCAAATATGATCATAATGGGCCATGATCCAGGTTCATGCTATCCCCGCATTTGTTGTGGCTGATAACTTCAACAGCACAACCTGGTAGGTATCTAATCCAATCACAAATAATTTGTAATTCATGTTTGACAGAATGTTCTAAACAATCAATCTGCGTCCCTCGGCTTGTCCGACACTGTGGCGCCAAGACAGCCCAGCAAGTCAACCCGTTATGCGACTGCAATTATGTATCTAAGTGAGTTTTGCCTTATAGAGCAAACACTGTGGTGTAAATACTCATGAAGGTTTATCACTCACTTCTACATTTAACATGCATCTATGAAAGAGTCTGAGCCCTCGTAGACTTAGAAAAAATGTTGTGACATAAATACTCATCTCACCGAAAAAGATTTTGCACTACAATAAATTATAACGGACGACACGTTCATTTCAAATGAGACTTGAATTAAAATTTTAGGGAACATTTTAATTCAGGGTTTTAACCAAGATCAATTTTTTTACGTCATATCCAATATGACATCTTAATATCATGCAAAACCAATGACACATATAGTTGGGAACCGTCAACCCAATATGCATGATATAAGATGGTTTAATCAAATATTGGGCGTCGCCTGCCCAGACAGTTATAACGGGCGCTATTCTAGTAATTTAAATGATAAACGATTTGACATTTAGCACATAAACAATATACTTATCAAATATACTGTATAATAATAATTATGGGTTAAACATTCTGAATTTTTTTCCGGACCGATGGCAGAAATCGGCGCCAATGAGGCAGAAACCGAATTTCTGCTTCTGCAATGCATTAGAGCCACGACGCTGCACCATGGGGCCGCGGCGCTTGCAAGGCAGAAACCTTCGGCTTGCATTAGGGTCACGGCGCTCCACCATGGGGCCACGGTGCCTAATGTCCAGAAAGTCCGGAACTTAAAAAAATGAAGCATTAGGGCCACGACGCTCCACTATGGAGCCGCATCACCGCCTTGAAAACCTTAGCAAGCGCCGCGGCGCCGACGTTCTGACAAAACGTTTCTATGTTGATTTTTCAAAATTGTTCGAGCCCTAAATCCAATTTAGGGACCAAATCACAGATCCTTCATCATCACCCACCATTATCAATAACGCACACATTGACCATCATTCATTTTTACCCATTCTTTGTCATGCACCGTGGAATGAGCCGAACAATGCACCTTTGGCTTAGTTCGAGTTAGAGCGGAATGATTTCCTCGAGTTAGCGTACGAGATAATTTAGGGTGATATCAAAATGTTAACATTCGGTCAAGACATGTAGGATTTCAAGAAGCCTTGTTTTAATTCAATTTTATGTTTAACTCATATTATTATGTTATTCAATTGTTATATAACCATTGAACCAGTCTAGGCTTTGATATCACTGTAAGGATTTGTTGAGTTCAAAACACATAAGTAAGGCACAACGAAAGTTTAAAATTTTGTTCTTACTTACCCCAACAATTACTTCTGGTATGGTTATTTGACAATCAAAACCTGTAACATAAAGCATAAACACTTACAGATTGTATTATATGGAATCTTTACAAAAGGGTGGACACATGACAGCCCTTTCGATTGCAAGCTCCAAGCTTCAATATACTTCTCCCTCGGAAAGCTAGGAAATCCGGCAGATGTTCGAGAGAGTGGTTAGATTCTAAGTCTCTAAGACTTAGAATGATAATCTGAAATTAGTGTATGGAATAATGAAGGGAATGTATGTATTTATAGGTGAAAATTAGGTCAAAACTGGATTAGGGTTTGATCTTGGGCCTGACCCACAAATCAAGACAGATTAGGTCATTAGCGCCGCGGCGCCCGACATGTCCCTACACCGTCTCAATTTATTTTTCGCACATTCTTAATTAAATCCAAAATCTAATTTTGACTTAATTAAAACAATCATTATTCATTTAAATATCTCGATTCTAAATCGAATATTTAATACCATCTCAAGACATCCTTAGATCGAAAAGACAATCGACATAGTGTGACCCTACAAGCCTTCACATATCGACATTAATCAAATTAAGGTCTACGCAGAACTCCTAGACGGCGCCGTAAGACGAACTCAATATGTGGAGTACGTTTACACGAATCCAGTAAACTTAACCTCTATGTGATAAGATAAAATCATTTCATTCACGACACACCCGATCAAGCTTAGGATTTGTCAAGTGTCTATCCAAATGGCTTAATCATTGTATCTCATCTATATCAGTTGACAACTAGACCATATTCTAAATATGTCTATTGCGTTGGCCAACGACTTAGTCAACATAATATCACTGAGAATCTGAGTGTTCTCTCGAATATACATTCGAGGAATGAATCCTAATCTTGGCTCAACTACCACCTTTAATCCACATCGTAATGTACCCAATACAAACCGTATCTCAACCTATAAGGCATTTGAGCTTAGGATAGGATCAAAGTATATTACTTTGTAGACAATGTGCGTATTGACCTCAAATCTAAGGACTTCTATCTCCCACACGCTGATCATACTTTAGACAAGTATAACAAACAGTATATCAGCAGGGTATACCAATACTTCCAAAGTATCCATGTGTCCATCACGAGTAGCCATTACTCGTAGCAGGTGAGACATACTACATCCTCTAAGGATGTGATGCAGACCACATGTCGACTTATCACATATCATCGATATCTCATTCTCGATGATCATTAGTCGAGGATATTTTAAGAGCTACGCTCTATCATCAATATCTCACTATATCAATGACAACGTAAGCTCAAGGGTCAAGGGATGCACATTAATGAATAATTACAAACAATCAAATAATAATTCAATAATCGCAAAATGCCATAAATATTAATCTTATTAATAATACGAATGTGTTCAAGTACATTTGTCCCTAATTATGATTGTCTCTAGGACATACATACTTTCATTGTACACAATTGAAGCTTTAACTAACTTATAGGTATATATTATTTTCTACCGATATATATCTGATAATTCTAACTTGAATTATAATCAGAGATGAATTTAGGATTTGTCATTTATTAGACAATCCTATTTTGAGTGAATTGAGAAATATGTTTATATATCAGACATTATATTTCCCTGATAATTCAAATTGAAGTAATTGGATGTCCAATTCGGACCTATATGATATGGCTGGCCAATAAATTTATTTTTATTATGTATTCCATATATCACACTAAATTAATATTATATTCATCAAATACGATTAACTTTTAAGATGTTTTGGTGGCTAAAACTGAAGAAAAGTTGTGTATCAGGTTTTGGTATCTAGATCAACATACTAACAAACCAATTGCAGCTCTCTTGAAATAATCTATTATTCTTTGTTAGTATATTAAAAAGGTTGAATTTTATCCATAGCTTTTATATTCTTGCATCGGTCACACGTGGGGGGTAGGCTTCCTTTAGTTTATCCAGATCAAATTTTGTGAATTGGTCAAAAAGTTTCTGCTTATTAATTTTTAATTAAAGGCAAATTAACAAATTACTAAATAATCGCTTTATATATCACAAAGAAACGTTGTCAAGTGATTAAAGTGGAAATGCCAAGATTTTTTTTAAGAAAAAAGTTTGGATTAAAAACTGTGCAAAGCATGAGTATGTGTACTATACTTGCACTGATGATTTTGTTGCTATTGTAATCTAGAGGAAGAATACCTTTACCAGCTGTAAATATTTTATATATAATTCTACAATTTGACCCCAAAAAATGGGAAGGGAAATAATCTCAAGATCCAAAAACCCTAAGTAATTAATTCTTATAGTAAAATTTAATTAACTCATGAATTAAAAGTGTAAGATTTTTATTCACTAATTTATGAAGAAAAAAAACCCCTCATACCACTTGCATTAACTGTATGACACATAAAATAAAGGGTACTATATATCCGCACCCAATATTTACAATAAAGCATGTAAATTTGCTTAAGTGATTTAATGAGGTGAAAAATGCATGTTAATTAACTATGGTTAACGATTAAAATTCTATGTGCAAACACATACTGTGTCATACATCTATTGACTTGATATAAATATCGAGTGCGAACAAGTTCTTACCATATATTTATGCGCCTCATGAGAGAGAAGAACTTCAGGCACAATTTATCTAAGATTTTTTTAAAAAAAAATGGTAATACATGCGAAACTTGTATGAACATGTTGACTTGGTAACTATACTACTATAGAGTATAGATGAACAAAAAACTTGAATTTTGGATCTAGTAAAATATTTAGAAAGTTCACTTGCACTTGCATGAAAGCATGGAAACAGGTTCTCTTATGTTTTCGGGACTTTAATTAAGAGATCCGACCATTCTGTATTCCCATGATACAAACAAAATCTCCCTTGTTATATTCTTAAAAGAAGTGTGTAAGTCAAAATTTTGGAGTTTATACCAAGGTTTATTGTATTTTCAATGGGAGGCGAAGCAAATCTTTTTAGTTTATGAATTTTGAACTATCATTTTTTTGTTTATTAGAATCTGAATAAAATATTTATACATATTAAATAAAAAATTTAATATAAATATAAAGTTTATGTTGAAGTCATCGACAGACTTTTTAACTTATTCGTGTATTCCACTTAAACTCTCCTATTGAGACCCTATCATCCGAACCCTCAAAGAAGACATTTAGTGTGCCACTTGGACACAAAATTGATTTGAAGCCAAATAATAAAAGTGCGTGTAATACACGTGTCAAAATATTAAATAAAACGATGACACGTGGATATTAACTTAAACAAATAAAATGAAATTACAACAATTTCAAAAAAAAAATTACAAAAAAAAACACCCGTTACCCCTCTCCGCCACTGCCCGTCCTCTCTGTTAAGAGTTTCACATCGAAAATGAAATGGAACATGAACTCCTTATATGGACTTGAACAATCCTCACCGTACAAGCTTGCTTTTGGGGTTGAGTTAGACTCAAGATCCATTCTTTACATAGTATCAGAGTCAGGTCCATTTCAATTCTTTGTTCGTCGATGTTGGGCCCCAAATTATATTGTTCACGCCTCAGTTAACGAGGTCTGGGCGTGCGGGGGAGTGTTAAGAGTTCCACGTCGAAAATGAAATGGAAACATGACTCCTTATATGGACTTGGACAATCCTCACCGTACAAGCTAGCTTTTGGGATTGATTTAGGCCCGGCTTCGGCCACCACCCTGAACTCCAACCACCACACCAAACTCTGGCTAGACCTCACCGCCACGCCCTCCGTTCTCCTCCCCACTGTTTCACACTGCCAACCAACCCTTTTGTCTTCTTCATTGCTCCGGCGAGGAGCTTCTAGCTCCGGTGAACCGGAGCAGCCAACCAAACCACCACGAACAACTCACTGCTCCGGCGAGGAGCTCCAGCTCCGGTGAACCGGAGCAGTCCCGACACCACAACCCCCTCTCGTCCCTTTCTCCTTTATCACCACCACCCCACGCTGCTGCCGGCGAACCGCCACTAATGACGAACAAGAAACCAACGACCCAACTGCTATAATGGCTATCACATTGCGGGAGGGTGGGCTTTTTCTTTTATTTTTGTTTGAGCTTTTTTTTATATAAACAATTTTTTAATGATTAACAGGATTTAAAAAAAGGAAAAATGGGCATCTCACGCCCTTTGAAGCTGTGTAATACACGTATTGTGTCACCTCAACAAATTGTGTCTAAGTGGCGAATAAACATCTTCTTGGAGGGTTTGGATGGTAGGAATCTCAATTGAAGGGTCTAAATGAAATACACAGATAAGTTAGAGAGTATGTTGATGACTTCAGTCTAAAGTTTATTTATGATGCTCGGGCTCCATCTACATTTTAATCAACAAAAAGAGATACTAAATTCAATTAAACAAGGCATACCGAGAGTTTAGTTTCTACCTACTGAACAATTATAGTTTGTAATTTTAAGTGGATGTATTCAACATAGTCGAAGGAAATGAGCAGTTGTACAAAAGCAATACCATAGTCCTGTGTACCTTTTTATATAGTCAAAAAGCTATTTTTCGGTTATAGAAATGATGATCCACTCCTAAGCTATAGAGAAAAGGTCAATCCACAATACCATAATCCAAAGGCTCCTCGTGATAATTAACTCATGGACAACACCTTTTTTCTTATATTAAGGGATGGATAATTTCATCGTCATTCTAATAAAAGATCTTGAACAGGGAACGAAGAAATTCAGATTAGGAAGTGCTTCTCCTTATAATGGGTCATGCTCTAGTACTCTGCGCATCTAAATAGCCATTATAGTTAGAGGCGAAGTTAGAATTTTAAATTTATAAATTTTAAAATTCTAGAAAATTCAGTTTGTTGAGTTTCGAACAAATGATTTATATATATTAAATAAATTTTTAATACAAATTCAGATTCTAGGACAAATTTACTGAATTCTATAAGTAAAGTTATAGCTCTGCTCGTGGGGACATTTAATTTCGGGTACCAGATAATTATAAAAAAAAAAAGTAAAATGATATTACAGTTTTATCATCAGCCTTTCTCTTTTCTAAGGTTTCTTTAATTATTATATTTTTGGCGTTTCTTTGTTCCATTAAAAATGTACTCTCTTCGCTCCAATTTATATGATATCATTTAACTTGACACGAAATTTAAAAAATAAATGAAGACTTTTGAAATTTATGGTCTAAAACAAGACTTATATAAATGTGTGGCTGTAAATTATTTTATAAAATTAAATTATTTCTAAGTATAAAAAGATACATTCTTTTGACGACCGACCAAAAAAAATGATGACACGTAATTATATATAAGTACAATAAAACTGAAACAAAACTTGAAGAATGTTTGAAGTGGACGCTGTAAAAGCAGTTGACATTGGCAGACATGCAAAGTCCTTTTCATGCTAAAGCTTTTATTGTACTCCATAAATAATGCAATTTTTTTGTCAAAATGTATTGAGGTATTTTGTTGTATGGAATGAACGATGAAAACAAATTTAGAGCATAAAGTGGGGAAACTAGCAGATTTTGTCCCTTAATGTTTATTTCCAACAGGGAGGCAAATTAATTTACTGATGTTGTTGTCTGTGTCTTATTAGACAAAAAAAATTATTACTAAGAGAAGAGTTCTGAATTCTGAAATATTTAAAAAAGAAGAATGAAATTAGAAATTAAGGGATAAAGGTTATATATAAAAAAGACAGCCCAAGATCACAAGGTCGTATGTGGGAAGTACTGACCACAAGAGTCTATTGTACGCACTCTTACCTCACATTTCTGCAAGAGGTTGTTTACACGGCTTGAACTCATGATCTCTTGGTCGCATAGCAGCAACTTTACCAGTTATATATCAAATAGATGTCACATATTGTGTTTGTGAGGGATGATCTTTAATTTGAAACGCTTTCAATTGATACTTCTCTTTGATTGTCTTTTTTTTGCTTAATTTACATAGTTTTGTCATTGTTATTTTGGAATTATTAGGACATAAACTATAGTAGTTGTTGGTTGGTCGCTCTTATAATAATGTCAAATCACTGATAACAAATACGGTTAAGATATATTCATCATTCACTAGAGATTCTAAATTTAACTTGTTTTTATATGAAATTATGAATAGAAGAAAATCTTTTACTCGTAAAGAGAGTTGAATTCAGAATTCTTACTCACAGATAGACGAGTAAAATATCATTTGTTCACATAGAGATGAATTGAATTCAAAATCTCGAGAGAGTAATAAGAAATGTTTTAGCTCTTTAATAAGAACACTTTCAACACAAATCTGAACTAATTAATCAAGCAAATAATGTAAAATCAAAATATCTAATAATGCCAAATACTAGTTTCAGTATTTGATTCTATAAAGTGCAAGATCCTAAGGGGCGGAAATCGGAATCATGAAGAAGCAGATTTTCTCAGAACTTTCTTATCTAAAAAAAATTAATATAATAATTTTGTACTTACTACACCCCCAATCACAAATAAAAAGAGAATATATGCATGAAATGAAAGGGAATTTTTTAGGTGTACTTGCTAAATCCCTAACAAAAGACGCGTTTACGCTCCCAATAATATAATAACAATTTCTACAATAAACCCCATTCACACATTTCTCCACTTGCTTTCCCAAACAATTAGTATAATATATTAATAATAAAATAATAACCATAACAACAATTTCAACAGCTTTGTATGCGAGGACAAGTAACTCTCTGAAGCAAACATTATAAACGTTATCTGTTTTTAACTTTAAATTTTCTTCATGGTAATCATCATTTTAAGCAGTTCAATTTTGATGTATTCCTATGATATATTTTCTTTCAAATTAAAATTACTTGCATGATTTTGATATTTTTATTACCACGCTTCTATTTAATTCGTGATCTAATCCAACACTCAAATTAGATTAAATATGCAGCAAAGTAAAGAATAGTTCGTGAAAGATAGAATAATTTCCCTTGGGAATTTCTTTCATTATTCACAATATATATAGCTGTACAAGGTTGATTCATAATATGGTACGAATCCTAACTTACCTTACAAAGGTTGATTCCTAATACAATTAGAATCCTAAGTTACCTTAAATATACATTTATCATAATTACAAAATATACGATTTAATATTACGAGAATATTCGCTAATACTCCCCTCAGGCGGAGCGGAGGAGTAGAATGCTAAGGCTGGATCGAAAGTAGGTGAAGAGTTGTCGCGGTAGTCCCTTTGTGAAAATATCTGCATACTGATACGAGGAAGGCACATGTAAAATTTTGACCTGACCACGAGCAACCTTCTCTCGCACAAAGTGGATATCCATCTCAATATGCTTAGTTCCCGATATTGGGTGGATTATGAGACATATAGATAGCAGATATGTTGTCACAATAAACTATAGACGCCTTGCGTAATGGACACTGGAGCTCCAAAAGAAGATTTCGGAGCCAACAGATCTCAGCGACGACATTAGCAACTCCGTGATATTCTGCTTCAGCACTCGAACGGGACAGCGTGGCCTGCCGCTTGGCGGACCACGAGATAAGATTATCCCCAAGAAATACACAGTACCCAGAGGTGGAGCGACGTGTGTCGGGGCATCTTGCCCAATCTGCATCCGTGTAGGCTAGCAATTTGGTTGGGGCAGAGGGGTATAGATGTAATCCAAAGTCAAGTGTGCCCTTAACATATCTGATAATACGTTTGAGGGCGGCAAAATAGGACTCTCGGGGGTCGTGCATGAACAGACACACTGGCCGAGCGGCATATGCAATATCGTGCCTAGTGAATGTAAGATACGGAAAAGCACCGCTAGACTCGATATAGAGTGGGATCAAACCGGCGCACCATTATTGGCACTAAGCTTGGATTTTGAGTCCACCTGAGTTGGCATAATTTTACAATTTGCCATCTTGGCCTCAGACACTATCTCTTACGCATACTTTCACCGACACAGAACATATTGGCGGCAGATCTAGTCACCGATATACTCAAAAATAACTTAGCTTCCCAAGTCACCATAGCAAATTCGCTTTGAGTAGAGCGGTGATTTCATTCTTCAACCCGTCGGATGAGGCGGTAAGAACAATATCGCCGACATATAATAGCAAATATGCAAAGGTCGCTACCTCGGTGAAAAGTGAAGAGAGAGGTATCACACTGCTACATACAAAACCAATTTGCGTAAGATACCGCGAACCGATCATACCAAGCGGGGGCCTGTTTCAATCCATACAATGACTTCTCGAGACGACACACAAACCGTGGAGTCAGGGATGAACAAAACCAGGAGGCGATGCATGTACAGTCTCTTTCAAATCCCCATGAAGAAACGCATTCTTGACATCAAGTCGATGAATCGCCAATGCAAGCCCATAGCAATCCGAGAACGATCAGAATAGTGGCGGGTTTAACAACCGGGTGAATGTCTCACCACAATTAATACCCTCCCGCCGATTAATGCCATTTGCAACTAGTCTTGCCTTATACCTCTCTAAGTCACCACTGTCTGCGAACTTGTGACGAAATAGCCACATACACCGGATAACATTCACACCACCGGTCTAGGTACCAAATCCCAAGTGTTACGCTTGGTTAAAGCGTTAAACTCTTTCGCACATGGCCGCATTCCAATTGGGGTCCAGCTTTAGCTAGTTTTGGATTCTTTGGAATGGGTGATAAGGTTTGTGTGGAGAGATTGAAGTGAACCTTGGGTTTGAAGATCCCGTGTTGTGCACGAGTCTCCATGCGCGCGGTGGGGCCGCGGTGGGAGGTCGGACCGTTCTTTGGATTGGTGGCGGTGAGGCTGCGGGATCGGTTGGCGGCGGTGTTGCCGCGAAGCGAGGCGAGACTCGACAGGTTGTTGGATTTCTGGATCGAGGCGATGTGAGTGGTGCATTAGACTCAACAGGTGCAGCATGGGTGGTGTGGGAGCTGGGCGGGTGGTAGCATTCTGCGGGAGGGTCGAGATGACACTTCTTGGAGGCGACATTGGCGTCGAACAGTGGTGATCTTTGGTACAGATTTTGGATGACCGGAGACAAACTCGGTTCATCGAGAAAGATGTAATCGGTGGTCTGAAATTTTCAGAGATTTGAAAAAGGAAAGGTTGTCTCATTAAAGGTAACGTGACGGGAGACGATGATTTTGCGAGTAGCAATGTCATAGCACAAGTAGCCCCGATGATTAGGAGATAGGCCAAGGAAGACACATGGAAGAGTGCGATGGGCAAGTTTGTGGGTGCAGATGGAGGCTATGTTGGGGTAGCATAAGCATCCAAAAATACGTAGGTGATCATATGATGGCCGCCACGGTATAAGATTTCTGTAGGGGTTTTATTTTGGAGTGTGCTAGTTGGTAAAATATTTAGAAGGGATTCTACCATTTTGACAAAGATAGACCCAAAAGCGGTGGTAGGCGTGCATGAAAGCAGTGTGCGGACCATGTTATTGATGGCACGTATAATTCTTTCACCCTTTCCGTTTTGGGAAGAAGTATAGGGACAAGAAAAACGGAAAACCATGCCTTGTTTAGAACAGAAATTGTGAAATGCCGAGTTATTAAATTCACGTCCATTATCACATTGGAATGATTTAATAGGTTTTTCAAATTGTGTCTTAATGAATTTTTGAAACTCGAGGAATTTTGCAAAAACTTCAGATTTGAATTTCGGTGGATAAATCCATACAAAATGTGAAAAATCATCCAAGAATACTAAATAGAATTTATGACCCAAAGAGCTAGCAATCGGAGATGTCCATAAATCAGCATGAACAATATCAAAAGGAGAAAAAGTAACACTGTTTGATGACATAAAGGGAAGACGAGTATGTTTGCCTAGTGGACAAGAAAAACAGTGTTGGGCAATTTTCCAATAATTACATTGAATACGCTTAGAAGTCCTAAGAAAAGTAAAAACTGGGTCTCCGGGGTGTCCGAGTCGGTTGTGCCAAGTTGAGGGAGAGATCGCCGCAAGGGATAGAGGTGTTTGCGGTCTGACAGCGAAAGATTGAGTGAATGGGTAGAGGTCTCCCACACTATTGCAGCGTGTAAGAATTTTCCCCGTATTGAGTTCCTTCACAGAAAAACCAAAAGGGTCAAATTCGATGCATACGTAATTATTGCTAGTGAATTTTCTAGCAGAGATTAAGTTTTTAATGATGTTAGGTGTGTCTAGGACGTGGTTTAGGGAGAAAGGTGGATGTGGATGTTTGGTGTGGGTGATACCGTAACCTTCAATTGGAATGCGATTACCATTGCCGACATGAATACATTGAGGACACTTTAGCCGACATAGTAGAGATAGGTTACCCGACGACCGGTGAGGTGAGATGTGGCTCCGGTGTCCATGTACCAATTGTCGTCGGGCTGTTGAAGGTTCACGGTGGTGTATGCCTGGCCCAAATCGCCGGGCCGGGGCCGCCGCCGCAGGCCGCTGCCGCCGCTTCTTCTGGATCGCAATGGGCCGCTGCAGCTTCTTCTTTGCGATTCTTCTTCTTCCGGATCATGTCAGGCCTGCTCGCCGGTGGTGGGCTCGCCTGGTGGGCAGGGCCCAACAGCCGGGCCGACCAAGGCCGCTGAACTGGGCCCTGCCGGTCTGCACGGGCATGCGCAGCGAGGCCCGATTCTTTGGTTGGGCCACCGCCGCTTGGTTAGACCATCTTCTTTGCCGATGGTTGTCGATCCCATCGGTTGCGTTGGCCCTTTCCGCGGCCCTTGCCTTTATTGTTGCGACCTCTGCCGCCACGACCTCCGCCGCTCTGTTGTTGCCGCCGGCTGAATAGCCGGTAGCCGCCGCAGGTGTTGCCATCCCGTCAATGGCTAACGCCTTTTGATTATGTTCTTCTTGTTTAGCACGTCTAGTTTCTTCCAACAATAGTTGTAAACGTGCCTTGTTGAAACTTGGGAGAGGGTCGGCTTGTTGAATCATTGTTGCGAGTGTGTCATATTCACCTTTCGGTAAACCCGCAACAAGTTGAAGCACCATCTTGGTTTCTGAAACAGAAGTCCCGACGTTGGATAGTTGATCGGTTATGAGTTTCAGTTGCTTACAATATTCGGACATGTTGTTAAAATTCTCGAGGCGGGTATTGTTGAATTGCTCTTCCAAATACACATCCCGAGTATTTTTATTGTCCTGAAAGATTTCTTCTAGCCGGACCCAAAGTTCACGTGTCGTAGCACCTGTTTTCATGATAGTGCATAATGATCTTTGGAGATGGTGCCGTAGATCCATTGTTTGACGATGGCGCCAAGACGACGCCATATTGAGTCTCAGAACATCGGTGGGACGAGGAACAGATTCGTCAATGTGATCGAGCACGTTGTATGCACATGCATGAATGTAGAATAGTTCCATCCACATGGAATATTGACAGTCTTCTTGGTCAAGAATTATAGGGATAAAATTCTTGATGTTGTTAACGGCGAATGCCGGATGAAAAGAAGTTACTAAACGTTGAGAGGGGTTTTCAAGTGTGCCAGTGGATGAAACGGAATTTGTGGGGGAAGACATGGTTGCCGCCTGTCGAGGGAAGGGAATTTTCTGGTTTGGCCGAAATATGGAGGAAGAAACCAGATTTTTTTTTTTGTGAAAGCAGAAAAAAATCGGATTTCGGCCGGGAATGAGGATTTAGGTTTTAGGCTCTTGATACCATGAAAGATAGAATAATTTCCCTTAGGAATTTCTTTCATTATTCACAATATATATAGCTGTACAAGGTTGATTCCTAATATGGTATGAATCCTAACTTACCTTACAAAGGTTGATTCCTAATACAATTAGAATCCTAAGTTACCTTAAATATACATTTATCATAATTACAAAATATACGACGAATATTCTGAGAATATTCGCTAATAGTTCGAATTACCATTTTCTTTTTTCCAATAATTTCTCCCGCTCTTCAAAAGCCCACATGAATGATTCGCTGTGTTATCTGTCGTTCCTACGGCCGCCAAAAGCCCTCTAATCAACCACGACTATCATATGCAGTTCATTTACATTCTCTTCCCTATTCGGGAAGGGGATCAGAGAAAGGTAGCTTGCTTCCGATCCAAAATACGATTAATCCAGCATAAGATATATGAGCCCCTAATAATTTACCGGATAAATCGAGTTGTATGTCATTCCAGACCTATATACAAATATAACCAAGTATACATTTCTTTCTCTTATACTATTTGAGGAATTTACTTGATATAGCCAATTTAGGTGCATTAATGGTGAAAACATGGAGGACCCCTGCCTTAAAGAAAAGGTGTAAAAATAGCATAAGCTGTGGTAAGGAAAATGTTCTAATGGAAAACGTTTTTAACGAAAACTATTTTTTAGATAAAGTAAGTGATTTCTCAAAAATATTTAAGAGTAAAATAATAATTAATTAATTAATTATCACGTACTATTTCTGTTCCAATTTAAGTGTCTTAGTTTGATTTGACACGAAATTTAAGAAATAAAAAGAGACTTTTGAATCTTGTAGTCTTAAATTAAAAATGTGTAAAGTAACAAAAAGACCTTTGAATCTTGTCATTTTAAACTTGATGGGTACGATATTTGAATTATTAATTGCTAAATATAAAAAAAAGACACTCCTTTTGGGACAGACAAAAAAAGACACTTAAATTGGAACGAAGTGAGTAATAAATTACACATATTATAAGCTCAAGTAGAATATTAGGACCCGTATGGCCATAAATCTTATTTACCCTTTTTTCAATTTTTTCTCACTTTTTTCAAGAATTAGTGTTTGGCCATGAAAATTTACAATTTGATGTTGTATTTGGAATTTGAAAAACAATCAAAACCTCATTTTCACTTTTTTACTTTTTGTTTTTGGTTGTTGCTTTTATCTCTCACTTTTCAAATTTAATTCTATATTTTTAATTATTATAAATTTGACCCCATTTAATTCAGCTGATCGGAAAATGCATGTTTGACGTGAATAAATTGGTTACACAATGTGGGAGGATTATATTAAAGAATAGATATACTAGTGTTTTGATTTTTAGTACTAATGAATCATTGTAATAATATTTAGAACTAACGAAATGTAATAGTATATAGTAAGTAACTCGTAGGCGAAACGAAATGTTGCACCGGGTCATTTTAGTTTTGTAGCTCGTATCATCGGTGAACAAGCCCATTTCCATCATTAATGACGATACATGTTGAAGATGTGAATAATTGTGAACTTGATTATATCATCATATTAAAGAAAGTTTATATAAATCATGCTTAATGTAATAAGAAATTATTGAAGTGTAGTGTTTCCGCATTGGTTATCTTTATTAATTGTTTTGGGTGATTTTGTTAGTTTCTAAAAATTGGGGTACAAATCACATTTCATATTTTTAAAGAAAAATATATTCCAACAATTAAATATTATTTACAAAAATTATGGTCAAACACAATTTCAATTTTAAAATTTTGAAAAAGGTGAATTTTTTGTTGGTTTCTTTGACCAAACGCCTACTTAATGTCATAACTTGAAAGCTCCCATTATAATACGTAACTCATCATTGACATCCATTTTTTTCTACTAATAAAATCTGTTAAATATACACACAATATACATGTGTATATTGTTGCTCTCGAATTCCTCCTCTAAATCGTGTATGGTGTAATTAATTAGGTAACATTGTAGTCTCCTAGTTTAGGTAATATTATGGTGTAATTAGTTTTGTACACTTACCATAATATTTGTATTACCATAATTGTATATTTAGTATCCAAGTAGAATAAGGTTTTAGGAATAGGAATCTCCTATTATGGAAATATGTAACTTGTATAAATACTCTTTCAATTAATGAAAATAATCAAGGGATTATTTCTTTCATGGTATCAGCAGTCTAGGTCTTAAAATTCTCTCTCTAAAAGCCTCCTAACTCTCGTCGCCACCTCGGAATCCGAGCCCTCTTCGTCTCATTTTTCGTACCGACGGTCTCTAATCTCTTCCCAAATTTTCCTTCCAAATCCCTCAATCACATATTGTTCTATCAACATGTCTACATCCCGAAACACGTTTCATCCTGCCCATACAGTTTCTAACATCAAAAATAATATCCCTCTTGTTCTTGAAATTGAAAACGTTCAATATGCGACGTGGGTCGAACTGTTCAAAATTCACGCACGCTTGCATCAAGTCATCCATCACATAATCCCCGCGGCTCCTGAGGATACGGAGGTACCCAAACGCGAGGATGATCCTAAGTTGTGAACGACTCTTGATGCCACAGTCCTCTAGTGGATATATTTCACAATTTCTACCAACCTTTTGCAAACGATTATTGAGCATGACGCTACGGCACGGGCGACCTGGGATAGACTGCGTGATATATTCCAAGATAATCAAAATTCTAGAGCTGTTACTTTTGAGCAGGATTTCTCCCACGTCAATATGGAAGATTTCCCTAACGTTTCAGCTTATTGCAAAAGATTAAAGGAATTGGCGGTCCAACTTCGCAACGTTGGTGCATCAGTTTTGAATGATCGTTTAGTCCTCCAAATGGTTTCCGACCTCTCCGGGGCCTATAATTGTGTTGGAACGCTTCTTCGGCAAAGCAATCCGCTTCCGCAATTTTATCAAGCCCGTTCTATGCTTACGCTTGAAGAAGCAGACATGCAAAAAGGGTGGCTACCAGTGCTAGTCCCGTAGTCATGATGACCGAGTCCACGGTTTATCCTATTGGTTCCACCAACTCGGGCCAAAACCGCAACACTGGTGGTGGCAAAAATGGTGGAAATAAGAAAAATAATGGCAAGAACCGCGGCGGCAACAACGGCGGCAGCCGGTAGAATGGTGGTGGCGGGGTGGCCCCCGCAATGGTCAGCAACAACAATAGCAGTTCTGGGCCCCACAACCACAGTTTGGGCCAGACCAATTTTTGCCCCACTGGCAATGGGCTGCCCAACAACATTCCAGACCCACCTTGCCCTGGCCCACTTACAGCCAGTTTTCTGGGCCGAGGCAGCAAGCAGGGGTACTTGGGCCTCGGCCCTCGCAGACCCATCAAGCATCGGCACCCACGTCTACCGATATCGAAGCCGCAATGCACACACTTGGTTTAAATCCTCCGGACCTAAATTGATATATGGACACCGGTGCCACTACCCACATGACATCCGATTCAGGTACGCTCTCGTCTTATTCCAATTTGCGCAACCCTTGCGGTATAATTATTGGTAATGACAATTATATTCCAATTCATGGTTATGATAATAAAACTTTATCTTCACCTCATTTACCTCTTATCTTGAAAAACACCCTACACGTCATAGGAAGGATTCGCCGGCGAGATTTTTCAATCCGCACGAGAACCCCTGAACTTATATGAATCAAACAGTTATCTAGAAACACACGGCTCTCTCTTTTTCCCTCTCTCTCTCCTCTGCAATCGTACCTTTTTCTGTTCTTCCTAGCTTAAATTTTTCATCGACGAATATGAATATTTTAGTAATTCAATTGGCTTCTTTTTTATCCATTTAAAAAATCTCAATATTTTCTATATATTGAAATTTCTTTATTTGCATTTCTATTTTATCTCAAGGAGATAGAACTTGGGAATAGTACTTTATAAGTGTAGGGATGATTTGTGTGAACCTTACTACTATAAATTATTTTAAATATTTTATATATCTTTAATTTTTGAATTTTGATAATGATAATGTCCAAATCAATATGTGCTCATATATTATTAATTTATTATGCATTGTCATCTCATCAAATAATTATATTTGTCAGATTTACATAGACGGTAACAAAATGTCTAATTTGTTTTGTTTTGTGTACAATTAATATATACTCCCTCCGATTTAAAATAAATGTTCATTTAGCTTTAGCGATTCAAAATAAGTGTATATTTAGCTTTTAGCATACCCCTTAAAAAATATTAAATTATTCTTAATTTGTACTCTTAAATATCTAATTAATATAGTTTATTGAGTATATAAAAATTCTCTTATCTAAATAGAGGCAAAAAAAAAAATTAAAACATATCTTTTTGATTATGTGAGTGAACATTTATTTTGACAAAAAAAAAACATGTCACTTATTATGAATCGGAGGGAGTATGTTGGAAGTTCTTTTTTAATTTTGTGTTCAGCAGGATGTTATCAAATAAATTAGGACGAGAAAATATTTATTAACAAAAATGCAACTTAAAAAAGCAAAATTAAGGAGAGAAATACTTTATTTAGCCAAAGAAAATGAATGGGAGGAAGAGCCTGTATGTCATGGAATTGGTGCTTACGTTTTGTTGACAGACGGTAGGAATTTGTTTAATAAAGATTCTTCATTGAAAGTGGTCTCGTCACCATGCATTATACAGGCAGCATGTTTACAATATGGAATTTTAACTAATAACTCCTTATAGGTCCACATACTTTAAAGATACTTACAGTTTGGTCCTTACAAAAATTAAAAGGAATTTCTACTCTCCTTTTTTCTCGCTGTCAAGCACGAAAGTTACACTCTTTTATGACACTAATAAATGGAAATGAATAGCATCTGCTCACACTAGTTTATAAGGAATAGTACATATTTTCCTATTAGACTCACTTATCTCATTTTTTAAAATAAAATTTTATGGTAGATCCTATAATCTCCTTGTAATTGTTCGAAGTGGATAAAAGATCTTGACATATATTATCTTCTTTACTTCATGTTAGCGTGTGAAAATATCTGAAATTTTATCTTTTATTTTCTTCTTCTATTTCTATTTTTCTCTTTTTTCTCTTTCTTCTCTTCTTCTCTTCTTCTCTTCTTCTCTCATTCACTTACACGTACATCACTATCCAAGACCACCACCTGCAGCTCTCCATAACTCCCCTACTTTTCTCTTTATTATTATTATTTATTTTCTCTTTTTTTTCTTATTTTATTACTCTTCTTCTCGCACAAATCGATATCTTCCACTATCATCGCCCAACCTTATTCGCCGATGCTATCACTGAAAGTATGTATGTCCTAGAGACAATCATTATTAGGAACAAATGTACTTGAACACATTCATATTATTAATAAGATTAATATTTATGACATTTGCAATTATTGAATTATTATTTGATTGTTTGTAATTATTCATTAATGTGCATCCCTTGAGCTTACTTTATCATTAATAGAGTGAGTTATTGATGATAGAGCGTAACTTTAAAATAGCATCGACTAATGATCATCGAGAATGGGATATCGATGATATGTTATAAGTCGACATGTGGTCTGCATCACATTCTTGGAGAATGTAGTATGTCTCACTTGCTACTAGTAATGGTTACTAGTGATGGATACATGGATACTTTTGGAAAGTATTGGTATACCCTGCTGATAAACTATTTGTTATACAAGTCTAAAGTGTTATCAGTGTGTGGGAGATGAAGGTCTTTTGACTTGAGGTCAATACACACATTGTTTACAGAGTAATGTAATTTTACTCTGTCCTAAGCTTAAACTCCTTATAGAATAAGATGGCTTGTGTTGTGTATATTATAATGTAAATTAAGGTGGTAGTTGAGCCAAAAATATGATTCATTTCTCGATTAGATACTCGAGAGAACACTCAACTTCTCAGTGATATTAGGTCGACCAAGTCATTGGACAATGCAAGAGACATATTTAGAATATGGTCTAGTTGTCGACTAATATTGATGAGATAAAGTGATCAAGCCATTTGGATAGACACATGGCAAATCCTAAGCTTGATCGAGTGTGTCGCGAATGAAAGAAATTTATCATCTCACATAAAGGTTATGTTTGCTGGATTCATGTAAACATACTTCACATATTGAGTTCGTCATACGGCGCAGTCTAGGAGTTCTGTATGGACCTTAATTGGATTAGTGTCGATATGTGAAGGACTATAGGGTCACACTATGTCGATTGTCTTTTCGGTCTAAGGGTGTATTGAGAAAATATTAAATATTCGATTTGGGATCGAGATATTTAAATTGATAATAACTATGGGATAATTTCTATTAGATGAAAATTATTTAATTAAATCAAAATTAGATTTTAGATTTAATGTGCTGAATATATATATTAAATGAAAATGGGAAACAACATTTTACTTAAGCCATGGCTGGAGCTCGGCGATGGGCGGTCAGATCGCCCACAAAGACTCGATTTTGGGCCAGACTTGGAGCCCAACCCTAATCTGATTTGTTGCCCTAATTTCAAATATAAATACAACACTCCCCATTGTTAATTAACACACCAATTCTATAAACGTTCTAGACTTATTCTCTCAAACCTCTGCCAAGATTTCCTGACTTTCTTGACAGAGGAATACACCATAGCATAGTGCTTGCAGTCGAAGGGATAGTCGCGTGTAATCCCTAAGTAAAGACTCCAGATTTTATAACATGTAAGTGTTCTAGTTTTATGTTACATGTTTTGATTGTCATATAACCATACCAGAAGAAATTGTTGGGGTAAGTAGAATAAAATTTTAAATTTCCGATGTGCCTACTTATATGTTTTGAACCTAACAAAATCCTACAATCACAACTTTCATTTCTTTATTTGTTTATGAAAATATCCAGGTTGATTTCACAAGGTATAGTCTCCATAATTTTTTCTTTTTGAAAATTGAAATTTTATCACTCGCGGTATAAATTATAATTTTATAGTAATTTTTAAATTATATTGAGTGTTGAAAATTATGCCTTATCCAGTATAGTTTATGTTAATGATACGATACATATGTTGAAATTTGATTTGGTGTTGATTTAACTTTTCGAATTTTAGTATGATGATGATTTTAATTTTCAGATTTTATTTGTTGGTGTGATGGTGTTGATTTTGAAACGGAAAAGGGTAAAATATACCCCCTTACTATAAAAAAAATTAAATATATCCCTTATTATATTTTGAGTTTAAATATATTCCTACTGTTATACTATTACCTCAAATAAATCCCTACGCTGTTAAAACTTAAAACTATTCAAGGTGAAACTCAATCCAATATGACATTAATATTTTAATGAGGGGACAGTGTGTCGCATGCCCCCTCACTAATCAAACCCAATTTTACCCCATCTCCCCCTCCTTCCATATCATCTTTCACCATTAGCACCTCACTCTCCACCATTGCTACACCCTTATGCCAACCACTGGTATTGGAGCTGGAAAAAGAAAGTATGAGCAAAGGAGGCCAAGTTAAACCAAATGGCCGAGAGAATAACGGAATATCCGGTAACAATTGCGGTTCAGCTCAAAACTACTGTTTCTTCTATTTTACCACTCAAAGACCCGTTTTGGGCACCCATTTTGACGATGGATCCAAATCTCAATATGGTCCCACCAGTAATTCCAGCTCCTGTGCGTCTTGGATTTTGGATGCGTAATGTTTTAATTTTATATATTTGCTTTGGAATGTTCCAGAAGGTGAAATATGGTGTCTTTGTGTACGTTGTGGTGTGGTGATTTTTTTCCGCCTACTTGTACAATTGTGATACCCAATTGTTAGTTTTCTTTAGTTGCTGTAGTTTCTAAGCTCATTCTTCTATTTCTGGAACAATGTTAATGTAGAAAAAAATATTAGTGAAAAAGGGTATAACAATGGTGGAGAAGGAGATGCTAATGGAAGATGATATGGAAGGAGAGAGAGATGGGGTAAAATTGGGATTGGATTCCAACTTGGACAACTTTATAGCTGGAGACATATATTTGAGTCAATAGTATAATAATATTTGAGTCAATAATATAACGGTAGAGTATATATGGACGCAAAATATGATTAGAGGTATATTTATTCTTTTTTTATATTTGGCCCTTTTTCAATTTTGAAATTATGAATTCTAGGGGTTTCTATGCCGACCGCTAATATTTTGTTAAATTGTTGTGTATTAGGAGTACAGAACCCTCTTTAGAAGATGCTCGCAACTTTACAACAACAACAATATTCTAGTGTAGTTTCATAAAGTGGAGTTTGAAGAGGGTAGAGTCTACGCATATTTTATCTCAGCTTGGGAAGGTAGAGAGGTGTTTCAGATAAACGCTCGGTTCGAAGAAATACAAACTAAAACAATTCCGTAAAAAAAACAAACAATAAAGAGTCATGAAAAAATATTGTGTAAAGCATGATACAACAGTATGAAAAAGAAATAATAATGCTTGCAACTTTCTAAATTAAAATATAATACAACAAGAAACTTCTACGGTGTAGCTATGCTAATAGGTATAATATTGTCAACACGACAACAACAATATTGTCTACAACCCAAGGTAATTTTTGGTGGTTAGGACAAAAGTGAAGAAGTATATAAGATAAAGTGTGGTGCCATTCCAACAAAAATGGACTTTAGCGGTAATAAAAAATGATAATTGTCAAATGGTGTTAGTTCAATTGTTGCTATATCCTTTATCGGTCATTGGTTTTCTGCCAATGAATCCAGAATTGGCAAAGTAGAAATGTATGATTTATTGACGCTTTAAATTGAAATACGGTTTGATTACTGGGGTAGAATGTAGGTTTCATCACGACTTAAAGATTTTAGATCGTAACAGATGAATTTGATCAGATACAACAACTTGAGAACTTGATCTTCAATTTAATGAATTTGGTTTGATGCAATAGTTTGAGAGGTTGATTTAGCTTTTGATGAATTTAAACATTTGAAGTTGTTACACCCCAAATTTCGAGGTAACTATGTGGCATGCCTTAAACTAATTTTTGCGAGTCATAATTGTGGGATACAATAATTGCAGGGACGGGAAGTAAGTAAATATTACAATTGCTAGAAATGATAAACTAAATATTACAACAAAACTGGAAATCAAGAATGAAACAGACTCCTTCTGTGATTTGCTAAGTCGAGTGATGACACTCTGTCTTTAAGACAAGAATGTCCCGTATATCTCCTTTTACGTTGTCGGGCAATAGTCTCCCAAGATACAACAACAACTTAACAATTGAGCAAAGGAAAATCAAGTGTTACTCTTGAAGAACTTTGAGTATAGTAAACTTGATAGAGAGGAAGAAGATAAATTCAGAAATTTTGTAGTATTTTCTAAGTGTAGTCCTCAACAATTGAGCCAGAGGCCTCAATTTATAGTGTAAGGAGATGACCCCTCAACTAACCAACTAATGACCTTCAATAACCAATGTAATGACACTTATTGAGTGGTTACATTCAGCCAAATAATGATTGAATTCATGTGCCAAGTAATGGAGATTCAATGCTCCAAAACCAGCCCAAAGGTCAGAACTTTCCAACTTCCCGTCGCAGCATTCTTCCTCCGAAGCGCCGCGGCTCCAGTGATTGGCCACCTAATTAGCGTCGCGGCGCTGCCTGAGAGGTGCTGCGGCGCTCCGGTGCCGCCGCTCCGACGGTGTTGCGCCGCGGCCCTTCACGGCTCCGCGGTGATTTTCGACTCGTTTCATTTTACACTTCATACACTTCTTCCTTCGTTTACCAATTGGAATACTTTGTCATTTGGCTAATAACCGTCCATCATTCTATGTCTCAAACGTATTACATACGTACCAATATCTCTTTCACTAATGAAATTTGCGATACTTGGCACTACGTATGAAATTTTAGATAAAGCATTAATTTATAAACTTAACTTTCATAATTTAATTTATAAGCATTAATTAAAACCTTCATTTGAAATATAAACTTAACTTTCATAAGCTCAAATTAATATACATAATTTATTTTTACCATATTTCAATAACAATATTAATTTAATATAGTGAGGCCTGCAAGATACAAATCATGGAACCTCCAACGATAAACATAAGAACTATAAGACTCGGGAGTCTACCGACTTCATATTAATAATGATACATAGTTGGATGACAAATGATGAGAACTTAAAATCTAGCTTGAGGCGTGGGTTCGAACCCTGGTGGAAGCAATTTACTATCTTCTGGGGTAGGACCTTGTAGGTGATATCAGTTGCTCTGTTCTCAAACTATTGACTCATTCATTAAAGGAAGCCAATTGTGTATAGCAATTTTGTGAAGGGTGGCAAACAGGGCTGTTAATTTAGAGGTTGGACATCTAGAGATCCACTTATGCATTATACCTCATGTGAGGTACTCAATTAATTCATCTATATTGTCCACTGCAGGGTCTGCTTCTCTAACATTCTCCTCATCATTTAATCTCATGCATTGATTTATAACAGCAGGTGTGAAAAAATATACTCTGTTATAGAGATATACCTTCCCAAATTTCTTCGAGGAGGTATCCTTTGTAGCAGAATTCAAATTAGCATAAAACAACCTAACTATTTTATCAACATATAGTCCTTTCTTAGTAACAGATCCTAGGAGCTGTCTTTCTTTTAAGAACTCTACCAAATCATATTCTGAACATGAGGCAATGTCTAATACTTTTTCAAACCTAATAACTCTATTCTTGTACCAGTCTCAATTAGCAGAATTAGTTTTTAGAATAAAATTTATCTGAGTAGATAAATACCTCAAGGTCTGAATCAGATTCAGTTTTGCTGGAGGATGTTGGTGTTTGTGTCTCTTCTGATGTTGGCTGAAATATTGCCTGAGATGTTGTGGCATCAGTGGCAACATTCGGAGCAGCACTCGATTTAGCATATCTGGGAATTTCCTTTGGAAAGAATTGCTTCAGTGGAGTTTCATCAGGAACTTTCTCGTTATCTTGAGACATATTTTGTGGTACAAAAGCAGTTGGTTCTTCTTCACTCTCTTCAGTTGAGAGTACAAAGTCAGTGTCATCACTGTCACTACTTCAGCAAGCAGGTATAGATGTATCAAATTTGTATCTTTTGTTGCTCGTCTCTTCACGGACTGTTCTCTCAAACATTCTACTCGATCGGCGAGTAGGAAAGGTGGAGGATCTTGGTCTTTTACCTAATGCTGAAATATCAGATGTTTCATCAACACCTATTGGATTGTTGTTATCTCATGGATAGCTAATGTCTAAAGGTTCATCTAAACCTTTAAATACTATAGCTTTGGACAAGTCCTCTGGTGAAGAAGATAAATGGCATGGTTGTTGAGGTTCATTGTGCTTAGATGATTCAGTGTTTAAAGGAGGGTTTGTACTCATTGGGGTGTTGATTGCAGTGTTGGCTGACATTGGTGTTGACATTGGAGAGGTTTCCATTGGTGAATATTGTGGAGAAGGTTTTGGGAATTTAGGGTTTGAGATTGAGAATAATGTTTGGAATGGTGATGATTCCATCGGGTAGGTAGGGTTATACCCGAGGTGTGATATGATTTTCCTTTTTTTTTGTTGGGAAAATCAGAAAATGATAAAAAAAATTGCAAATGAGAGGAATTTATATACATGACAAATCTTTCTAAGAAACAAAAATTCCTTAATCTTAGGAGTTTCGGATTTATCTAATAACTTATACCTTAAATTTTGGGATAAACATCATGGTAGGAATTCAATTTAATCTTATCATTTTAAAGTTTGAAATTCCTATTAAAACAAGGCATAAAAATAGGGAAAATTTGATAATTCAACGATCAGATAAGCACAACATCCCAACACATATCACCTTCTGAAAATGTCAACGGCAACGTTGGCAACATTTTGGACAACACAAGTATTTTGATCCCACAAGAATTTTTCATTTTGGAAACACATCAATACATGTTTTATACATATTTCATGAGTTTGACTACTAGACCAATGTAATATTTTCTCATCGTGTCCTTGATCTAATCATAAAACACATACAAAAAGTTTTTTGTGTAAAAAATAAGAATACTTATTTAGTATTCTTAAAATTCTTTTGAAGAACTTGATACTCCTATAGAATAGGAACGGTATCTTTTCATGGGCTTTTCCCAATTTTCTCAGTTGTCAAATATTTGTATAGGCTTTGCCTATTTCTGATACTCCTTTTTTATGATATATATATGTATTTATATATCATCGCAGAGAACGGTATCATGCTGGAATCACATTCTTATTGAAGGATCATGGTTGTGTGACCAAAAGTTATGCACCATACAACAACAATAATCAGTCAGTGATATTATATAGGTAAATGTCACCCGAAATGTTAGATAATGTTTCAGACGACATTCACCAAAAATGCCTTCATTTTAGATATTACAAAGACCAAGAGATTTCTTCAAACTAGAAAATCTCTCATGATCCAAAGCTTTTGTAAAAATATTAGTTAGTTGATGTAGCGTGTCAACATATTCAATTTTAACTAGATTTTTTTCAACTAAATCTCTTAAAAAGTGATGTCTAATATCAATATGTTTTGTATGTGAGTGCTGAACTGGATTTTTAGATATATTTATAGCACTCAAATTATCACAATACAAAATCAAAATGTTGCTAGTAAATTCATAGTCATCTAACATGTGTCTTAGCCATATTAATTGAGAGCAACAACTTCCAACTGCTATATATTCAGATTCAACAGTTGAAAGTGAGACATAGTTTTGTTTACGACTTTACCATGAAACAAGATTATTGCCAAGATAAAAATATCCTCCACTTGTACTATTTCTATCATCCACATCTCCAGCCCAATCCGAGTCACTATACCCTATTAAATTAGGATTAGTGTCTTTGGAATACCAAATTCCCAACTCACTTGTGCCGGCAACATATCTAATGATACGTTTTACGGTATTTAAGTGGGAAATTTTGGGACAAACTTGAAATCAAGCACATACACAAACACTAAACATAATATATGGGTGACTTGCAGTAAGATAGAGAAGGCTACCTATCATAGATCAATACAAGGTTGGGTCAACATTTTCACCAACATTATCCTTACATACCTTCTGCGAATATCCCATTGGCGTTTTCATTTGTTTAGCATTTTCCAACCCAAATCTCTTAACTAGATTCTTGACATATTTGCTCTGGGAGATGAAGATTCCATCTTCACTTTGCTTAATTTGCAAGCCTAAGAAAAAAGTTAGTTCCCCAATCATGCTCATCTCAAATGTTGATGATATAGCTTCAACAAATGATTTTAGATAAGACTGTGACGTCGAACCAAAGACTATGTCAACTACATAGATTTGAGCGATAATAATATCTACACTGTGACGTTTAATTAATAAAGTATGATCAGCTTCACCACGGTTAAAACCATATTCAAGAAGGAAGTTAGTTAGACCATCATACCATGCCCGAGGGGCTTGCTTCAATCCATAGAGTGCCTTTTTGACTTCGTAAACATAGTGTGGATTGAGAGGATCTTCAAATCCTTTTGGTTGTTCAATATAGACTTCCGTATCAAGATAACCATTTAAGAAAGCACATTTTACATCTATCTGATGTGGTGTAATTTTCAGACAACATGCAATTGAAAGTAGAAGTCTAATTGACTAAATTCTAGCTATAGGTGCGAAGGTTTCATCATAATCGATTCCTTCAACTTGAGTATAGCCTTGAGCAACTAGACGAGCTTTGTTTTTTTGGTTCTAAAATAGATATAAAACAAGAAAGACTAACCTCTTGGTATATGATAGACATACACACGTACCTTACCATTTCTCTGTAGTTGAGTGGTTCTTTCCCTCTTGTTTTAATTCCTTCAAAAACTCCCCCTATCACTTGGCATGTTGGATGATTCTTCCTAATCCTTGATGAGGGGTCCCTTCGAACTTGATCTAACAATTCAGCTCTTGACTCCTCATCTGGTCTTTGTGGTCTCTATTTCAGGTTCAGATATTGCTTCGGGTATGGAAACATTTGGGGCAACATCTGATTCTTCACCAGTCTGCGCATTTTCCACTTTCAGACAATCTTCACAGACAGTTTTACCTTTATGGCTAAGTTTGGATAAGCCTTTAACCGCTTCATATGAGACCAATTTCTCTAAATTGCGGTAGTTGACATGCCCCAACTTTTGATGCCATAGTGTTGTGTCATCGACCTTAGCATTATTGCATGTTTCTTGTCTTACAACAAGATAACAATTATCACATGTTCTAGTACTTGTCATGACACATACATTGGCTTCATTCGTAACCACACAAGCACTCTTATTGAATTTTACCTCAAGATCGTCATCACACAGTTGGCTGATACTAAGCAAATTAGTCATTAAGCCCTCAACGTGTAATACATTTCTTAAGGCTAGAATATCAAGGACATTCAAGATCTATTTTCCAATTATCTTTGTAGCGCCCTATTTTGACCTGGCTCGGGTCAAAGCGGAGCACAGACGTATGGGTGATTCCTGGGTAAAAAGGGTTGAGGAGTCGCCACCTAATTATTTTTTACGGTGAATTAGGACACCTAAATATTAAACTAAGTGCTGCAACGTAAACTCCAATTTTAAGGTCTGCGAAAACTAATGAGATTCTAGGTAAGGGTTCTTTATTATCCTAAAGGGAAGGGGTTAGGCATCCTTTAAGATCCGCTAACTTGCGGTTATCCGGTCAAACTCAGGTTAATTATTGCTGGAAAAATACATTTTTACAAGTATAATAGATAAAAAGATGTTTGCAAATATGATGCATTTTATACAAGTAAATATGATGCATGTTATACAAGTACGTATTCGGATGACATAAAAGAAAGATACATGTAAAAGTTTTTTAGAAAACATGCATTTGTGACAATAAATTCTTTATAATGCCAAAGAAGCGAATCTTTCGAAAATCAACAAGTTGCAAAAAAAATAATAATAAAAAGATAAACTTATTTGTACAATTAATTTGAAGCAAATAAAGATGACAAGAGTTGTTTTAAAAAATCTTGAATAAGCGTGACGAGCCTAAAATAAATAAACTAGCGAAGTATTTCTAAGTTTGCGAGCCTACGAATAAATAAGCTAGCGACGGGTTTTAAATCTTAAACTAACCTATGAATAAATCCTAAGTTTGCCTATTCTAAGCATTTCAATAATTACATAAGTGCGATAAATAATATTACAATACAAAGCGAGATAAAAGTGAATTTGAAGAAAGAAATAAAATAAATAAACTCCGAGGAATAATCGCCTTTATTTTACTTTAGTCCACATAAGTATCAAGAACAAACGGTTAGAAACAGTTAAATACAAATAACTTCATATCCGTATTCAAAACAAAGTGAATGTTTTGATCGCGGAGGGCTCGAACTTAAATTTTGAAAAGAACATTCCAATCACGTCGTGGCTGCAAACATATGACTAATGTAGTTTATTTTGATTGCCTCGCCTACTAAACGTGTCGGTCTCTCGGGTGAAATAGAAAAGATCACTATAATCACGTCAGTGGCGAATATATAACTTGTTGGTTATTTTAATCACCTCGCCTACTAAACATGTTGATCTCGGATAAAAAGGTTTAAGTCTTCATCATTGCCCAGAAGTTATATTTTCGTCTTTGCAACTGTGTAGGCCTCAAAATCGACGGATATTTTTCATCGGCCAGTGTAGTATCGTGTTCAAATCAGCAAAATAAAATCGAATGTAAACAAAGCGATAGCGATGTGATAAAGCGAAAAACAGAGGCAGAGAAGAAAAACAGCTCAAAAGACGGTGTTTAGTTTAAAACAAGAAAAACGTAAAAAGCGAATCGGATATTTTAATCTTTGAAACAGTGGACTGAAACAGAAAGCAATATCTCGAAAGGTGCGGTGTTTATTTTAAAACAAGAAAAGCGTAAAGCAAGAAAAACAATAATCTGAATCCGAGCGATGGCGAAGCGAAAAGCGGCGCCCGAACAGACGCGGTATTTTGTTCAAAACAGTAAAACAATGATATCCGTCGCAAGAAATCTAAAACAGTAAACTTAATAAAACCATAATATATCCGTTGCACAGATATCTAAAACAGTTATACTAAAAAAACAGAGAAGCGAAACGAAAGAAAAGCGCGGCCTCGAATTCAATTTCGTCGGCCTTAATGCGATATTAATAAAACAGTAAAATAGTGCCAAAAAAACGAGCAGCGAGCATTTTAAAATATCCGACCCGAGTTCTGAAATTCTGGAAATATTCAAATCGGGTCGCTCCGACCCGGGTCAGTGACCCAACCCGAATCAGTGATCCGAACTCGAATCAGATTTCAGCACCAAATTCAGATAAATAATAACAAGAATACGGAATGCAAGAATTCTGGAAATATCCAATCGGTCGACCGACCGGATCGATGACTGACCGGATCGGTGTTTCAACCGGATCGATTTCAACACCCAATTCGGATAACCAATAACAAGAATATGAAATGCAAGAATTGAAAATGTTACCCAACCGGTCGATCTGACCAAGTCGTTGATCTGACCGGTCGTTGACCGACCCGATCAGCGTTTCAACCCTAATCAAATAAATTCATCAACTTCGGATAACCAATAATTATAACAAAGAATAATGCAAGAAATTTGGAAATTCAAATCGGTCGATCGACCGGTCAAGAATCAATCCGAAATCGGTGATCCAAATCAATCAAATTTTAACACCAAATTCAGATAACCAACATACATAAATATGAAATGCAAGAATTACGAAAATGTTACCCAATGGTCGACCGACCAGGTCGATGATCTGACCGGATCGGCGCTTTCAACCCTAATCAAATAAATTCATCAATTTGGATAACCAATGATAACAACAAAGAATAATGCAAGAAATTTGGAAATTCAAATCGGTCGATCTGACCGGTCAAGAATCTGACCAAAATCAGTGATCCAAATCAAATCTTAACACCAAATTCAGATAACCAACATACATAAATATGAAATGCAAGAATTCTGAAAATGTTACCCGAACCGGGTCGACCCGGGTCGGGTCGACCCGACCCGTATCGGTGAAGAAAATCAGAGAATCAAAGGGGATGACAAACCTTTTTGGACTTGATTCTTGAACAACAAAGAAGCCAAAATGCTTTAAACTCAAGAACACAACAAAGTATTTTATGTATATTCCGAAAAATCCTTCCAAAATCTCTTTTTCTTCTCCGAAAATTCTCTCTCAAAATGAAGAACAATCATGGGGTATTTATAGGTGGATTCCCCCCCAAGAATCGAGTTTGAATTTTGAATTAAAGGCAAAAAAAATTTGAATTTGGAAGCGGATTTTAGGGGTATGGGTTGGACGAAGTGATGGGAGGGGTGTGGGGGTGTCAGGGTTGGTGGCAGGGAGTGGGTGGTGGGAGGGGGGGAGGTGACCGGTGGGGCATGGGGGTATGGGGAAGCGACGACGAGGTTGAAGGAGGGTAGGGTTTGAAAATTTTTTTTTTTTGTTTGTTTTGGGTTTTTGGGGAATTAAAAGGGGTTGGGCTGGTGGAGTTCTGGTCGGGTGAGTGGGTGTTGGGCGGGGCGTGTTGGGCAGGCGGCAGGGGAAATAAAAGAAAGGAGTTGTTGAGGGGTTTTGGGATTTGGCCAGATGGGCTGGCGTGGTGGACATTGTGTGGGTTTTGAATTAAAGGGAAGGGATGTTGGGCCACCGGTTGGGCTTGGAAGGGTAAGGGAATGGGTTGGCGAATTTTGGGCTTGTGGTGTTAGGGTTTAATTGTTTTGGGTTGGAAAAATGAAAAATGGGTTATGGATAAAAATATAAAAGGGTTTAATATTAAAACATATTATATATATATATATATATTTTTGTAAAAGATGTGAATTATTTAAAATAACATAACGACGTGATAATAATAAAATATAATATTTATAAATGTTTAATGCTTAATAAAAGGAAAATGCGATGCAATTTTATGAGAATAAAATAACATAGAATTTTTTGGATAAAACTTATGATTGTGATAAAAAATGCAAATGACAGTAAAAATGCGAATAATAATAATAATAAGAGAATAATATGCATATATATATATATTTTAAAATTGTTTTAAAAGTGTCAAAAATGTTAAAAATTACGAATAAAATCATAAAAGATGGGACAAAATTGGGTGTCAACAGATGCCCCTCTTTGGACGGAGACGATGAAAGAGTTTTCGGCCAAAGAAAGTTGACTGAGTAGCCAATTTTGTCCTGATCCTCGGGACTGCATGGTAAGAAATAGGATCCCGAGGGGTATAGAAGTTGCAAAAAGACGGTGCACATTCAAGAAACAATGCCCCAGTGTCGACTTAGGATGACACTGGTCGCAGACACGAGAAGTTAATGGGAAAGAGCGGATCGACGTTCGAAGTAGGTCGTTTGACCAAATTGCCTTGGTTCGCCGTGAGATATAGTTCCATGTTATGTTGAAAGCTCCCACGATTCAATTCTGTGGACGAGCTAAGATAAAAGTTAGTGTATAACAGTTGCATAAGATATGCATGTGAGAATATGACTTTGTAAGTTGAAATGATGTCATTGCTTGAGGTTGTGCAGATGAAGGCGGGGGCGGGCGCTGTTTACACTTTAAAATAAAGTACCAAGCATTAGAAGGTGGCGCTGATTTAAAATAAAATACCCGCATTAGGAGGTGGGCGCTGATTTAAAATAAAATACCCGCATTATGAGGTGAGGTGGGCGCTGGTGAAATTTAAATACGTGTTAGGAGGTGGCGCTGAAATTTAAATACCCGTGTTAGGAGGTGGGCTGATTTAAAACATACCGCGTTAGAAGGTGGCGCTGATTTAAAACATACCCGCATTAGAAGGTGGGCGCTGATTTAAAACATACCAAGATTAGAAGGTGGCGCTGATTTAAAACATACCCGCATTAGAAGGTGGGCGCTGATTTAAAACATACCGCGTTAGAAGGTGGCGCGCTGATTTAAAACATACCCAAGATTAGAAGGTGGGCGCTGATTTAAAACATACCCGCGTTAGAAGGTGGGCGCTGATTTAAAACATACCCAAGATTAGAAGGTGGGCGCTGATTTAAAACATACCGCGATTAGAAGGTGGGCGCTGATTTAAAACATACCCGCGTTAGAAGGTGGTGCTGATTTAAAACATACCGCGATTAGAAGGTGGGCGCTGATTTAAAACATACCCGCGTTAGAAGGTGGGCGCTGATTTAAAACATACCGCGATTAGAAGGTGGGCGCTGATTTAAAACATACGCATTAGAAGGTGGCGCTGATTTAAAACATACCCGCATTAGAAGGTGGGCGCTGATTTAAAACATACCCGCGTTAGAAGGTGGGCGCCGATTTAAAACATACCCGCATTAGAAGGTGGGCGCTGATTTAAAACATACCCGCATTAGAAGGTGGGCGCTGATTTAAAACATACCGCATTAGAAGGTGGGCGCTGATTTAAAACATACCGCGTTAGAAGGTGGGCGCTGATTTAAAACATACCCGCGTTAGAAGGTGGGCGCTGATTTAAAACATACCCGCATTAGAAGGTGGGCGCCTGATTTAAAACATACCCGCATTAGAAGGTGGGCGCCTGATTTAAAACATACCCGCATTAGAAGGTGGGCGCCTGATTTGTGTCGTCGTGTTGACGTAATGTAAAGTGGGGCCCTATTGCCATGCCATGATAGTTAATGTGTGGACATAAGCGATGCAAAAGTTGAGTAGATGAGAATGCGACCCTGTAAGTCGAAATACCGTTCTTTCCGTGGACACAACACGGTTGGGAATATGTAGTTTAGCATGACGTCTTTGTACAATCTCCAAACAGGAAAGTGATTCTTGTAGTGAGTTGCGATGCGGAGGCCCTTGCGAATCAAGCTCATAAATGTTGCGACTTTCTGTTGTTTGCTGACCAAGAACCCGTACTCAAATAAATTTATGAGTTTTGGGAGGGAGTTGATTCGCGTTGACTTTGTAGCTTCGGTTTGGTATTTGCATGTCCCGCTAACTCGGACCGTAGCCCCTCTCGCTTCCCGCCTTGGCACGTTAATGAAAACATTCAAAAACAATTTGTAGAAATGCATCTAAAAAAATAGAAACATAAAAATTCTATCAATTTTGATGAAAAATGTTTGTTGAAAAATAATTTGCTTATAAGAAATCGCATATATATATATATATATATATATATATAAATGTCTGTCGGCGATGACATGCGGTGAAACAAAACAAACGTCCTATCCAAAATTCTTACATTTGAAGACTTAGTTTGCCGATGCTTTTTCATGTTTATCGGCGTCCTCTGGCGATGATCCCTTAAAAATGCCCCGATTCGATATGTGAGAATGACGATCTTTTGAGCGGACAACCGAGTCTTGTGTAGATTTCTTGCCCGCCTCTATCGGGGTGATCGGATGGGTGCATTTTGTCTTTTGTGAGATAAAGGAGAAAATATTTCCTAATGGTGGGACCGATGCCGATTTAGCCTGCCTCCGTATCCCCATGAGGGAATCAGGTCATGACGTAGTTCATTACAAGCAAAAGGGAATTGTAAGGATTTTCTAAAATGGGACCGAAGCCGATGTGGCCGCCTACGTATCCCGCCGAGGGAATCAGGTCAGAACGTAGTTCATGTTACAAAGAAATGTGTTTCGGAAATTTGCAATCTAGGAAGCGGAACCCGATATGGGTTCTTTGCGTATCCCGCCAGGAGCGCAACTTTACAAAGATAAGAAATGCATTACATAGAAAAATCCTAAATGTAGTATCTTTCACTTTGCATCGCGTTGATAGCTTTGGCCATACTTCACCGTCTATTTCAGCTAGAATTAATGCTCCCAGTCAACACCCGGTGAACCATATAAGGCCCTTGCCGATTAGGTGCGAATTTTCCTTTAGCTTCATTTTGGTGCGGGAATATTCGCTTTTAGCACCAATTGCCCGGTTCGAAAGTCCTTGGTTTTACTTTCTGTTGAAAGCTTTGGCCATTCTGTTTTGATAAAGTTGTCCGTGGCGCATCGCGTTCAATCGCTTTTCATCAATCGGCATCAATTGTTCGTACCGATTCTGTATCCATTTAAACCCGTTATTTCGACTTCTTGGATAATTCTCAAAGATGGTATTTCCACTTGCTGGTAACACGACACATTCCATAGACCAATAGATAGGGCGTTGCCCCAGTAGAAGTCCTGACTGTAGTGCGATATCCCAAAAGTGCAAAAGGCATATGCTCATGCCAGTGCTTGTAATTATCAATCATCTTTCGTAGTATTCTTTTGATGTTTTTGTTGGTCGCTTGACCGCTCCGCTCATCCGAGGAATTGACGGAGTGGAATTGCGGTGAGTGATCTTAAACTTCTCGCATATCTCATTCATCGACATCTGTTGAGATTAGCCCCATTGTCCGTTATAATCGACTCGGGGATTCCAAATCGACAAATGATGTTATTGCGGACAAAATCAACTACCACTTTCTTTGTTCTTGACTTGTGGACGATGCTTCTACCCACTTTGTGAAATAGTCAATTGCCACTAGAATAAATGCGTGTCCATTTGATGCGGCAGGTTCAATAGGGCCAATGACATCCATGCCCCAAGCTGCGAATGGCCAAGGAGAGCTCGTCACATTGAGTTCGTTAGGGGTACCTTGATTAGATCGCCATGAATCGACATCGATGGCATCTTTGCACGAAGTGGATGCAATCTGTTTCCATGGTCATCCAAAAGTATCCTGCTCTTAGAATCTTCTTTGCCAAAGTGAAGCCATTCATGTGAGGCCCGTGACGCGTGCCTCCGTGTATCTCTTCAACTAAACTGCTTGCCTCTCGAGCATCAACACATCTTAACAAATCGAGATCCGAGTCCTCCGAGATAAAGGATTTCTCCGTTTAGGAAGAAATGGTTTGCTAACCTCCTCAGTGTCCTCTTTTGTATCTGGTTATGCCTTACGGATATTCACCTATCTTGAGATATCTCTTAGCATTCGTGGTACCAAGGCTTTCCATCCGACTCTTCATCTATATTGAAACAATATGCCGGCTGATCCGATAAGCTCACCTTGATGGGATCAATGTAGTTCTTATCTGGATGTTGAATCATGGAGGACAGTGTTGCCAGAGCATCAGCGAACTCGTTTTGAGTTCGTGGGATATGCTTGAATTCTATCTTGCTGAATTTTTTGCATAATTCTTTCACGCAATGCAGGTAAGGAAGTATCTTCCCGTTCTTTGTCGCCCATTCGCCTTGTACCTGATGAATCAATAAGTCCGAATCACCTATAACCAGCAGTTCTTGAATGTTCATATCAACGGCCATTCTAAGTCCGAGTACACAAGCTTCATATTCCGCCATATTGTTGGTGCATGGAAATCGGAGTTTTGCCGAAATTGGGTAGTGTTGACCTGATTCTGAAATCAAAACTGCTCCAATACCAACCCCTTTGAAGTTTGCAGCTCCGTCGAAGAACATTCTCCAACCCGGGTACTCTTCTGAGATGTCTTCTCCAACAAACAGTACCTCCTCGTCCGGAAAATAAGTCCGGAGAGGCATGTATTCTTCATCCACAGGGTTTTCAGCAAGATGGTCGGCTAGTGCTTGTCCTTTGATAGCCTTTTGGGTGACATATATGATATCGAACTCACTTAGCAAGATTTGCCACTTTGCTAGCTTTCCAGTGGGCATGGGCTTCTGAAAGATGTATTTGAGCGGGTCCATCCTTGAGATGAGATAAGTGGTATATGCAGACAGATAATGTCTAAACTTTTGTGCAATCCACGTTAAGGCACAACAAGTGCGTTCCAGCAAAGTATACCGAGCTTCATACGGTGTGAACTTCTTGCTTAAGTAGTATATGGCTCGCTTCCTTCTTTCTGTTTCGTCATGTTGTCCCAAAGACGCACTCCAAATGCATTTTCTAACACATGCAGATATAACAAAGAACGGCCTTCCGGTTACGGAGGCACCAAAGCAGTGGGTTAGACAAGTATTCTTTGATTCTATCGAAAGCTTGCGGCAATCCGATGTCCACTTGGTAGCAGCGTCTTTCTTGAAGAGCTTGAATATTGGCTCACGGATCTGTTGATTGTGCTATGAACTGCTTGATGTAGTTGAGGCGACCAAGGAAACTCATTACGTCCTTTCGACTCTTTGAGGAGGCAAGTCTTGAATAGCTTTTACCTTCGAGGGGTCCAATTCAATACCCCTTCTACTTACAATGAAACCTAACAGCTTTCCCAAATAGGGACACCAAATGCGCACTTTATGCGGATTTAATTTTAGGTTATACCGCCTCGGTAGATCAAAGAACTTCTCTAAATCTGTCAAGTGATCCGAAGTCTTTCGCGACTTAATAATAACATCATCCACGTAGACCTCTATTTCTTTGTGGATCATATCGTGAAAAATGGTAGTCATGGCCCTCATGTAGGTGGCACTTTGCATTCTTGAGTCCGAACGGCATTACCCGATAACAGATATACTCCCAAGGTGTAGTGAATCTTTGTCTTCTCTGCATCTTCCTCGTCCATCAAGATTTGGTGGTAACCAAAGAAAGCAATCAACAAATGATTGTAATTCATGCTTTGCACAATTGTCAATGAGTATGTGAATATTTGGAAGAGGGAAGTCATCCTTCGGACTGGCCTTGTTGAGATCCCGATAATCCACGCACACTCGTATCTTTCCATCTTTCTTTGGCACCGGTACAATGTTGGCCAACCAAGTGGGGTATCTTGTGACTCGAATGACCTTTGCATCGAATTGCTTGGACACCTCTTCCTTGACCCTTAAGCTCAAATCAGGCTTGATTTTCCTTGGTTTTTGTTTCACTGGAGGGTAGGATGGATCGATAGGCAATCTATGCGAAACAATATCTGTGCTCAACCCTGGCATCTCGTCATAAGACCAAGCAAATACGTCGATATATTGTCTCAAAAGATCCGTCAGTTCTTTCCTTTGTGGGGCGTTCAGATGGACGCTGATTCTTGTTTCTCTCACATTTTCTGCATCCCCCAAATTTATTGCCTCAGTTTCTTCTAAATTTGGCTTTGGTTTGTTCTCAAAATGTTCCAATTCCTCTGTCAATTCTTCTGGTTGCGAGTCTTCCTCATACTCTTCGAAGTCCTGTTCATCGTTTGGATTTTGTTTGTTTGTTTCATTACATGTCACATTCACATTATCGACAGATTTATTAGTTTGCATGCTGAAAGAGAAAAGAAAATTAGTAAACAAAACAAATTTTTAAACAGCAAAAGAAATGTGGATTTGTCATTTAAGCTTTCAAAAGATGGAGGCAAAACACATTAATGCATAGATGCGATTCAAGCCTCAATTAGAATCGCATTGTTTCAAAAAGTACTAAGGTAATTTCTACCAAGCTTCCCGGAGAAACAGGGCCGGGGCACAGGTCCAATTTTTCAAAATATCTCCACGTTCTGCATCCCAAATAGTTGGGCCTTCATCAAAATCATCCAGAATTACATGGCATTCCATTTCTTCTTCTGCAATAAAAAGGCTTTTGAGTCCTTCTGCGAGGTTGTCTGCATCATCTTCATTCGACTCCTGAGCGGCATATGCTTTGACAGAGGACTGATTCAAGGGTGGCACCGGCTTTGGGAAGGGAGTGTCCCTTTTCTTTCGGAGGTTGACTGATAAGACTTCTTTAGAAGTGGGTTTGTATCCGAGACCGAAAGTATCCTTCTTACTGAGCAAGTGAACAGGCTCCACCATACCTTCTAAATTCAATCCGATGCCTCGACCGGGCTTAAAGCCATTCTTCAACATTTCCTGGGCCACCATTGTGAGAACCCGGGGTAACTTCAATATTTTGGCTTTGGAGGCACATGTAATTTCTCTGACATGGAAGACAGACCCATCCAGTGTATCTACGCTTTCAACAAATAGGATCCGTCCGGGACATATTGAATTGCTCCTTCTCCGTGTACCACGACCTCGTGATGATCCCAAACAAACTTCAAACTACGATGTAGGGTAGAAGGAACCGCACCACCACATGGATCCAAGGTCTTCCCATTAGTAGGTTATAGGTGGTAGATATGTCTAACACTTGGAATTCCACGACGAACTCCACGGGCCCCACTTGTAATGTCAAATCCATTTCTCCCATAACGCTCCTTTGGGCTCCATCAAAACCTTTAACTCTCAGATGACTTTCGCGAATCTTTCCAATGCTAATTCCCAAGGCTCCGAGAGTCGCGGGACAAATATTGACGGCTGAGCCTCCATCAATCAATACCTTAGAAATGAACTTGTTCATGCACTTTACTGTTATGTTCAAAGCTTTGTTGTGGCACAAACCCTCAGGTGGCAATTCTTTGTCATGAAAAGAGACTTTATGGGCCTCTAAAATCTGTCCACCAAAGGCGAGAGTTTCTACTGTGGTCTCCCTCGGTACATAAGCTTCTTTGAGTACTTCCAATAAAGCGCGTCCATGGTCCGGAGAATTCATCAACAATGATAGCAAAGAAATCTGAGCCGGTGTTTTCTTCAATTGCTCTACAACGGAATACTCCTTAGTTGGCATCTTCCTCCAGAACTCTTCTACTTCAGTCTCTGTTACAACCTTTTTTGGATTGTCCGCAGGGGCATAACATCATCCGGATCTTGTCATACCAGCGACGACAACTTCTACCATTTGTTTCTCCTTTCCCCTGCTCCTTTCCCCAATCGAATAGCTCCAAGGGGCAGTTTTGGTATCGACATACGACGTCACTATCTGTGATTTCGGAGGAAGTACTTCCACTTCAAACGGTGCTCTTACTTGAACTGTAATTATAGGGGTGATCAAAGCCGATGATTCAACCCTTTCCTCTGTTCGGATCGGCACAATGGTCCCTTCCAAACTGTTTTCTTCATCAATGGTAATCACGTTTATATTGGCATTGTCATGATTTGGCAAAGGGTTATTATTTACATTAGGGGGAGGTCCTTTCAGTTGGATAATTCCCTCTTTGATCAAAGCCTCGATCTTGTCTTTGAGGGCAAAACAAACTCCAGTGTCATGTCCGGTGATCCCCGAGTGGTACGCACAATGCTTAGTTTCATCATACGACCTGGGAATAGGATTGGGGATATGCCCTGGGATGGGTTGGAGTATTCTGCGGTCCTCAATCTTTCGTATAGTTGGGCTAGAGGTTCGGCTAAAGGTGTATATGTCTTGGTGGCCTTCTTTCGTAATTTGCCCGAGTCCGGGAGTATTTGGTGGATGGTTTTGCGGTGAGGCGGATGTGTGGGTTGATACTGTGGGGAATTTCTATAGGTAGGTGCTCGTGGTGGGCTATATATTGGTTGGGTATGATAGACAGGTAGGGAGTAGGCGAGTGTTGATAATAAGGTGAGGAGCTTTGTGTGCTTTGGCTATAGTAGGAGGCTGATGATTTTGGGTGTTTTGATTATAGTAGGGAGGTGGGATGACGGGCTTTGGTAGGTTGGCATTTGGTTGGACCTATGTTCTGGGATCGCCATGACAGGACGCCCATCCTCCTCTTCTTAATTGCTCCCCGAACGAAGTCCGACTGAATGGCCTTACTTGTCGCCGCAATCTTGCTAAGTTCGTGATTCTCCTGTTTTGATACCTTCTTCTATGAAATCTCCCATCCTAACCACTTGAGAGAAATTCCGTCCAATGACGCTTATCATTTTTCGCAATAAGTTGCATCCTTCATAGATTGCACAAAGAGCGTGGTCATCTCACTTTCCGCCATTGGGGTGAACTTTTGCTGCCTTCCGCCCTCCACCTCATGGCATATTCTCTGAAAGTCTCAGTAGATTTTTCTCCAATTTCATTAAATAAAATCTATCCAAGACTGTGTCGGTGTTAAACTGAACCTCGCCCACAAAATCTCGTGCCATTGTGCCCCGCTTATGCCATTTTCGCGGGTCTGGCTTGTGTACCGGTCAGCGCTTCCTGTCAAACTTCTTATGAACAACTTCATTATTATGGCCTGGTCCTTACCCACTCCAACCAGTTTGTCACAATACGATCTCAAATGAGCGCGAGGATTTCCCTTTTCATCGAATAAGTCAAATTTTGGCACCTTATACCCGACATGCAACTGAACGTCGGGATGCATGCAGAGATCTTCATACTCGAGTCCTTCATGCCCCTTGCTGGTTTGAATGTTTTTAAATGCTTCTTTTAGGCTATGAATTTCCCTTGCCATACTTTCATCATTTCTAATCCTTGCTTGCCTTTCCATCTCTTCATATTGGTCTATCTCTTGATGATGTATGTTTGGTATGGTAGAAGTGGAAGGTTGGGCTTCCGTTGCATATACCGGTGGCACATACTGCTTGTTAGTGATGTGTGCCATTGGTATTTGTTGGGTTGCCTGGTAATTTAGTGTGGGAGGGATATTTTGGACAAGTGGGGTAGTTTGGGTAAGTGGAGTGGATGTATATATGGAGTCGTGAAGGATCTTGGGTCATTTTGTAGCGGGTTTGTTGTGGGTGGCTGCGGGTTGATAGGATGCGGATTGGTACGTTGTGGGGTGGCGAGTTGGGGATTGGTTCTGTTTGGTAAGGGATTTCGGGAAGGTTATGGGGAATGATGGTTCGTGAGATGGAAAGGTGTGTGGAGCGATTGCGCTCGTCTCTTGTTCAGGCGGTGGAGTGTTGATCTTTGATGGAAAGATTGGTAAGATTCCTGAGCCGCTCGATCTCGGTTTGCATAGTTGCCATTTGCCGCAGATAGTTGGGCGAGGTATTCATCCGGGACGGAAGTATTTCTCCTTTCCGATGTCTCTGGTTCACCTCCGGAAGAGTGACAAGTCCCAAACCGGTTTGTTTTGCCCCTGAATCAGTCATTTTGTCGGATGATTGTGCCTTGGATCTCGTGAAGTAATGGTGTTCCGCCAGTTTCAATCAACGAATCAACTTTTGGAAAATAAAGCGTGCAAAATAAACCTTCTCTAAAAAATGAAACAAACCAAGTTAGTATGAGGCGAATAATTATTGCTTTGAATAACATGTATAGAGTGGAAAACAAGATAAACAAGTAGCGCATGCATTATATGGAAATTAAATGCTGGCGTCCTAATGTGCATGGGGCCTCCTTTATGCGGGAGGTGAGCTTAAACGCATAAAAATATGCAAGATAATCGATAAATTGATCCAAGCCAAAGATTGTGATGCCTTTTGTCGGAAATAAAGGTTGACTTTCTTGAAATAATAATGCGTACAATAATAAAGCCGATAACATAAGATATTTATGCTCGGGTTCTAAATCTTGCTTTTGATCACCGAGATGAAGATGGGACCCTAACATTCTTTGGGTCCGACTCCTGCGTCCTCTAGATATTGCACTATATTTTGCATTTGTCGCCACATCTCGGGGTAACGATTGTGTCTCTGAGCCGGAAATTCCTTATCCAAATTGTTGTGCCGATATCTTCAAAACCTTGCTCGCCATCAGGACTATGGTCTGCACTACTGCAATCCTCTCGTAGCCACGCTTGATATTCGGGGGTACCTCCTGCCTGACCACCTTCAATGTCTATTGTGTCAATATCGTTCCATTCATCGAAGACTTGCCTAGCTACGGGGACAATGAAATTGGCCGAATGGAATTTCGAAATCCTCATATTTGCCGGGAGGGGAATTATCTCGCTCTTGTCCCAACTGCTGAGTACGCGGAGTGGAGCGTAAGGTTGGAGGCCTTTCAACCCGATAAGCTCAATATAATAAAGCCTTTTGCATCTTATGTAGGCTTTTTTGGCATTCGGGAGCAGAGGGTATTTCCATTGGATCTGTTCACAGGTGCGGGACGCCAAAAACCCATACCAATCATTCATGCCGACAGGCGATATGAACCGCTTGCTCGTCAGAAAGTCGACGATTTTGTTCGACTCGCTGAAGCATATGTCGACCATATTCGGGCGTTGATAGAAGTGTTCTATTGCCCACATCTGCAAAATAAGGTTGCAGCCTTCGAAGAAACCTGTTTCACCTCTTTTACATTTCCCTAAAGCCCGAAATATTTCTGCTAAGATCATAGGGGCCAAAGTGAGTTGTGCTCCGTTTGCTCCTTCGAAAAGTGCCCGTGCTACGGAACATATGCAGGTACTGATCTTTCCATACTCAAGCGGGAATATCAGAGACCCTAGAAAGGCGACAGTAAATGCAATGGGTCGTTTGGTCCGCCAATGATCGGGGGTGCAAGAAAATTCATTTTTGAATGTCTTGTAACCGTCTCGACAACCGTACCTATCATAAAGATAATCCATTGAGACCCAGTTGTTTTCAAAGCATAGGAGTTTCTTAGTGTTTTTTAGCCCTAAGTAGCGGAGAAATTTCTTTCCGGATTGTGATGCGGGATAATTTGTCCTCTACCCTGGTAGATCAAGTTGGTGAAATAGTTGATTTCTTCCAAAGTAGGAGTCATCTCAAAATCTCCGAATCTGAAGACAACCCGATCCGGATCCCAAAAATGGATTAGTGCTCTGACCAAATGTTGATCGGGGAAGATGTCGAACAACGAAACGAGGCAACCTAATCTTCTCCTAATTGCCATTTGGTACGCCAAGGTCAAAGTTTGTCCACCATATTTTCAGTTTGCTCGGAATCCCACTCACCATCCTCGACTTGCAGTGCAGACTCCATCTATAACAAAATAAATAAAATAAATAAAAATAAATATACATTTTCCGATTTTGGCATCTTTGTTTAGGCTTGGATCCGCCCATCAATATCCTGCTACACATAATATGCTGATTGGTCGTTGGGTGGTGAGACCCGTCGACAATTTGGTGGTTTTCTTATTTGTGAAGTTGATGCCAATGATCAACCCACCTAAGATGTATGCATGCATGACTTAAAATAAAGGGTGGTATAGCTCTATCTTAAATTTTCTAAGATTTGGCTGACTAGACACAAGGTTCCCGAGCGGACTACTCGAGTGAGAAGGCTACGCGGCCACCGGGATGGTCCGGTCACTCCGCGCATACGCCAACTCTCCTAAAATTTGGTAGATTGAAAGAAATTTGCGGGTGCGCGAAACACACCTCGCGTGTAGTGTGTGATAGTGTCAATTTTCCAGAGTGGAAGAAATATGAGCGGAATGCCAATTTAAGGAAAGCAGTAAGACAATATAGCAATTAAAGCAGTTTATGCAAAAATCTCATAAATGAAACACATCAAAGCACTAAATCAAATAAAAAAACAAAAGTAAAGCAATAATTAATCTGAACTTGCTATGGTTTAAGAACCTGATGCTCCCCAGCGGAGCCGCCATGCTGTAGCGCCCTATTTTGACCTCGCTCGGGTCGAAGCGGAGCGCAGACGTATGGGTGATTCCTGGGTAAAAAGGGTTGAGGAGTCGCCACCTAATTATTTTTTACGGTGAATTAGGACACCTAAATATTAAACTAAGTGCTGCAACGTAAACTCCAATTTTAAGGTCTGCGAAAACTCATGAGATTCTAGGTAAGAGTTCTTTATTATCCTAAAGGGAAGGGGTTAGGCATCCTTTAAGATCCGCTAACTTGCGGTTATCCGGTCAAACTCAGGTTAATTATTGCTGGAAAAATACATGTTTTACAAGTATAATAGATAAAAAGATGTTTGCAAATATGATGCATTTTATACAAGTAAATATGATGCATTTTATACAAGTACGTATTTGGATGACATAAAAGAAAGATACATGTAAAAGTTTTTAGAAAAACATGCATTTGTGACAATAAATTCTTTATAATGCCAAAGAAGCGAATCTTTCGAAAATCAACAAGTTGCAAAAAAAATAATAATAAAAAGATAAACTTATTTGTACAATTAATTTGAAGCAAATAAAGATGACAAGAGTTGTTTTAAAAAATCTTGAATAAGCGTGACGAGCCTAAAATAAATAAACTAGCGAAGGATTTCTAAGTTTGCGAGCCTACGAATAAATAAGCTAGCGACGGGTTTTAAATCTTAAACTAACCTATGAATAAATCCTAAGTTTGCCTATTCTAAGCATTTCAATAATTACATAAGTGCGATAAATAATATTACAATACAAAGCGAGATAAAAGCTGAATTTGAAGAAAGAAATAAAATAAATAAACTCCGAGGAATAATCGCCTTTATTTTACTTTAGTCCCTGCAAGCTGTCAAGAACAAACGGTTAGAAACAGTTAAATACAAATAACTTCATATCCGTATTCAAAACAGTGAATGTTTTGATCGCGGAGAACTCGAACTTAAATTTTGAAAAGAACATTCCAATCACGTCGTGGCTGCAAACATATGACTAATGTAGTTTATTTTGATTGCCTCGCCTACTAAACGTGTCGGCCTCTCGGGTGAAATAGAAAAGATCACTATAATCACGTCGTGGCTGCGAATATATAACTTGTTGGTTATTTTAATCACCTCGCCTACTAAACATGTTGATCTCGGATAAAAAGGTTTAAGTCTTCATCATTGCCCAGAAGTTATATTTCCGTCTTTGCAACTGTGTAGGCCTCAAAATCGACGGATATTTTTCATCGGCCAGTGTAGTATCGTGTTCAAATCAGCAAAATAAAATCGAATGAAACAAAGAAGCAGAGTGATAAAGAATGTAAAAACAGAGGCAGAGAAGAAAAAACAGTTTGAAAAAGAGCGGTGTTTAGTTTAAAACAAGAAAGCGTAAAAAGCGAAATCGGATATTTTAATCTTTGAAGCGATGGATGAAACAGAAAGCAATATCTGAAAGGTGCGGTGTTTATTTTTAAACAAGAAAACGTAAAAAAAAGTAAAAACAATAATCAATCCGAGCGATGGCGAAGAAAAGCAAATACCAACAGACGCGGTATTTTGTTCAAAACAGTAAAACAATGATATCCGTCGCAAGAAATCTAAAACAGTAAACTTAATAAAACCATAATATATCCGTTGCACAGATATCTAAAACAGTTATACTAAAAAAAACAGAGAAGCGAAACGAAAGAAAAGCGCGGCCTCGAATTCAATTTCGTCGGCCTTAATGCGATATTGATAAAACAGTAAAACAGTGCCGAAGAAACGAGCAGTGAGCAGTTTAAAATATCCGACCCAGTTACAAAGTGCGGAAATATTCAAATCGGGTCGCCCGACCGGTCGTTGATCTGACCGGATCGATGATCCGAACTCGAATCGATTTCAAGACGCAAATTCGGATAAATAATAACAAGAATACGGAATGCAAGAATGCGGAAATATCCAAATCGGTCGACCGACCGGATCGATGACCCGACCGGATCGATGTTTCAACCCGGATCAGATTTCAACACCCAATTCAGATAACCAATAACAAGAATATGAAATGCAAGAATTCTGAAAATGTTACCCAACCGGGTCGACCCGACCCGGGTCAGTGACCCGACCCGGATCAGCGTTTCAACCCGGAATCAAATAAATTCATCAATTTCAGATAACCAATAATAATAACAACAACAAAGCAAGAAATTTGAAATTCAAATCGGTCGACGACCGTCAAGATAACGACCGAAATCAGTGATCCAAATCCGAATCAAATTTTAACACCAAATTCAGATAACCAACATACATAAATATGAAATGCAAGAATTCTGAAAATGTTACCCAACCGGGTCGACCCGACCCGGGTCAGTGACCCGACCCGGATCAACGTTTCAACCCGGAATCAAATAAATTCATCAATTTCAGATAACCAATGATAACAACAGCAACAATGCAAGAAATTTGGAAATTCAAATTGGGTCGACCCGACCTGGATCAGTAACCCGACCCGAAAATCAGTGATCCAAATCAAATCTTAATACCAAATTCAGATAACCAACATACATAAATATGAAATGCAAGAATTCTGAAAATGTTACCCGAACCGGGTCGACCCGACCCGAATCGGTGAAGAAAATCAGAGAATCAAAGGGGATGACAAACCTTTTTGGACTTGATTCTTGAACAACAAAGAAGCCAAAATGCTTTAAACTCAAGAACACAACAAAGTATTTTATGTATATTCCGAAAAATCCTTCCAAAATCTCTTTTTCTTCTCCGAAAATTCTCTCTCAAAATGAAGAACAATCATGGGGTATTTATAGGTGGATTCCCCCCCAAGAATCGAGTTTGAATTTTGAATTAAAGGCAAAAAAAATTTGAATTTGGAAGCGGATTTTAGGGGTATGGGTTGGACGAAGTGATGGGAGGGGGGGGGGGGGGTCAGGGGTGGGGGCAGGGAGTGGGTGGTGGCGGGGCGAGGTGACGGGCCGGGCAGGGGGGTATGGGGCAGCGACGACGAGGTTGAAGGAGGGTAGGGTTTGAAATTTTTTTTTGTTTGTTTTGGGTTTTGGGGAATTAAAAGGGGAGCTTTTGGGGCTGGTGGGTTACTGGGTCGGGTGAGTGGGTGTTGGGCGAGCGTGTTGGGCCGAGCGACGGGAAATAAAAAGAAAGGAGTTAAATTTGAGGGTTTTGGGATTTGGCCGATGGGCTGTGAGTGGACATTGTGTGGGTTTTGAATTAAAGGGGAAGGGATGTTGGGCGTAGGTTGGGCTTGGAAGGAGTAAGGGAATGGGTTGGCCGAATTTTGGGCTTATGGTGTTGGGTTTAATTGTTTTGGGTTGGAAAATGAAAAATGGGTTATGGATAAAAATATAAAAGGGTTTAATATTAAAACATATTATATATATATATATATATTTTTGTAAAAGATGTGAATTATTTAAAATAACATAACGACGTGATAATAATAAAATATAATATTTAAGTAAATGTTTAATGCTTAATAAAGGGAAAATGCGATGCAATTTTGCGAGAATAAAATATCATAGAATCTTTTGGATAAAACTTATGATTGTGATAAAAATGCAAATGACAGTAAAAAATGCGAATAATAATAATAATAAGAGAATAATATGCATATATATATATATATTTTAAAATTGTTTTAAAAGTGTCAAAAATGTTAAAATTACGAATAAAATCATAAAAGATGGGACAAAATTGGGTGTCAGCAGATGCCCTCTTTGGACGGAGACGATGAAAGAGTTTTCACCAAAGAAAGTTGACTGAGTAGCCAATTTTGTCACGATCCTCGGGATCGCATGGTAAGAAATAGGATCCCGAGGGGTATAGAAGTTGCAAAAGGCGGTGCACATTCAAGAAACAATGCCCGGTGTCGACTTAGGATGACACTGGTCGCAGACACGAGAAGTTAATGGGAAAGAGCGGATCGACGTTCGAAGTAGGTCGTTTGACCAAATTGCCTTTGTTCGCTGTGAGATATAGTTCCATGTTATGCTGAAAGCTCCCGCCGATTCGAATTCCTGTGGACCAGAGCTAAGATAAAAGTTAGTGTATACTTGATTGCATAAGATATGTATGTGAGAATATGACTTTGTAAGTTGAAATGATGTCATTGCTTAATGTTGTGCAGATGATGGCGTTGGCGGGCGCTGTTTACACTTTAAAATAAAGTACCAGCATTAGAAGGTGGCGCTGATTTAAAATAAAATACCCGCATTAGGAGGTGGGCGCTGGTTTAAAATAAAATACCCGCATTATGAGGTGGGCGCTGGTCAAATTTAAATACCCGTGTTAGGAGGTGGGCGCTGTTGAAATTTAAATACCCGCATTAGAAGGTGGCGCTGATTTAAAACATACCCGCATTAGAAGGTGGGCGCTGATTTAAAACATACCGCAAGATTAGAAGGTGGGCGCTGATTTAAAACATACCCGCATTAGAAGGTGGGCGCTGATTTAAAACATACCAGCGTTAGAAGGTGGGCGCTGATTTAAAACATACCCGCATTAGAAGGTGGGCGCTGATTTAAAACATACCGCATTAGAAGGTGGGCGCTGATTTAAAACATACCCGATTAGAAGGTGGGCGCTGATTTAAACATACCCGCATTAGAAGGTGGGCGCTGATTTAAAACATACCGCATTAGAAGGTGGGCGCTGATTTAAAACATACCCGCATTAGAAGGTGGGCGCTGATTTAAAACATACCCGCATTAGAAGGTGGGCGCTGATTTAAAACATACCCGCATTAGAAGGTGGGCGCTGATTTAAAACATACCAGATTAGAAGGTGGGCGCTGATTTAAAACATACCCGCGTTAGAAGGTGGGCGCTGATTTAAAACATACCGCATTAGAAGGTGGCGCTGATTTAAAACATACCGCATTAGAAGGTGGGCGCTGATTTAAAACATACCGCATTAGAAGGTGGGCGCGTGATTTAAAACATCCCGCCATTAGAAGGTGGGCGTCTGATTTAAAACATACCCGCATTAGAAGGTGGGCGCCTGATTTAAAACATACCCGCATTAGAAGGTGGGCGCCTGATTTAAAACATACCCGCATTAGAAGGTGGGCGCCTGATTTAAAACATACCCGCATTAGAAGGTGGGCGCCTGATTTAAAACATACCCGCATTAGAAGGTGGGCGCCTGATTTAAAATATACCCGCATTAGAAGGTGGGCGCCTGATTTAAAACATACCCGCATTAGAAGGTGGGCGCCTGATTTGTGTCGTCGTGTTGACGTAATGTAAAGTGGGGCCCTATTGCCATGCCATGATAGTTAATGTGTGGACATAAGCGATGCAAAAGTTGAGTAGATGAGAATGCGACCCTGTAAGTCGAAATACCGTTCTTTCCGTGGACACAACACGGTTGGGAATATGTAGTTTAGCATGACGTCTTTGTACAATCTCCAAACAGGAAAGTGATTCTTGTAGTGAGTTGCGATGCGGAGGCCCTTGCGAATCTGCTCATAAATGTTGCAGCTTTCCTGCTGTTTTCGACCTGAAGAACCCGTACTCAAATAAATTTATGAGTTTTGGGAGGGGGAGTTGATTCGCGTTGACTTTGTAGCTTCGGTTTTGGTATTTGCATGTCCTGCTAACTCGGACCCGTAGCCCCTCTCTGCTTCCCAGTCTTGGCCAGCCGTTAATGAAAACATTCAAAAACAATTTGTAGAAATGCATCTAAAAAAAAATAGAAACATAAAAATTCTATCGAATTTTGATGAAAAATGTTTGTTGAAAAATAATTTGCTTATAAGAAATACTGCATATATATATATATATATATATATATATATATAAATGTCTGTCGAGCAGTGACATGCGGTGAAACAAAACAAACGTCCTATCCAAAATTCTTCTGGCTGAAGACTTAGTTTGCCGATGCTTTTTCATGTTTATCGGCGTCCTCTGGCAGTGATCCCTTAAAAAATGCCCCAGTTTCTGATATGTGAGAATGACGATCTTTTGAACGGACAACCGAGTCTTGTGTAGATTTCTTGCCTGCCCTATCAGGGTGATCAGATGGGTGCATTTTGTCTTTTGTGAGATAAAGGAGAAAATATTTCCTAATGGTGGGACCGAAGCCGATTTAGGCCGCCTACGTATCCCCATGAGGGAATCAGGTCGTGACGTAGTTCATTACAAGCAAAAGGGGATTGTAAGGATTTTCTAAAATGGGACCGAAGCCGATGTGGCCGCCTACGTATCCCGCCGAGGGAATCAGGTCATAACGTAGTTCATGTTACAAAGAAATGTGTTTCTGGGGAAATTTGCAATCTAGGAAACGGAACCCGACATGGGTTCTTTGCGTATCCCGCCAGGGAGCGCAACTTTTACAACATAAGAAATGCATTACATAGAAAAATCCTAAATGTAGTATCTTTTCACTGCATCCGCGTTGATAGCTTTTGGCCATACTTCACCGTCCATTTCAGCTAGAATTAATGCTCCCCCAGTCAACACCCGGTGAACCATATAAGGCCCTTGCCAGTTAGGTGCGAATTTTCCTTTAGCTTCATTTTGGTGCGGGAATATTCGTTTTAGCACCAATTGCCCCGGTTCGAAAGTCCTTGGTTTTACTTTCCTGTTGAAAGCTTTGGCCATTCTGTTTTGATAAAGTTGTCCGTGGCAGACTGCGTTCAATCGCTTTTCATCAATCAGCATCAATTGTTCGTACCGATTCTGTATCCATTTCGCTTCGCTCAGCTCAGCTTCTTGGATAATTCTCAAAGATGGTATTTCCACCTCTGCTGGTAACACAGCTTCTGTTCCATAGACCAATAGATACGGCGTTGCCCCAGTAGAAGTCCTGACTGTAGTGCGATATCCCAAAAGTGCAAAAGGCAGATGCTCATGCCAGTGCTTGTAATTATCAATCATCTTTCGTAGTATTCTTTTGATGTTTTTGTTGGCTGCTTCGACTGCTCCGTTCATCTGAGGTCGGTACGGAGTGGAATTGCGGTGAGTGATCTTAAACTTCTCGCATATCTCATTCATCAGATTACTGTTGAGATTAGCCCCATTGTCTGTTATAATCGACTCAGGGATTCCAAATCGACAAATGATGTTATTGCGGACAAAATCAACTACCACTTTCTTTGTTACTGACTTGTGGGACGATGCTTCTACCCACTTTGTGAAATAGTCAATTGCCACTAGAATAAATCTGTGTCCATTTGATGCGGCAGGTTCAATAGGGCCAATGACATCCATGCCCCAAGCTGCGAATGGCCAAGGAGAGCTCGTCACATTGAGTTCGTTAGGGGGTACCTTGATTAGATCGCCATGAATCTGACATCGATGGCATCTTTGCACGAAGTGGATGCAATCTGTTTCCATGGTCATCCAAAAGTATCCTGCTCTTAGAATCTTCTTTGCCAAAGTGAAGCCATTCATGTGAGGCCCGCACGTGCCTCCGTGTATCTCTTCAACTAAACTGCTTGCCTCTCGAGCATCAACACATCTTAACAAACCGAGATCTGGAGTCCTCCGATAAAGGATTTCTCCGTTTAGGAAGAAATGGTTTGCTAACCTCCTCAGTGTCCTCTTTTGTATACTGGTTATGCCTTCTGGATATTCACCTATCTTGAGATATCTCTTAACGTCGTGGTACCAAGGCTTTCCATCCGACTCTTCATCTATATTGAAACAATATGCCGGCTGATCCGATAAGCTCACCTTGATGGGATCAATGTAGTTCTTATCTGGATGTTGAATCATGGAGGACAGTGTTGCCAGAGCATCAGCGAACTCGTTTTGAGTTCGTGGGATATGCTTGAATTCTATCTTGCTGAATTTTTTGCATAATTCTTTCACGCAATGCAGGTAAGGAAGTATCTTCCCGTTCTTGGTCGCCCATTCGCCTTGTACCTGATGAATCAATAAGTCCGAATCACCTATAACCAGCAGTTCTTGAATGTTCATATCAACGGCCATTCTAAGTCCGAGTACACAAGCTTCATATTCCGCCATATTGTTGGTGCATGGAAATCGGAGTTTTGCCGAAATTGGGTAGTGTTGACCTGATTCTGAAATCAAAACTGCTCCAATACCAACCCCTTTGAAGTTTGCAGCTCCGTCGAAGAACATTCTCCAACCCGGGTACTCTTCTGAGATGTCTTCTCCAACAAACAGTACCTCCTCGTCCGGAAAATAAGTCCGGAGAGGCATGTATTCTTCATCCACAGGGTTTTCAGCAAGATGGTCGGCTAGTGCTTGTCCTTTGATAGCCTTTTGGGTGACATATATGATATCGAACTCACTTAGCAAGATTTGCCACTTTGCTAGCTTTCCAGTGGGCATGGGCTTCTGAAAGATGTATTTGAGCGGGTCCATCCTTGAGATGAGATAAGTGGTATATGCAGACAGATAATGTCTAAACTTTTGTGCAATCCACGTTAAGGCACAACAAGTGCGTTCCAGCAAAGTATACCGAGCTTCATACGGTGTGAACTTCTTGCTTAAGTAGTATATGGCTTGCTCCTTCTTTCCTGTTTCGTCATGTTGTCCCAGCACGCACCCAAATGCATTTTCTAACACAGACAGATATAACAGCAACGGCCTTCCGGGTTCTGGAGGCACCAAAACAGGTGGGTTAGACAAGTATTCTTTGATTCTATCGAAAGCTTGCTGGCAATCCGATGTCCACTTGGTAGCAGCGTCTTTCTTCAGTAGCTTGAATATTGGCTCACAGATCACTGTTGATTGTGCTATGAACCTGCTGATGTAGTTGAGGCGACCAAGGAAACTCATTACGTCCTTTCGACTCTTTGGAGGAGGCAAGTCTTGAATAGCTTTTACCTTCGAGGGGTCCAATTCAATACCCCTTCTACTTACAATGAAACCTAACAGCTTCCCAGCAGGGACACCAAATGCGCACTTTGCGGGATTTAATTTTAGGTTATACCGCCTCAGCCGATCAAAGAACTTCTCTAAATCTGTCAAGTGATCCGAAGTCTTTCGCGACTTAATAATAACATCATCCACGTAGACCTCTATTTCTTTGTGGATCATATCGTGAAAAATGGTAGTCATGGCCCTCATGTAGGTGGCACCTGCATTCTTGAGTCCGAACGGCATTACCCGATAACAGTATACTCCCCAAGGTGTAGTGAATGTTGTCTTCTCTGCATCTTCCTCGTCCATCAAGATTTGGTGGTAACCAGCAAAGCAATCAACAAATGATTGTAATTCATGCTTTGCACAGTTGTCAATGAGTATGTGAATATTTGGAAGAGGGAAGTCATCCTTCGGACTGGCCTTGTTGAGATCCCGATAATCCACGCACACTCGTATCTTTCCATCTTTCTTTGGCACCGGTACAATGTTGGCCAACCAAGTGGGGTATCTTGTGACTCGAATGACCTTTGCATCGAATTGCTTGGACACCTCTTCCTTGACCCTTAAGCTCAAATCAGGCTTGATTTTCCTTGGTTTTTGTTTCACTGGAGGGTAGGATGGATCGATAGGCAATCTATGCGAAACAATATCCGTGCTCAACCCTGGCATCTCGTCATAAGACCAAGCAAATACGTCGATATATTGTCTCAAAAGATCCGTCAGTTCTTTCCTTTGTGGGGCGTTCAGATGGACGCTGATTCTTGTTTCTCTCACATTTTCTGCATCCCCCAAATTTATTGCCTCAGTTTCTTCTAAATTTGGCTTTGGTTTGTTCTCAAAATGTTCCAATTCCTCTGTCAATTCTTCTGGTTGCGAGTCTTCCTCATACTCTTCGAAGTCCTGTTCATCGTTTGGATTTTGTTTGTTTGTTTCATTACATGTCACATTCACATTATCGACAGATTTATTAGTTTGCATGCTGAAAGAGAAAAGAAAATTAGTAAACAAAACAAATTTTTAAATGAGAAAAGAAATGTGGATTTGTCATTTAAGCTTTCAAAAGATGGAGGCAAAACACATTAATGCATAGATGCGATTCAAGCCTCAATTAGAATCGCATTGTTTCAAAAAGTACTAAGGTAATTTCTACCAAGCTTCCCGGAGAAACAGGGCCGGGCCACAGTCCAATTTTTCAAAATATCTCCACGTTCTGCATCCCAAATAGTTGGGCCTTCATCAAAATCATCCGTAATTACATGGCATTCCATTTCTTCTTACGCAATAAAAAGGCTTTTGAGTCCTGCGAGGTCGTCTGCATCATCTTCATTCGACTCACGAGAGGCATATGCTTTGACAAATGACTGATTCAAGGGTGGAGCAGGCTTTGGCAAGGGAGTGTCCCTTTTCTTTCGGAGGTTGGTGATAAGACTTCTTTAGAAGTGGGTTTGTATCCGAGACCGAAAGTATCCTTCTTCGAGCAAGTGAACAGGCTCCACCATACCTTCTAAATTCAATCCGAGGCCTCGACCGCTTAAAGCCATTCTTCAACATTTCTGGGCCACCATTGTGAGGACCCGGGTAACTTCAATATTTCGGCTTTGGAGGCACATATAATTTCTCGACATGGAAGACAGACCCATCCGGTGTATCTACGCTTTCAACAAATAGGGATCTGTCGCTTCGGGACATATTGAATTGCTCCCTTCTCCGTGTACCACGACCTCGTGATGATCCCAAACAAACTTCAAACTCTGATGTAGGGTAGAAGGAATTGCACCAGCCACATGGATCCAAGGTCTTCCCATTAGTAGGTTATAGCTGGTAGATATGTCTAACACTTGGAATTCCACGACGAACTCCACGGGCCCCACTTGTAATGTCAAATCCATTTCTCCCATAACGCTCCTTTGGGCTCCATCAAAACCTTTAACTCTCAGATGACTTTCGCGAATCTTTCCAATGCTAATTCCCAAGGCTCGGAGAGTCGCCGCGGGACAAATATTGACGGCTGAGCCTCCATCAATCAATACCTTAGAAATGAACTTGTTCATGCACTTTACTGTTATGTTCAAAGCTTTGTTGTGGCACAAACCCTCGGGTGGCAATTCTTTGTCATGAAAAGAGACTTTATGGGCCTCTAAAATCTGTCCGACCAAGGCCGAGAGTTTCTACTTTGTGGTCTCCTCGCACATAAGCTTCTTTGAGTACTTCCAATAAAGCGCGTCCATGGTCCGGAGAATTCATCAACAATGATAGCAAAGAAATCTGAGCCGGTGTTTTCTTCAATTGCTCTACAACGGAATACTCCTTGGTTGGCATCTTCCTCCAGAACTCTTCTACTTCAGTCTCTGTTACAACCTTTTTTGGATTGTCCGCAGGGGCATAACATCGTCCGGATCTTGTCATACCAGCGACGACAACTTCTACAATTTGTTTCTCCTTTCCCCTGCTCCTTTCCCCAATCGAATAGCTCCAAGGGGCAGTTTTGGTATCGACATACGACGTCACTATCCGCGATTTCGGAGGAAGTACTTCCACTTCAAACGGTGCTCTTACTTGAACTGTAATTATAGGGGTGATCAAAGCCGATGATTCAACCCTTTCCTCTGTTCGGATCGGCACAATGGTCCCTTCCAAACTGTTTTCTTCATCAATGGTAATCATGTTTATATTGGCATTGTCATGATTTGGCAAAGGGTTATTATTTACATTAGGGGGAGGTCCTTTCAGTTGGATAATTCCCTCTTTGATCAAAGCCTCGATCTTGTCTTTGAGGGCAAAACAAACTCCAGTGTCATGTCCGGTGATCCCCGAGTGGTACGCACAATGCTTAGTTTCATCATACGACCTGGGAATAGGATTGGGGATATGCCCTGGGATGGGTTGGAGTATTCCTGCGGTCCTCAATCTTTCGTATAGTTGGGCTAGAGGTTCGGCTAAAGGTGTATATGTCTTGACTGGCCTTCTTTCGTAATTTGCCCGGGGTCTGGGAGTATTTGGTGGATGGTTTTGCGGCTGAGGCGGATGTGTGGGTTGATACTGTGGGGAATTTCTATAGGTAGGTGCTCGTGGTGGGCTATATATTGGTTGGGTATGATAGACAGGGTAGGGAGTAGGCGAGTGTTGATAATAAGGCTGAGGGCTTTGTGTGCTTTGGCTATAGTAGGAGGGCTGATGATTTTGGGTGTTTTGATTATAGTAGGGAGGCTGGGATGACGGGCTTTGGTAGGTTGGCATTTGGTTGGACCTATGTTCCTGGACTGCCATGACAGGGGACGCTCCATCCCTCCTCTTCTTAATTGCTCCCCGAGCAGTCTGGTGAATGGCCTTACTTGTCGCGCAATCTTTGCTAAGTTCGTGATTCTCCCTGTTTTGATACCTTCTTCTATGAAATCTCCCATCCTAACCACTTCAGAGAAATTCCGTCCAATGACGCTTATCATTTTTTCGCAATAAGTTGCATCCTTCATAGATTGCACAAAGAGCGTGGTCATCTCACTTTCCGCCATTGGGGGCTGAACTTTTGCTGCTTCCGCCCTCCACCTCATGGCATATTCTCTGAAAGTCTCTGTAGATTTTTTTTCCAATTTCATTAAATAAAATCTATCCAAGACTGTGTCGGTGTTAAACCTGAACCTGTCCACAAAATCCTGTGCCATTGTGCCCCAGTTATGCCATTTTCGCGGGTCCTGGCTTGTGTACCAGTCGAGCGCTTCCCCTGTCAAACTTCTTATGAACAACTTCATTATTATGGCCTGGTCCTTACCCACTCCAACCAGTTTGTCACAATACGATCTCAAATGAGCGCGAGGATTTCCCTTTCCATCGAATAAGTCAAATTTTGGCACCTTATACCCGACAGGCAACTGAACGTCGGGATGCATGCAGAGATCTTCATACTCGAGTCCTTCATGCCCCTTGCTGGTTTGAATGTTTTTAAATGCTTCTTTTAGGCTATGAATTTCCCTTGCCATACTTTCATCATTTCTAATCCTTGCTTGCCTTTCCATCTCTTCATATTGGTCTATCTCCTGATGATGTATGTTTGGTATGGTAGAAGTGGAAGGTTGGGCTTCCGTTGCATATACCGGTGGCACATACTGCTTGTTAGTGATGTGTGCCATTGGTATTTGTTGGGTTGCCTGGTAATTTAGTGTGGGAGGGATATTTTGGACAAGTGGGGTAGTTTGGGTAAGTGGAGCTGGATGTATATATGGAGCTGTGAAGGATACTGGGTCATTTTGTAGCGGGTTTTGTTGTGGACTGGCCTGCGGGTTGATAGGATGCGGATTGGTACGTTGTGGGCTGGCGAGTTGAGGATTGGTTCTGCTTGGTAAGGGATTTCGGGGAAGGTTATGGGGGAATGATGGTTCGTGAGATGGAAAGGTGTGTGGAGCAGTTGCGCTCGTCTCTTGTTCAGGCAGTGGAGTGTTGATGCTGATGGAAAGATTGGTAAGATTCCGGAGCCGTTCGATCTCAGTTTGCATAGTTGCCATTTGCTGCAGTAGTTGGGCGAGGTATTCATCCTGGACGGAAGTATTTCTCCTTTCCGATGTCTCTGGTTCACCTCCGGAAGAGTGACAAGTCCCAAACCGGTTTGTTATTTGCCCTGAATCAGTCATTTTGTCGGATGATTGTGCCTTGGATCTCGTGAAGTAATGGTGTTCCGCCAGTTTCAATCAACGCGAATCAACTTTTGGAAAATAAAGCAGGCAAAATAAACCTTCTCTAAAAAATGAAACAAACCAAGTTAGTATGAGACGAATAATTATTGCTTTGAATAACATGTATAGAGTGGAAAACAGTAAACAAGTAGCAGACAGATTATATGGAAATTAAATGCGCGTCCTAATGTGCATGGGGCCTCCTTTATGCCGGAGGTGGGCTTAAACGCAAAAATATGCAAGATACTGATAAATTGATCCAAGCCAAAGATTGTGATGCCTTTTGTCGGAAATAAAGGTTGACTTTTACTGAAATAATAATGCGTACAATAATAAAGCTGATAACATAAGATATTTATGCTCAGGTTCTAAATCTTGCTTTTGATCACCGAGATGAAGATGGGACCCTAACATTGCTGGGTCCGACTCCTGCGTCCTCTAGATATTGCACTATATTTTGCATTTGCTGCCACATCTCGGGGGTAACGACTGTGTCTCTGAGCCGGAAATTCCTTATCCAAATTGTTGTGCCGATATCTTCAAAACCTTGCTCGCCATCAGGACTATGGTCTGCACTACTGCAATCCTCTCGTAGCCACGCTTGATATTCGGGGGTACCTCCTGCCTGACCACCTTCAATGTCTATTGTGTCAATATCGTTCCATTCATCGAAGACTTGCCTAGCTCTGGGGACAATGAAATTCGGCCCGAATGGAATTTCAGAAATCCTCATATTTGCCCGGAGGGGAATTATCTGCTCTTGTCCCAACCGCCGAGTACGCGGAGTGGAGCGTAAGGTTGAGGCCTTTCAACCCGATAAGCTCAATATAATAAAGCCTTTTGCATCTTATGTAGGCTTTTTTGGCATTAGGGAGCAGAGGGTATTTCCATTGGATCTGTTCACAGGTGCGGGACGCCAAAAACCCATACCAATCATTCATGCCGACAGGCGATATGAACTGCTTCGTTCTGTCGTAAAAGCTGACGATTTTGTTCGACTCGCTGAAGCATATGTCGACCATATTCGGGCGCTGATAGAAGTGTTCCATTGCCCACATCTGCAAAATAAGGTTGCAGCCTTCGAAGAAACCTGTTTCACCTCTTTTACATTTCCCTAAAGCCCGAAATATTTCTGCTAAGATCATAGGGGCCAAAGTGAGTTGTGCTCCGTTTGCTCCTTCGAAAAGTGCCCGTGCTACGGAACATATGCAGGTACTGATCTTTCCATACTCAAGCGGGAATATCAGAGACCCTAGAAAGGCGACAGTAAATGCAATGGGTCGTTTGGTCCGCCAATGATCGGGGGTGCAAGAAAATTCATTTTTGAATGTCTTGTAACCGTCTCGACAACCGTACCTCTCATAAAGATAATCCATTGAGACCCAGTTGTTTTCAAAGCATAGGAGTTTCTTAGTGTTCTTTAGCCCTAAGTAGCGGAGAAATTTCTTTCCGGATTGACAGTGCGGGATAATTTGTCCTCTACCCTGGTAGATCAAGTTGGTGAAATAGTTGATTTCTTCCAAAGTAGGAGTCATCTCAAAATCTCCGAATCTGAAGACAACCCGATCCGGATCCCAAAAATGGATTAGTGCTCTGACCAAATGTTGATCGGGGAAGATGTCGAACAACGAAACGAGGCAACCTAATCTTCTCCTAATTGCCATTTGGCTGCCAAGGTCAAAGTTTGTCCACCATATTTTCAGTTTGCTCGGAATCCCACTCACCATCCTGACTTGCGGCACAGACTCCATCTATAACAAAATAAATAAAATAAATAAAAATAAATATACATTTTCCGATTTTGGCATACTGTTTAGGCTTGGATCCGTCCATCAATATCCTGCTACACATAATATGCTGATTGGTCGTTGGGTGGTGAGACCCGTCGACAATTTGGTGGTTTTCTTATTTGTGAAGTTGATGCCAATGATCAACCCACCTAAGATGTATGCATGCATGACTTAAAATAAAGGGTGGTATAGCTCTATCTTAAATTTTCTAAGATTTGGCTGACTAGACACAAGGTTCCCGAGCGGACTACTCGAGTGAGAAGGCTACGCGGCCACCGGATGGTCCGCTCACTCCGCGCATACGCCAACTCTCCTAGAATTTGGTAGATTGAAAGAAATTTGCGGGTGCGCGAAACACACCTCGCGTGTAGTGTGTGATAGTGTCAATTTTCCAGAGTGGAAGAAATATGAGCGGAATGCCAATTTAAGGAAAGCAGTAAGACATTATAGCAATTAAAGCAGTTTATGCAAAAAATCTCATAAATGAAACACATCAAAGCACTAAATCAAATAAAAAAACAAAAGTAAAGCAATAATTAATCCGAACTTGTTATGGTTTAAGAACTTGATGGTCCCCAGTGGAGTCGCCATGCTGTAGCGCCCTATTTTGACCTGGCTCGGGTCAAAGCAGAGCACAGACGTATGGGTGATTCCTGGGTAAAAAGGGTTGAGGAGTCGCCACCTAATTATTTTTTACGGTGAATTAGGACACCTAAATATTAAACTAAGTGCTGCAACGTAAACTCCAATTTTAAGGTCTGCGAAAACTAATGAGATTCTAGGTAAGGGTTCTTTATTATCCTAAAGGGAAGGGGTTAGGCATCCTTTAAGATCCGCTAACTTGCGGTTATCCGGTCAAACTCAGGTTAATTATTGCTGGAAAAATACATTTTTACAAGTATAATAGATAAAAAGATGTTTGCAAATATGATGCATTTTATACAAGTAAATATGATGCATGTTATACAAGTACGTATTCGGATGACATAAAAGAAAGATACATGTAAAAGTTTTTTAGAAAACATGCATTTGTGACAATAAATTCTTTATAATGCCAAAGAAGCGAATCCGCATCCTATCAACCCGACCCGGATCAGCGTTTCAACCCGGAATCAAATAAATTCATCAATTTCAGATAACCAATGATAACAACAGCAACAATGCAAGAAATTTGGAAATTCAAATCGGGTCGACCCGACCCGGGTCAGTAACCCGACCCGAAAATCAGTGATCCAAATCAAATCTTAACACCAAATTCAGATAACCAACATACATAAATATGAAATGCAAGAATTCTGAAAATGTTACCCGAACCGGGTCGACCCGGGTCGGGTCGACCCGACCCGAATCAGTGAAGAAAATCAGAGAATCAAAGGGGATGACAAACCTTTTTGGACTTGATTCTTGAACAACAAAGAAGCCAAAATGCTTTAAACTCAAGAACACAACAAAGTATTTTATGTATATTCCGAAAAATCCTTCCAAAATCTCTTTTTCTTCTCCGAAAATTCTCTCTCAAAATGAAGAACAATCATGGGGTATTTATAGGTGGATTCCCAAAGAATCGAGTTTGAATTTTGAATTAAAGGCAAAAAATCTGAATTTGGAAGCGGATTTTAGGGGTATGGGTTGGACGAAGTGATGGGAGGGGTGTGGGGTGTCGGGGTTGGTGGCGAGGAGTGGGTGGTGGCGGGCGAGGTGACCGGTCGGGCATGGGGGTATGGGGCAGCGGCAGCGAGGTTGAAGGAGGGTAGGGTTTGAATTTTTTTTGTTTGTTTTGGGTTTTTGGGGAATTAAAAGGGGAGCTTTTGGGCTGGTGGGTTACGGGTCGGGTGAGTGGGTGTTGGGCCGGGCGACGGGGAAATAAAAGAAAGGGAGTTGGGGTGAGGGTTTTTGGGATGTGGCCGATGGGCCTGGCGGGTGGACATTGTGTGGGTTTTGAATTAAAAGGGGAAGGGATGTTGGGCCAGCCGGTTGGGCTTGGAAGGGTAAGGGAATGGGTTGGCCGAATTTTGGGCTTGTGGTGTTGGGTTTAATTGTTTTGGGTTGGAAAAATGAAAAATGGGTTATGGATAAAAATATAAAAGGGGTTTAATATTAAAACATATTATATATATATATATATATTTTTTGTAAAAGATGTGAATTATTTAAAATAACATAACGACGTGATAATAATAAAATATAATATTTGCGAAATGTTTAATGCTTAATAAAAGGGAAAATGCGATGCAATTTTGCGAGAATAAAATAACATAGAATTTTTTGGATAAAACTTATGATTGTGATAAAAAATGCAAATGACAGTAAAAATGCGAATAATAATAATAATAAGAGAATAATATGCATATATATATATATTTTAAAATTGTTTTAAAAGTGTCAAAAATGTTAAAAATTACGAATAAAATCATAAAAGATGGGACAAAATTGGGTGTCAACAATCTTGCTTTTACTGCCACCTCCAAAAGACACGTTTCCTCCATTGAATGACTCATAATTCTTCAAAAATTCTTTAGTACATGTCATGTGGCGAGAACATCCACTATCAAAGTATCAAGAACCTGAAATGTTAGTTCTTAATGCAGTTATACATACATTACAAGTTAAATCCATTTTAGGAACCCAAACTCTCTTAAAATATTTTTTACCTTTTGGCTCAGAAATGTGCTTCGATTGTTATCCGAAATATTGGACAACATTTTAGACAACATTTTGCTCTCAGAATGTTGAAGATTATAACAATATGGTTTTAAGTGTACAGGGGAGTTACAATAACTGCACACAAACTTCAGATTTAGCATTTGACGTTTATGAGAAACTCTTATGCATCCCCTTTTCTTTTAGAAAATATATTTTCTTATTATTATCAAAAAATTTAGAGCAGCCAGTTTTAAGAGTATTTTTGTACCCAAATCCTGCATGTGAAAGTTTACTAAAGTTAAGAATTTCATTCAATTTTGAAGTCCCCGTGTTAAGCTTATGAAAGGTAGCTTCGGCTAAATTCAGTTTTGCACTATTCGTATCAAATTTAATATCATTTTTGGTAAGTGCACCCTCTAGTCGGGTTATTGTGCCTTTTAAATTTATATTCTGACGAGTTAAAGATTTTACCTTTGTGTCAAGTTGCTTCGATTCTATGATTAAGGCTTTACAATATTTTGTAATTCGTTAATCATATCATCTTGAAATCAACTTGATCCACACAATCAATCTCACTAATAGAAATAAAACCACTAAAGCAATTAACATCAGAATAGTTAAAGAATACGTACCTCTCGGATGTCGCTGGGGATGTAGATGTCGTTGCTGATGTTGAGGAAAATGTTGTGACATTTGAGACAACATTGTCGATGACATCTTCATAGTCTGATAGAGACTGTTCAAAAACAGTAGCCAACATTGCTTGTGATTTGACTTCTTGATCTCCTTCCTATTCTCTTTCGTCGTCACTAAGAGAAACCCATAGACTCTTACCAAATTTTCTAAGCGTATTTGCACATTCATTAGCATAATGACCCCAACCTGAGCATGCATGACATTACACGGGCTCAAGCTGTTTGGGATCAAATTTGGTACGATCCGAATTGTTTTTTCTCAGTTGGTTTCCTTTTTGTACATTTGAAGGAAATCTAGTGGACTTTTGATTGAAGGCTTGGTTTTGGTGCTCTTTAGATTTAGATTGATTTCTCTCATTGTTGAACTTCCTCACTATTGAATTGTATTTTCGAGTGAGTAAGGCAACATTTTCACCTTCATCAATTTCTTCAAGATTCTCATCCTCTTCTTCGATTTGACTCTCCGAGGATTGAACTTGAAGTACCACATTCTTGCTTTTATACAATTTCTTTTGATTCTCAATGTTCATCTCATAAGTTTTAAGTATGCTCATCAAGGTATGAAGGTCCATTGTGGCAAGATTGTGAGCTTCTTCAATAGCACAAATCTTTAAATTGAACTTTTCAGGAAGAGAACGGAGAACATTTTCAACAAGTTGAGTGTTGGTTAATGGTTCACTGCGTCTACGAGCTAGCCATCAACAACCAAGCACTTGACATTCATTTGATATGTCAATCAACTTCTCAAAATAAAATTTAATATCATCCGCTTCTTCCATCCTTAAACGTTTATATTTACTCATGAGCATGCGTAGCTTTGTTCGACGAACACTTGAGCTCCCTTCACAATAAATTTGTAAAGTATCCCATGCATCCTTGGCCGTGGGCAGTTTTGAATGAGTTTGAACATGTAAAGATCAACCCATCCAAAAATTGCATTTAAGGCCTTTTCGTTAAAGCTTGCATTATTGGTTTCTTCCGAAGTCCATTCGGATTCAGGCATAACAAGAATGTCACCTTCCTCATCCGGTGGCAATATTAGAACAACATACGCATTAGTTATAGATCTCCATTCCCTAACATCAATTGATTTGATATAAGAACGTAGGTGAATCTTCCAATAGGCATAGATTGAACCATTTAAAATAGGAAGCCTACTAATAGTTGGATTTTGCCGGATCCATAGCTTAAAATAACAGGACCAAGCACTTATTGTGTTAAGTGTTGGCTCTGATACCACTTGAAAGGGAGCTACGGATCAAATAAAAATAAGATGAACATAATTCAATAAGTATAGTTTCCGAATGTCGACAATTATGTCGTCCGACACTAGTAACAACACTTGGTAAAACAGTAACTTTAAAGAGTAAATGCAGCAGAATTTAAAGAACGCAAAAGTTTAAAATTTTCATAAGTTATATAAATTATATAACGTATGATGGTCAATGACCAAATGTATTGTATATATTATATACAAATATACAAATTTCTTTCTTTACAGATTTACAAGATAAAAAGGAAAGAAATTAAAAGTTGAAGTTGCAGATGACTTCTGCCTGAAAAATCTAACTAAGTAGACATAGACAATATCTCATTACAATCGCTCCATGCAAAACTAATCTAGAATTAAACATCAATTGTAATGTTGGGCAGAATGTTGTCGACACACTCAGGCAACACTCGTGATCCAGATTTCTGAGATGAAATCCCGAGAGCTCTCTTGGTATTTTTACATTTTGATTCTGGATATCGATTAACTCTTGTAGCCTCTCTATTTATAGCAGAGAGTTCCCTTGAAAGACTCATCGATTGGTTATGGTAGTTGAGGAAAAGATGGACAGCTTGTGGTAGATGATTAAGGAGTGAAAATATCAACAACTTTGACTTGTTCCTTACTCGAATTCTTCCCCAAGCTTTGACTCTTTCTCCCATGTTTCACACAACTCCAATTCACCACGCCTAAGTTGATTTTACCTCACAGTAAAATATTACTGCTTAATCGTGAAGTAAGACAAAATTGTTATGACAAAATGTTGGTCCGAATGTTGTGACATTTGTCCCAACTATTAGCGAATATTCTCCGAATATTCTCTGTATATTTTATAATTATGATAGATGTATATTTAAGGTAACTTAGGATTCTAATTGTATTAGGAATCAACCTTTGTAAGGTAAGTTAGGATTCGTACCATATTAGGAATCAACCTTTGTACAGCTATATATATTGTGAATAATGAAAGGAATCCCCAAGGGAAATTATTCTATCTTTCATGGTATCAAGAGCCTAAAACCTAAATCCTCATTCCCGGCCGAAATCAGAATTTTTTTCTGCTTTCACAGATTTTTTTTTCCTGGTTTCTTCCTCCATATTTCGGCCAAACCAGAAAATTCCCTTCCCTCGACAGGCGGCAACCATGTCTTCCCCCACAAATTCCGTTTCATCCACTGGCACACTTGAAAACCCCTCTCAACGTTCAGTATCTTCTTTTCATCCGGCATTCGCCGTTAACAACATCAAGAATTTTATCCCTATAATTCTTGACCAAGAAGACTGTCAATATTCCATGTGGATGGAACTATTCTACATTCATGCATGTGCATACAACGTGCTCGATCACATTGACGAATCTGTTCCTCGTCCCACCGATGTTACAGACTCAATCTGGCGTCGTCTTGACGCCATCGTCAAACAATGGATCTACGGCACCATCTCCAAAGATCTGTTATGCACTATCATGAAAACAGGTGCTACGGCACGTGAACTTTGGGTCCGGCTAGAAGAAATCTTTCAGGACAATAAAAATACTCGGGCTGTGTATTTGGAAGAGCAATTCAACAATACCCGCCTCGAGAATTTTAACAACATGTCTGAATATTGTAAGCAACTGAAACTCATAACCGATCAACTATCCAACGTCGGGACTTCTGTTTCAGAAACCAAGATGGTGCTTCAACTTGTTGCGGGTTTAGAAGGTGAATATGACACACTCGCAACAATGATTCAACAAGTCGACCCTCTCCCAAGTTTCAACAAGGCACGTTCACAACTATTGTTGGAAGAAACTAGGCGTGCTAAACAAGAGGAACATAATCAAAGGCGTTAGCCGGATTGGCGGGATGGCAACACTGCGACGGCGACAACGACCATCACGGCATATCCAGCGGCGGCGGCACCACCTGGTTGCGATCCAGCGGCGGCGGCAAGACTGCTGCAGCGGCGGCAGCGGCATCCACTACGGCAACAAGCTGCGGCGGCGGCGGCAAGCTGCGGCAACAACGGCGGCAACAAGCTGCGGCGGCCAGTGACTTTGTCCCCGGCCCGATTTGGGCCAGGCCTACACCACCGTGAACCTTCAACAGCCCGACGACAATTGGTACATGGACACCGGAGCCACATCTCACCTCACCCGATCGTCAGGTAACCTATCTCAACTACGTCGGTTAAAGTGTCCTCAATTTATTACTGTCGGCAATGGGCATCGCATTCCAATTGAAGGTTACGGTAACACACACACCAAACATACACACCCGCCTTTCTCCCTAAACCACGTCCTATACACACCTAACATCATTAAAAACTTAATTTCTGTTAGAAAATTCACTAGCAATAATTACGTATGCCGAATTTGACCCTTTTGGTTTTTACGTGAAAGAACTCAATACGGGAAAATTCTTACACGCCACAATAGTGTGGGAGACCTCTACCCATTCACTCAATCTTCATTGTCGGACCATAAACACCTCTATCCCTTGCGGCAATCTCTCCTCTACTTGGCACAATGAGACTCGGACACCAGGAGACCCAGTTTACTTTTCTTAGGACTTCTAAGCGTATTCAATGTAATAATAGAAAAATTGCCCAACACTATTTTCTTGTCCACTAAACAAACATACTCGTCTTCCATTTATGTCATCAAACAATGTTACCTTTTCTCCCTTTGATATTGTTCATCTTTGATTTGTGGACATCTCAGATTGTTAGCTCTTTGGGTCATAAATTCTATCTAGTATTCTTGGATGATTTTTCACATTTTGTCTGGATTTACCCAGAAATTCAAATCTGAAGTTTTACAAAATTCCTCGAGTTTCACAAATTCATTAAAACACAATTTGAAAAATCTATCAAATCATTCCAATGTGATAATGGGCGTGAATTTAATAACTCGACATTTCACAATTTACATTCTAAACAAGGCATGATTTTCCGTTTTCTTGTCCCTATACTTCTTCCCAAAGCGGAAGAATTTGAAAGAATTATCACGTACCATCAATAACATGGTTCGCACACTTATGTTTCATGCCTGCCTACCACCGCCTTTTTGGGTCTATGCTGTCAAAATGGTAGAATCCCTTCTTAATATTTTACCAACTAGCACACTCCAAAACAAGACCCCTACCGAAATCTTATACCGTAGGCTACCATCATATGATCACCTACGTATTTTTGGATGCTTATGCTACCCCAACATGGCCTCCACTGCACCTCACAAACTTGCACCTCGCACTCTGCCATGTGTCTTCCTTGGTCTATCTCCTAATCATCGGGGCTACTTGTGCTATGACATTGCTACTTGCAAAATCATCGTCTCCCGTCACGTCACCTTTGATGAGACAACCTTTCCTTTTTCAAATCTCCGGAAATTTCAGACCACCGATTACATCTTTCTCGATGAACCAAGTCTGTCCCCGATCATCCAAAATCTATACCAACAAGAATTTCACTGTTCCGACAGTCTCGCCACTGTCCGGCACCACCCCAACAGCTCCCTGCTCACCCCTACAGCCCCCAGTCGAGTCACCAGAAACCAGTCCAGCTGAACTGCTGCCCACTGGTCCAGAACCAGTGGACCAGCAACCTCCCAGCCCCGACCCACCGCCACTGCCGTCTCATCGTATGGAGACTCGTGCACAACACGGGATCTTCAAACCCAAGGTTCACTTCAATCTCTCCACACAAACCTTATCACCCATTCCAAAAAATCCAAAACTAGCAAAACTTGACCCAAATTGGAATGCGGCCATGTGCGAGGAATTTAATCCTTTAACCAAGCAGAACACTTGGGATTTGGTACCTAGACCCTTAGGTGTGAATATTATCCGGTGTATGTGGCTATTTCGGCACAAGTTCAGAGACAGTGGTGACTTAGAGAGGTATAAGGCAAGACTAGTCGCCAATGGCACTAATCAGCAGGAGGGTATTGATTGTGGTGAGACATTCAGTCCGGTTGTTAAACCGGCCACTATTCGGACTGTTCTCAGTATTGCTATGGGCATGCATTGGCCGATTCATCAGCTTGATGTCAAGAATGCATTCCTTCATGGGGATTTGAAAGAGACTGTGTACATGCATCAGCCTCCTGGCTTTGTTCATCCGGCAGCTCCACAATTTGTGTGTTGTCTCAAAAAGTCATTGTATGGACTGAAACAGGCACCCCGCGCTTGGTATGATCATTTTGCCAGATATCTTTTGCAGATTGGTTTTGTATGTAGCAGGTGTGATAACTCTCTCTTCACTTTTCACCGAGGTAGCAACACTGCATATTTGCTATTATATGTCGATGACATTGTTCTTACTGCCTCATCTGACGGTTTGAAGAATGAAATCATTGCTCTACTCAAAACTGAATTTGCTATGACTGACTTGGACAAGCTAAGTTATTTTTTGGGTATATCGGTAACCAGATCTGCAGCCACTATGTTCTTATGTCAGCGTAAGTATGCAGAAGAGATAGTTTACAGGGCCAAGATGGCAAATTGTAAAATTATGCCAACTCCGGTGGACTCCAAATCCAAGCTTAGTGCCAATGACGGTGCGCCAGTTTCTGATCCCACTCTATATCGGAGTCTAGCAGGTGCTCTTCAGTATCTTACATTCACTAGGCCTGATATTACATATGCCGTTCAGCAGGTGTGTCTGTTCATGTACGACTCCCGAGAGTCCCATTTTGCCGCCCTCAAACGTATTATCAGATACGTTAAGGGCACACTAGACTTTGGATTACACTTATACACCTCTGCCCCAACCAAGTTACTTGCCTACACGGATGCAGATTGGGCAGGATGCCCAGACACACGTCACTCCACCTCAGGGTACTGTGTATTTCTTGGGGATAATCTTATCTCATGGTCCGCCAAGAGGCAGGCCACACTATCCCGTTCGAGTGCTGAAGCAGAATATCGCGGTGTTGCTAATGTAGTTGCTGAGATCTGTTGGCTCCGAAATCTTCTTTTAGAGCTCCAGTGTCCACTCCGCAAGGCGTCTATAGTCTATTGTGACAACATATCTGCCATCTATATGTCTCATAATCCGGTCCAACATCAGCGGACTAAGCATATTGAGATGGATATCCACTTTGTGCGAGAGAAGGTTGCCCGTGGTCAGGTCAAAATTTTACACGTGCCTTCCTCTTATCAGTATGCAGACATCTTCACAAAGGGACTACCGCGACAGCTCTTCACCGACTTCCGATCCAGCCTTAGCGTTCGGCCTCCTCCCGCTCCGTCTGAGGGGGAGTATTAGCGAATATTCTCCGAATATTCTCTGAATATTCTCTGTATATTTTATAATTATGATAGATGTATATTTAAGGTAACTTAGGATTCTAATTGTATTAGGAATCAACCTTTGTAAGGTAAGTTAGGATTCGTAGCATATTAGGAATCAACCTTTGTACAGCTATATATATTGTGAATAATGAAAGGAATCCCCAAGGAAAATTATTCTATCTTTCACCAACATTTTTATGCATTCAAATCAGTACTTCAGAAGATATATTGGGTCAAATATTATAACACCAAACTCAACATTAACAAATTTATTGGGGCTTATGGTTAAAATGAAGGGAATCAACCTAAAATAAGCTCGGGAAGCTGAACTTGTTGGGTCAAACTGGCCAAATATACTCTTAACATGATGTGATATTGTCCCCTTTGGAACAAGCCTATACCATTTTCCCCAAAAGGTCCGGCAGCATGTATACGGTAGAGCAAAGAAAGTAGTGTTTAATGTAGAAGCAAGATTTTAGCAGAGTGGCATCACATACATATTGGTGAAATCATAAGAAGTACAAAGGGTAGGCATAACTCATAAGAAAAAAGTAAAGGGTGAAACAAATCCAATAAAGGATTTTAATAGCAGAATCTATTTGCATTCCATTAAGGAGGAATAACTTCACTCTCCGGTGCTAAAAACTCAGGCGGAAACTGATGCGAGAAGATGGATAGTAGAGGGGGTAACTCCATAAACATAGAAGAAAACAAGAGAAAAATAGTGAAAATTCCATGAATTGACACATATATTTTATTTTCAATTATACCATTTATAAAGTGATGAGCTTAAGAGTTCATAACTCTTGATACCAATAATCTTAGTGCATCCGCAAAACCCAAGATTTCATTTTTGTATACCTCCTTTCTTCAAATCATATAAATAAATGTGATCTCCTCCTTGTCGAGAGTGCTACAATAAAAGTGTGACAGTGAATATATATCAGGACTTTGTAAAGTTAGTAAGTTGGAATTTTTGCCTTCCTTCGACATAAACCCTCAACATAAATGTGAGGTGTGCGTAGAGGCAAAATTAACCAAGTCATCTTTCCATTCAATCGAAAGAAACACCGCTCCTCTAGAACTTATTCACACGGACATATGTGATTTAAAGTTTGTACAAACTAGAGGGGGGAACAAGTACTTTGTGACTTTCATTGATGATTGTACAAGGTATTGTTACGTTTACTTGTTGAAAAGTAAAGGTGAAGCCTTTGAAGCGTTTAAACGTTACAAAGCAGAAGTTGAAAATCAACTAAACGTACGGATTAAGGTAATTCGTAATGATAGAGGGAGAGAATACGTAGCACCATTTGAAAAATACTGTGCTCAATTCGGCATTGTTCATCAAACGACCGCTCCTTACTCACCTCAGTCTAACGGTATTGCACGTTAAAGGAAATGATGAATACCTTACTCATCAATTTTAGTTTAGCCCAAAACAGGTAGGGCGAAGCAATTCTTACCGCTAATACAATTCTTAATAGATTTCGCATAAGCGTAAGGATAAAACTCCATATGAATTATGAAAAGAAAAGAAATCCACTTACAAATATTTGAAAGTGTGGTGTTGTTTGTCAAAGGTCGAAGTACCTAAACCAAAGCAGGTCAAAATTGTACCTAAGACTGTAGATTGTATATTCATCGGATGTGCAAATAATAGTAGTGCTTATCACTTCTTAGTGTATAAGTCAGAGATACATGATATTCACGAAGGTACGATCATGGAATAAACGAATGCTGAATTCTTTGAAGAGATCTTTCCTAGAAAGAAAAAAGAAATAATTTAGCGCAAACAAAGTTATGAACAAAATGCTCAAAGTCAACAAGACCCGGGAGTTTCTGATTATCCCTAGATGTTCCAGATCTACAGGATTCATGAGTTACTGACTATTCAGAACTTAATGTTCCAGACCTACAGAACGTAGGGGTTCCAGAGGTTGAACGAAGACGGAGCAAAATGGTCAAAAAGATAAAACCTTTGGTCCAGACTTTCTAACCTATATGGTTGAAAATGAACCGAAGACAATTAAAGAAGCATTGTCAACTCCAGAAGCACTGCTTTGGAAAAAAGCTATAGAAAGCGAAATAGATTCCATCATGCAGAACCATACATGGAAAATGGTTGATCCTCCTCCAGGAAGCAACCATTTGGGTTGTAAGTGGATACTCAACTTGTTAAGTTTCTGTATGGACTCAAACAAGCTTCGAAACAATAACATGAAAAGTTTGATAATACTTTATTATCAAAAGGTTTCTTCATAAATGAATGTGATAAATGTATTGATATCAAAGGGAACTCTGACTCAGTTGTTATGATATGTCTTTACATAGATGACATGCTCATCACCGCAAGTAGTCTAACCTTGGTCCTGGAAACCAAGAAGATGTTGAAACAATACTTCGACATGAAAGATATGGGTATTGCAGATGTAACCTTAGGAATTAAGATATCTAAGACATCTGACGGACTGGTCTTATCTCAATCTCATTACATTGAAGATGTTTTGATGAAATTTGATGCATTTGACAGTTCCCATATGAAGTCAGCAATGGATACAAATCATAGAATTGATAAAAATTGTGGTGCACCCGTATCCCTGGAGCGATATGCACAGGTCATTGGCAGTTTAATGTACATTACAAAATACACACGATCTGACATCGCTTATCCAATTAATAAGTTGGCTAGGTTCACTCGTAATCCAGAAAATTATCATTGGAAGGCGTTAAATCGGATACTACGATATCTAAAATATTCACTGACCTACATATTACATTACTCTAGATATCCAGTCGTACTGGAAGGGTACAGTGATGTAAACTGGATATCAGACATAATAAACACCAAATCCACCAGTAGGTATGTTTTTATAATTTGTGGAGGGGTTGTGTCTTGGAAATCCTCTAAGCAAACATGCATCGTCCGATCCATGATGGAATCAGAGTTTATCACTTCGGACAAAACAGGAGAAGAAGCAGAGTGACTTCTCGACTTCTTAGAGGATATCCCTTGTTGGGATAAACCCGTGCCTTCGGTGATGATTCATTGTGACAGTCAATCGGCTTTGGTAAGGGCACGAAGTAATATGTACAACGACAAGTCTAGAGACATTCGTCAGAGACATAAGACCATTAGGTAGTTGATCACTACGGGTGTCATTTCCATTGATTACAACAAATCAAAGGATAACTTAGCGGATCCTTTAACTAAAGGCCTACCCAAAGATCAAATATTCTTCATGTCTAGGGGAATGGGCTTAAAACTCATACAATAAGAATCTTGATGGTGGTAACCCAACCTTACTGACTGGAGATCTCAGGAATTTAGTTCAATGGAAAAACTAAGCTATAAAGGTTCAGTTTAGCTCTTCACTTGAAGTAAGAGCACTTCAGATTATCATTCTTCAAAGAAAGATAACTCCAAAGTCGTTCCCGTGATAGACATTAAGTGCTATCTGCATGATGGGTAAATGATAAGTTCCTGGAACTTTTAATGATTCCTAACACTTGCGAGTGGGGTAAAGCTATACCTTATACGAGATCACCTATTTAAGTGCGAAGACAAGCCGCTTCAAATGAACGCACTTAAGAATCCAAGAGTTGTCCATGGCCACAACAGATAAAACAATAAGAAGAAATTAATAAGGAGAGTTATTATGTCGATATCATTGTCTTGGTTTATACTAAACACTGACGGTTCAAGACATCGCATTCACCGCACAGTAAATAAATCTGATGGTAATCGACTAAGGAAGGTTAAAAGCCGAAAGCTACCTTTCCTGATGCAATATCTTTTCCGCTGAAATATTGCTGAAACTTTAGCACCCTGTGTGCACTAATTCTCTTTCAAGAGGGGATTGTTGGAAATTTTACTAATGTGAGATTGAGTTTATCCCATATTTGATGACTTAAACACTTGGGGCCCGCATGTCAAAAATATTATTTCTTCGCACATGCCTAATCTACTAAGTGAGTAGATAATGTTAGTTCCAAGTATCATCAACTTTCGTTGAGAAATGAAAGAGATATTGGTACACAAAGTAAGGTGTTTGAGACATGAAAAGATGGAGTATTTTTTGGCCAAATTGACAAATCTCCCTCATTGGTAAAAGTAGGAAGAATTGAGCAATATATAAGATCTAAGTTTGAGTAAGGGTTTGGGACACCAAGGGGTAACCCATGTATTTAGAAGGGAGAGGACCTTGGTGACCTTGGGTTCGGGGCTAAGCCCCACACGCACGTCGTCGCCCGTCCAGTCCGGGTCGTGGGCTGTTGGTCTCCTCCGAAACTTTCTTTTTGGTCCTGAAGTTTTCAGAAGTTACAATAGTTCTACAACCAACAGACATGACTGTTGGCTGACATAACTGTTGACTATTTAAAAGCTCAAAACTGTTACAACAACGTAACTGATGATTGTTTGAATGCTTAAAATGTTACAAAGGTAATAAAGTCATAACAGTTACAAGACATAACTGCTGGCCTTTCAATGTGTACGAACGTTATGGTCAGTTGCTTCCCTCTCTATCCTATAAATTGAACATCTTTGTTCAATTGGAAAGACGCACAAAACACACAACAGACCGCAGAAGCAAACAACACTCCCTTCTCTCTGTTTGTCCAGAAACTCAAATAAATTAGTTTATCTTTCTGTTATGTTCTTCGTCAAGAACATACACACAGAAAACGGAAATACAAAAAGCAGGCAGAAAACATTTTTCACTCTCTTTCTTCAGCAATCTGTTCTTATTCATTGTCTTCGCTGGAATCAACTGTATTTTCTTTGTACAGTGGATTAGTTGCTATTTTATCTTAGGAGACTATTGTCCAATACAGTAAAAGCATTTATACGGGGCAATTTTATCTTAATGACAGAGAGTCAACTCTCGACTCAACGTTCTTCTTGTTTAACCTATTGACTACACTTTAACCCCATTTTCGTTACCTACAATCAGGTTCATTATATCAATAATTATTTCATTCCAAATGGGTAATATATATACCCAATAATACAATCCTAATCATATGTACATAAGATAATAAATTATCCTAATCCTAGGTACATAAGGTAATGAATTTGACTAAATATACACTTACCATATACAAAATATACACAATTATGACTAATTATATTCTTTCTATTCTATCACACTCCCTCAATCGAAGTGGGAGGTCGGCGTATGCTGAGTCTGTCTCGAAAATCTTCAAACATAATCAATAGACGACCTTTCGTAAAAATATTTGCAATCTGATAGCATGACGAGACATGTAAGACATGTACATATCCACGAGCAATTTTTTCGCGAACAAAGTGAATATCCAGTTCTATATGTTTAGTGTGTTGATGTTGAACCAGATTTCCAGAGAGATAAATCGAAGTTACATTATCATAATAAACCAATGTTGCCTTCGGAATAGGACAATGCAGCTTGAGAAGAAGATTGCGAAGCCAACACGATTTGGAAACCACATTGGCAACTCTCATGTATTCTGTTTCAGCACTGGATTTAGACAAAGTAGCATGTCGTTTGGATGACCAAGATACCAAATTATCACCATGGAACACACAGTAGCCAGACGTGGAACTTCTAGTGTTCGGACAGCTACCCCAATATGCATCAGTGTAAGTAACGGGAGTGGATGTCAAGATGGATAAAGATGAAAGCCATGATCAAGGGTACCCTGAATATAGCGCACAATGCGCTTGAGAGCCTGCATGTGATCCTCCACCGAGTTATGCATAAATAAGCCAACTTGTTGCACAACATAAGATATGTTGGGCCTCGTGAAGGTAAGATATTGCAGGACACCTGCAAGACTGCGGTAATGTGATGGATCAACATATGGTGTACTGGAAGTGGCACTCAACTTAGGTTTAGTATTAACCGGAATGGTAGACGACTTGTAGGATGACATGCCAGCCCGCTGAATAATTTCCTCTGCATACTTCTTCTGAGATAATAATAAACCACCTACATGTCGTGTTACAGTTATCCCTAAAAAATAACTCAAAGGCCCCAGATCTTTCATAACAAACTCAGAGCTGAGCAGGGACATAATAGACTTACGAAGAGCGTCAGATGAAGCAGTCAATATAATATCATTCACATACAGAAGAAGATAAGCTATAACAGGACCCTATCGGTATATGAAGAGAGAATGATCAGACCTGTTGTTAGAAAACCCAATAGTAGAAACATAATCTGCAAACCTCTTGTACTAGGCCCTAGGATCTTGTTTGAGCCCATACAAAGATTTTTTCAGTAAGCAAACATGATCAGGATAAGAGGGATTTTTGTAGCCCATGGGTTGGTACATGTATACCATTTCATTAAGTTCTCCATGCAAAAATGCATTCTTTACATCAAGATAATGTAGAGGCCATGCCTTCGAAAGTGTCAGACTCAGCATCGTGCGGATAGTTTCCAGTTTGATCACCGAACTAAAAGTCTCACCACAGTCCACACCAACCTGTTGAGTTTTTCCATCACCTACAAGACGGGCTTTATGCCTCTCAAAAGTACCATCAGACTTTTCTTTATGACTAAAAATCCACATAGACCGAATTATATTAACATCAGGAGGATGAGGTACCAAATCACAAGTCCTATTTTTAATAAGAACATTATATTCATCATCCATAGCCATTTTTCAGTTCGAGTCATGAAGAGAAGAAACAGGATTACGAGGTAACAGTGATTTAGTAACATGAGTATGAAGGCTGTATTTTGTATTTGGTTTAAAAATCTCATGCTGACTACGAGTGACTGGCCGTTGGGCTGGAATTGGAGTTGGATGGACGGAGGACATAATATCGGGTAAAGGAGCTGACGGACTGCCCGACAGTAGGTTTGGGCACGCTGGGACGGTACTGCCCGCGACTGGACCACTGCCCAGTGGGCTGCCAGGCAGTGGGCTGCCAGTGAGTGGCCCAGCTTGTCCGACAACCACTAGGCTCGGCCAATCCGGCCTAGCAGGCTGGGAAAGCAAAAAAACTCATTGGGCCGAGAAAGTTGGGCCAGTTTGGGAGGCCAAATGGTGGACCAAATACGGGGGCATGCTATCAAGAAACTCATAGGTATGAGGCACGGAACAATGTATTTTGATAAAGGGAAAATTTGATTCATCAAACACTACATGGTGACTCACAATTATTTTATTGGACGATAGGTCATAACATTTATAACCACGATGGTTAGATGGATATCCCAAAAAAATACACGGAGTGGACCGGGGTTGGAATTTATTAATGGTAGTAGATGGAAACAGAGGATAGTATAAGCACCCGAATACCCGAAGATGAGAATATGATGGGTCCCTTAGGTATAAAATTTTGAATAGGGATTGGTAGGCTAATTGTTTGCTAGGAAGTATGTTGAGGAGATATGTTGTCATTTGTAATGCATGATGCCAAAATGATGGTGGTTGGGAGGCATGGGCAAGTAGAGTTCTAACAATATTAGTAATGGTTCGTATTTTTCTTTCCTCTTTTCCATTTTGTGATGAAGTATGTGGACATGAGAGACGAAAAGATAAACCATTAGTTTTGCAAAAATTCCAAAATTGCCCATTATCAAATTCTCTACCATTATCACATTGAATATTTTTAATATCTCATCCAAATTGAGTGCGGATGAATGCTCTAAAGAAACGGAATGTGGAAAAAACTTATGACTTTTTAGACAAAGGAAACATCCACAAAAAAATAGAGTAATCATCCAATAACAGAAGATAATATCGATGGCCCGAAGAGCTCAAAACGGGAGATATCCAAATATCACTATGAATAATATCAAAAGGCATAACAGTACGAAACATAGAAGCAACAAAAGGCAACTTAATATATTTTCCAAGAGAACAAGAGTGACAAACATGAGAACTACGAGACCTAGTACACTCAATAAATTTATTTTGTTTAAGGAAAGCAAATACAGATGCTCCCGGATGACCTATATGTTCATGCCATAGAGAAGGAGATAAAACTGCAAAAGGATGGTAATTTTGCTTGATATGTGGTTGTGGTGATTGGATAAAGCTCGCCATGACTATCACGTCTCATTAGACGCATCCTCGTCTGAAAATCCTTCACAGAAAACCAAAAAGGATCAAATTCAACAGAAACCCAATTATCAGTGGTAAATTTTCTAATTGAAATCAAGTTTTTAATTAATTGAAGTGCGTGAAGGACATTTTTAAAAATTAACGGTAGGTTCGGGGGAGACAAGTTTGTAGTACCATAACCACGAATTGGAATTGAATGACCATTTTCGACAATTAGACCACGAATATTGCTCAATTTAAAATATGATGAGAGATTACCTTGTGAGGACGTCATATGAGACGTTGCCCCGGTCTCCATATACCAGTTTGCATCGGGTGGTGTGAGCCCAAGGGTGTGCATCACAACTTTGATGTCTGTCGGAGATGCCACTGCCGAATGGGCCTGCTGCCACTAGTTCGGCAGTGGCCCAAGAAATGAAGGTTACTGCTGCTTCTAGGCTGCTGACCGTGGTCTGGCCCAATTGCCAATATGAAATGGACAGGAAGACACGACCCAAGGCCACTGCTAGGCCCACGGTGCTGGCCCATTGGCTCTCGGCTGCCACTGGGCCAGCTGCTGCTGCTGACCGTCGCTCCTGCATCCACTGCCGCTATTGCCGCCACCTCTGCCACATCGGTGGTCGCCACCCTTTCCGCCACTGCGGCCTCCACCACAGTTTTTACCTCAATTATTGTCATTTCATCCCTTTTGACCACGGCTAGGTGACTCATTATCAAATTGAGATTATCGTCGGACGGAGAGACAACCATGGCACAACCATGGCAGAATCAGACATGGTGGCCATCTTTTTGGAAAAACCTGTTTCTTCTAGTATGAGCATAGAACGAGTTTGGTAGAAGAGCAGAACAGGGTTGCTTTGGTGGATGAGCGTACCAACACCACTATATTCATCAGTAAAATCAGCCACCATCTGTAAAATGAGCCGATTATTAGTGACTGGCGTGCCGTCATTCTTGAGTTGGTCGAACAAAACCTTGAGCCGTTGGCAATATGAGGATGCATTAGGAAAATCCGCCATGTAGAAAATTCCTGCTCAAGTGTGACAGCCCGAGAATTTTTATTATCCTGGAATATGTCACGTAACCGATCCCACACCTCCTTTGTCGTGGAGTCGGGCTCGAGAATTGTATGCAATGAGTCACTGGAAATTGTGGCATAAATCCATTGGAGAACCGTTGCATCAAGGGTCGCACATAATTCCTTTTCATAATCCATTTTTTTGCACCTTTTTCTTGCCATTCTCCGGGGAGATAATGTGATGACTAACTCGGTGTGACCTACAGTGAATTTTGAAAAGTCCTGCCCACGTCGCATAATGGATGTTTTCCATCTCAAGAGTGAAGGAGATGTGGGACTCAATATTAGAGACCGCTAGGTCCGGGTGAAAATTTGATTTAGAGTTTGACATAGCAGACGAAACAAAGAAAATAAAGGAAAAAGATATATGGTCGGCGGCGGAAGAACTTGACGACGGTGATCTGTGGCAGAGAGGTGGGAGGCCGACGAGAGAGGGAAAATTTAGGGTTTAGGATTTTTCCCTAGACTTCTGATACCATGTAAGAAATATTCTTGCTTGATTATTTCATTCCAAATGTGTAATATATATACCCAATAATACAATCCTCATCATATGTACATAAGGTAATAAATTATCCTAATCCTGGGTACATAAGGTAATAAATTTAACTAAATATACACTTACCATATACAAAATATACACAATTATGACTAATTATATTTTTCCTATTCTATCACTCTCCATAGGACTGGCAATTTCACCCTGACCCGATGGATATACGATCCACCCGACCTGATTATATGGACGAAAATTCGATAAAACACGGATTTTAATCGGGTGACGGATCGGGTCGGATTCGGGTGGACATACATCCAACCCACTTCCCGACCCACCACTTGATCCATCCATCCACCTATTTATAAATTAATTAAAACTATATAAATAAATTCTAGAAAACTTAAATGTATAAGCAAAGAAAGTATGTCTTTCTTTGAATCATTATTTCTAGTCACATGAAAATCAACAGTTAGAGGATCATCATTCTCTTCCATTTTGGCTACAATTAATAAATAGGACATAGCTACTATCAAAGTTACATCAAGAATTTATACATGCATATGCGTTCTGAAATAGAATATAGGCTATCAAATATTATGAGAAATTTAGTGGCCAAATGACTGCAATGACACAATTGAATATCTCAACACAACAACTTATATTATGTAATCTGATTACTTGAATTTCCTGAGCTCACTTGTTCTTTATTAAACTGTCATTTCAAGCACAGTTTCTAGAAAGTTTCATGTAAAAATATTTTATAATATATTTCTGAAATACTAAATAAAATAAAATGATCATTGTAACTGGCTGGTTATATTCACGGGGAGGAATCATGAATATAATATCTGTTTGGATATCAAAAGTACACACTTAAGAGTTTTAGAATTTTGACACACATTACTTTTAAAAAAAAAAACTGGTAACTTGTTGACGCACATTACATTATTTTTTATGATATTTATTTAATGTACTTTTTTTTCGTTTTATCAAGGATTTTAGGTGATTGACTGATCGTGCTATAATTTTCATCCGCGAAGCACCCGATTCACCCGTGGATAATGGGTGGATCGGATGTGGATGAAGAAAAAATTGGGTGATGGATGGGTCGGGTGGTGGATGGGTGGTTGGCGGGTGGAGGCGGATTGAGCTCCACCCGATTCACCTCAGATCCATTGCCGGCCCTAACTCTCCATGATTGACTTGAGCCTAGGGTGAAAACTCAGTATCTCGTGGGTATATTCTGAGATTGTGTAATCATCAAAATTTTGTACTTCTTCTTATCTGGTTCAAAACCTATTGAATAGTAATGAATGGTTTCTTTGTCAAGGAAATCTAGGCAAGGAAGAGATTTTACTTTTCTTGTAGTGGGATTATAAATAACAGGCGGCTGCACCTTTGCACTCCATAAGCAGAACAAACCATTAACATAACTGATACCATGATAGTTAGTGCCATCTAACTCCTCCATACGTAGAGCGGAGGCCCTTCTATCTTCCACCTTCAGGTCTATGTTGTAAACGTACGTTGAATGTATGAGCAATTTGGTATTATCAGGGCGATATATTGAGCGGCTTTGATGGATGTCAACAAAAGATACATCTGATACAAGAGAGTTATAAAATCTGGAGACACACTTGAAACGAAGTAAAGATTTGACAGGAAGCCAAGAGAATATATCATATATGATATCTGAAGGTAATTCAGATTTTATTTCGACACTACTCTTCATCTTCTTCTCTTCCATGACAAAAGCCCTCTGTATTCTGTTTTCCTTATAAAAGGTAACACAAACTTAATTAGTATAATTAACTTGTTAGGCAAGGCAATTTCTATGTATTAATTAATGATCAAGTGAAAAGCCCTATAAGACCGTACTATAATCACCCGCAAGCTTTATTTGCACGTTTTCTTTTCCTTCTAGTATTTTTCTCTTTTTGTTTAGGGAAAAAATTGCGAATAAAAAAGAAGGGATAATCTACTTAGTTTAGAAGCTAATAATAAGGTATGTTGGGTATTACAAAGGATTTGCAGAAACGAAAATTACAAGTAACTGCTTACGTAAGAATTGAAATTACAATTCAACTAGAAAACTGGAAATTACAATATAACAATAAAACTGAAATTACAATATTTCTTGAACAAGACCGGAAACTGCTTTGATTTTTGCTGAGTCGAGTGTGGCACTCTGTCCTTAAGACAATATTGCCCCGTATGTATCCTTTATACGTTCCGGACAATTCGTCTCCCAAGATAAAACAGCAATGGAACAATTGAGCAAAGGAAACTCAAAAGCTACCGTGAAGAATATTGAATAAGAAATGATGCTTGGAAGATTAGGAAGAAAAGCGCTTTGCTTTCTGCTTTGTGTAAATTCGTGTATATCAAGTGTGCCTCAACAATGGTGTAAGGGGTGTTTATATAGGTAATGAAGGGACTGTTTGGCTGCCTCCATAACAACCATTATTGGCCAAATAATGACCATTATGGAGGTAGTAAAGTCATCAAATTAAAGGAGAAAATTGCCAACGGATTGGCCATTAGTGGAGGTGTAATTCAGCCAAAATAAATGGTGAATTGAGTCTTTGGAACGCTTTGCTGGACCGTCGAAATTCTGATTTTCTGAAAAACTTCGGGGACCAAACTGTACATCTTGAAACTTCAGGGACCAAACTGTACATCTTGAAACTTCAGGGATCAAACTGCACATCTGAAAGAATTCTGGTCCAAACTGCACATCTGAAACTTCTGAGATCAAACTGTACTTCTCTGGCCCAAAAAGATAATATCATGAGGCCCACAGCCCACGACCCGTGGACCCGTGGACCCGTGGACCCGAGAACCCGAGAACCCGTGAACCCGTGAACCCGAAACACGGAACCGGAGCCGGACCGGACGGGCGGGCGGCGGCGGCGCGCGTGTGGTCTTTCCTTGAACCGAAGCACATCTAGGTCCCCCCTCCTTTAAACACATGGGATACCCCTTGGGGTCCCAAACCCCAAACACATTTCGAGTCTTATATACACAACAATTCTTTCTTCCTCTACCGATGAGGGAGAATTGAACACAACACCACACTTTCCATGCTTCAAACACCTCACTTCGTGAACCAATATCTCTTTCATTTCTCAATGAAATTTGGCGATTCTTGGCCCTACGGTTATCTACGTACTTAGTACATCATGCATGTGTGAAGAACCGGATTCTCCAACATACGTAACACTAGTGTTTAAGCCGTTAAAGTTGGTCGGTCGCAACTCCCGCCAAAGGCTAATTTCCAACAATCCCTTCTTGAAAGAGATTTTGGCGCACTCATGGTGTCTTTTTCATTTCCAGCAATATTTCACGGACCGATGTTGCATAAGGAGAGGTAGCATCGCCTTTGAACCTTCCATAGTTGAATACCATCGGACTTACTTGCTGGCGGTGAACGTGATGTCTTGAACCGTCGGTGTTTAGTGTAAGCCAAGTCAATGGTACCAACACAACAAATTCCCTTACTCTCTTCTTCGTAATGTTTTGTCCGTTTTGGCCATGGACAACGTCTTGGATTCTTAAGTGCGTTCATCTTGGCGGCCCGTCCTCGCACTTAAATAGGTGGTCTCCTACAAGGTATCTGCTATACCCCACTTCACAAGTGTTAGGAACCATTAAAAGTTTCCCAAAACCTAACCTCAGTTGAGGAGCATTACAGGTTTTGAAAACTTAACCTTTACCCACACCTGCAGATAGCACTTAAAGTCTATCGCGGAACGGCTTTGGAATTGGAGTTTCTTTTGAAATCACTATCCGAAGTGCTCATACTTCCACCAAGCGATCAATCGAACCTTTACAACCGTTTTCCCATTGAACCAAATTACGGGATCTCGGTTCGTAAGGTTGGGTTACCGTATTAGTCCTTATATTTTGGGTTTTAAGCCCATTCCACAAACGAGCAAGCCATCTGATCTTTGGGTAAGCCCTTTGTCAATGGGTCTGCTATATTATCCTTTGACTTGATGTAATCAATGGATATTATACCCGTGGTGATCAGTTGCCTAACGGTCTTATGCCTCCGTCGAATATGACGAGACTTGTCGTTGTACATAGCATTAGTGCCGCTTCCTAGAGCCGATCGACCGTCGCGATGGATCATTACCAGAAGGTACGGGTTTGTTCCAACACGGAACATCCTCTAAGAAGTCATGAAGCCACTCAGCTTCTTCTCCTGCTTTGTCTAAAGCGATAAACTCCGATTCCATTGTGGATCGGGCGATGCAAGTTTGCTTAGAGGATTTCCAAGACACAGCCCCACCACCAATTGTAAATACATACCCACTGGTGGACTTGGTGTTCTCTATATCAGATATCCAGTTTGCATCACTGTACCCCTCTAGTACAGCTGGATATCTCGAATAGTGTAACCCGTAATTTAACGTGTATTTCAGGTATTGTAATACCCGATTCAACGCCTTCCAGTGGTTATCACTCGGATTACGGGTGAACCTAGCCAACTTATTGACTGCGTAAGCAATATCAGGTCGGGTGCAGTTTGTTATATACATCAAACTACCGATCACCTGCGAATATCGCTCGTGGTGTACAGCTGCACCAAGATTTTTATCAAGCTTTTGATTTGTATCCATTGGTGACTTTATCGGTGAACTGTCTAACATCTCAAACTTTCTCAAAACATCCTCGATGTAGTGAGACTGAGATAAGACCAGCCCGTCAGACGTCTTAGAGATTTTAATCCCTAAGATGACATCTGCGATACCCATATCCTTCATGTCGAAGCATTGTTTCAACATGTTCTTAGTCTCTAGGATTACCACAGATCGCTTCGCGTGATTAACATGTCGTCTACATACAGGCATATCATAACAAACGAGTCGAGTTACCTTTCGTGTAAACACATTTATCACACTCATTAATGGCGAACCCTTCGATAGTAGAGTACTATCAAATTTTTCGTGCCATTGCTTGGGCTTGTTTCAGCCGTGCAGAGATTTGATAAGTCGGCGGACTTTCTTCTCTTGCCCTTGAACCACGTACCCCTCGGGTTGGTCCATATAGACTTCTTCTTCCAAATCGCCGTTTAGGAAGGCTGTCTTAACATCCATCTGGTGTATCTCAAGGTCACGCAAAGCTGCGATCGCAATAAATACCCGTATGGATGTCATTCGGGATACCGGGGAGTAGGTATCAAAGTAGTCAAAGCCTTCTGTCTGTCGATAGCCCTTGACTACCAACCTGGCCTTGTACTTGTCTATAGACCCATCTGCCTTGTATTTCCGTTTGAGTATCCACTTACACCCCAACGGTTTATTTGGGAGGAAGATCAACCAACTCCACTGTTTGGTTGTGCAGAATGGAGCTTTTTTCACTCTCAATCGCTTCTTTGGAGAGCGGTGCTTGTGGAGTTGACAACGCCTTAGCAATTGTCATTGGTTCATCATTAACCATATAAGCTACAAAGTCAGGACCAAAGGATTTATCCTTCCGGCCCTTTACTTCGCCTTAGATCCATCTCTCGGAGTCTCCAAGTTACGAGAACTGGAACACTAGATTCGGATGTTCACCACCTCGAGATTCGCTAGATCTGAACCATTCGGATCCGGCGATCAAGGACTCCGGTTCTTGAGAGCTTTGTGCATAACCGTTTGAGAGAGGTTATGTCTTTCTCCTTTCTAGGAAAGGTACTTTCAAAGAATAGAGCATTCCTTGATTCCATTATTGTACCCTGGTGGATATCTGGAATATCCGACTTATGCACTAAGAAGCGATAAGCACTATCAAGTTATTTGCATATCCGATGAATATGCAATCTACGATCTTAGGCCCAATCTTGACCTCGCTTTGGCTTGGGTACTTCAACCTTTGCCAGACAACCCCACACCTTAAAGTATTTGTAGGTGGGTTTCTTTCCCTTCCATGATTCATATGGAGTTTGTCCTTACCCTTATGTGGGACTCTGTTAAGAATCATATTAGCGGTAAGGACGGCTTCTCCCCACATGTTTTGGGAAGACCTAATTGATAAGCAAGGCATTCATCATTTCCTTTAATGTGCGGTTCTTACGTTCCGCCACACCGTTTGATTGAGGTGAGTATGGAGCCGTCGTTTGATGAATAATGCCTTCTTGGGCACAGTATTCCTCAAAAGGCGCTACATATTCTCCCCCTCTATCGCTACGAATGGATTTAATCCGTAGGCTAAGTTGATTCTCAACTTCTGCTTTGTAACGTCGAAACGCTTCAAAGGCTTCATCCTTACTTTTCAATAAGTAAAGGTAACAATACCTTGTGCTATCATCTATAAATGTCACAAAGTACTTGTTCCCCCCTCTAGTTTGTGCAAACTTCAAATCACATATATCTGTGTGAATAAGCTCTAGAGGAGCGGTATTCCTTTCGACGGATCGAAAAGGAAGCTTAGTAAGTTTTGCCTCTACGCACACCTCACACTTATGTTGAGGGTTTACGTCGATAGACGGCAACAACTCCATCTTTACCAGCCTTTGAATAGACTTGTAGTTCACGTGTCCTAATCTATGATGCCATAAATTAGAAGACTCAAGCAAATAAGAAGAAGGTTCAACTTTATTTCCTTGACGCAATACAGACATGGCATTCACTTTGAAGAGGCCTTCACAGACGAAGCCCCTCCCCACAAATGTGCCATTTTTAGTGAGTACAAATTTATTTGATTCAAACACTAGCCTAAAACCACATTAACCAATAAAGGTCCGTAAACTAGATTTCTTCTAATCTCTGGGGCGTGCATCACTTCCTTCAGTGAGTTCCTTGCCGGAAGTCATCTTGAGGACCACCTTTCCAACCCTAGCACGTCCAGAAGAAGCGTTGTTGCCCATGGACGACTTCTTGCCGGAGATCGGAGTGTACGTGGAGAAGGCATCTTTGTTGGAACAGATGTGTCTTGTTGCACTGTGTCCACCCACCATCGCATCGGATTCTCAACCAAGTTGGCTTCTAGCACCATGGCGAGAGATCCTCAATCATGTCATCCAGGAGCGTGTCCTCGACGACGTTAGCTTGAGCCTTGCCTTTCGACTTGGCTTTACGCTGTTGCTCGATCTTGAGCTTGCGGCATTCCTTGATCCGTGACCAGGTTTCCCACGGTGATAGCGATTACCTCACGAGCGTCTCCGCTGCGGGGGCTTTGCCGTCTTTGTGGAACTTCCGCTTGTTGCTTGTTTTCCCTTTGGCCTCAGCCAGATTCGCCTTTGCCTCAGAATGTTGTCTACCCTTTGGCAAGGTCCTCTTATTATCTTCCTGAATTTGCAGTTTGATAACAAGCTCTTCAAAGGTCATTTCCTTTGTCTTGAGTTTCAAGTAACTCATAAACTCATTCCACGAAGGAGGTAACTTTTCAATCAGCGATGCAACCAAAAACTGCTCGTTTGGCTTTAGTCCTTCCAAATCCAGGTGATGTAAAATCATTTGGAATTCCTGGACTTGGGACATCACTGTTTTGCTGTCCACCATTTGGAATTTTAGAAATTTCCCAACGATGAACTTCTTAGTACCCGCATCTTGTGCGTTGTACTTCTTTTGCAGTTTTTCCCACAGCTCTTTGGCGGTGCCAACGGTAGAATATACCGTGTAGAGAGGGTCTGCCAAGCAGTTCAGTATATAGTTCTTGCACATGAAATCGCTATGATTCCACGCATCACGAACCATCTTCATGCCGTTAACGACATGGATACCAAGGCCCCCTTCACCCGTTTCAGCAGGCGAAGAGTCCATTTCATCTCCAGCTTGTGGAGGATCTTCCGTAAGGAACCGGGCCATGCCCATAACTGTTAAATAGAACAGCATCTTTTGCTGCCATCTTTTAAATTCTGATCCCATGAACTTTTCAGGGCGATCATGGTGGTGTGAAGAAGAGGGGGAGCTCAGCGGTCGGGAAGGCGGCGGTGTTACGCCTTGAGCGAGGAAGCGGCGGCAGCAGCGATGAAGGCGGAGGGTTCTTGCCTTGGCGATGGCGGCAGTGGGGAAGGCAGCAACGTTGCCTCGAGAGGCAGCAGCAGTAGCAGCAACATCGGTCATATTTCCAGCCATGTTATTGCAGTTACCGTAAGCAAAATATTGTCTTAAGTTGTTGGGTATTACAAAGGATTTGCAGAAACGGAAATTACAAGTAACTGCTTACGTAAGAATTGAAATTACAATTCAACTAGAAAACTGGAAATTACAATATAACAATAAAACTGAAATTACAATATTTCTTGAACAAGACCGGAAACTGCTTTGATTTTTGCTGAGTCGAGTGTGGCACTCATTCTTAAGACAATATTGCCCGTATGTATCCTTTATACGTTAGGACAATTCGTCTCCCAAGATAAAACAGCAATGGAACAATTGAGCAAAGGAAACTCAAAAGATGCCGTGAAGAATATTGAATCAGAAATGATGCTAGGAAGATTAGGAAGAAAACTGCTTTGCTTTGCTTTCTGCTTTGTGTAAATTCGTGTATATCAAGTGTGCCTCAACAATGGTGTAAGGGGTGTTTATATAGGTAATGAAGGGACTGTTTGGCTGCCTCCATAATGACCATTATTGGCCAAATAATGACCATTATGGAGGTAGTAAAGTCATCAAATTAAAGGAGAAAATTGCCAACGGATTGGCCATTAGTGGAGGTGTAATTCAGCCAAAATAAATGGCTGAATTGAGTCCGAACATTTACATTTCGACCGTCGAAATTCGATTTTTACGAAAAACTGGGACCAAGCTGTACATCTTGAAACCAGGACCAAACTGTACATATTGAAACTTCAGGATCAAACCGCACATCTGAAAGAATTCTGGTCCAAATCGCACATCCAAACTTCGAGATCAAACCGTACTTGACAAAGTTTTACGCCCAAAAGATAATATTAGAAGGCCCACACCCACGTAGTGGACCCGTGGACCCGTGGACCGAACACTAACCTGAGCCGGACCGGACGGCGGGCGGCGGCGCTGCGTGTGGTCTTTCCTTGAACCGAAGCACATCTAGGTCCTCCTCCTTTAAACACATGGGATACCGGGGTCCCAAACCCCAAACACATTTCGAGTCTTATATACACAACAATTCTTTCTTCCTCTACCGATGAGGGAGAATTGAACACAACACCACACTTTCCATGCTTCAAACACCTCACTTCGTGAACCAATATCTCTTTCATTTCTCAATGAAATTTGACGATTCTTGGCCCTACGGTTATCTACGTACTTAGTACATCATGCATGTGTGAAGAACCGGATTCTCCAACATACGTAACACTAGTGTTTAAGCCGTTAAAGTTGGTCGGTCGCAACTCCCGCCAAAGGCTAATTTCCAACAAGGTATTCTTCTGCGAAATAACTGGCTTCAAGTTAGAGTTAACTTGAAGGGGTATGCAACAGTGAAGTGATTGTTTGGGAAAGAGATAAGAGTCAATCTCCATTCACTTTTACTTGTGGCGTTTCATTTTTTAAGAGTCAAACTATATTGATTTTGACCAATATTTTCAGATATATTTTTTCATCATATCAATATAAAAGGAATTGCAAGTTATAGTATTTTTCGTATAGTTTTTTAACATTTGAATTTTAATTTTAAAATATTGAATTTAATTTTACTCCGAAAATTAGTTAAACTGACTCTCGAGAAACAAAACATGACAAGTAAAAACAAACATATGGAGTAAACATTAGCTGTTTGCTTTAGTAGAATTTGGGTTAAATCTTACCGGTGTAATTGTGATTTTTGCATCTTCAAGCTAGGGAGATTCCCACGCAAAAATTTGTGTATTCGCTATTTCATTCCGCATTACTTCAACGTACAACAACTAGTCAGAAACATGTTAGAAACCTAGTTCATGGTCAGTGCTATAGATTTTGCAAACTTTAGAGAAATTTAAAATAGGTAACGACCCAAATTTCGTTGAAATATGTAAAGCAACAACGGAAATAATAAATAACTATTACAGTGATCGAAAGGATAAACAACAATGAGGACAACAACAAGTTGTCAATATCTTGATCTTGAATGAAACTTCAAATATAGAGTTTGTATTCGGAAATACAAGAACTTGAACTGCTACACTTGTGGCTTGTAGATCCGCTGAGAATACGAACGGTTAGAATCATTCGTCTGTTAGGTTTACACCTGAAATACTTAGCAACCAATTAGATAAACACAACACCACCGGCTGAGTCGAGATATGACTCTCTGTCTTTAAGACAAGATTGCCCCCGTATATAGGCTTTACGGAAGTGTGGACAATAGTCTCCCAAGATGAAACAACAAACTATCAAGTGTGCAAAGCCTACACAAATGATCTCAGTGAAGAACACGAATAATGAAGATTGCTAAGAGAAGGATTGCTATCAGGAAAATCTGATCTCTTTATGGTGTTGTGAACTTGTTTTTCTGATCATATGTTCATATATGTTCCTCTCTTCATCTATAGAATTGAACCAAGGCTTCAATTTATAGGTGTGCAAGATGGCCTCTTCAAATGCCCCACAATGGAAATCAATTGTCATGTAATTGGTGACATTTAACCCCTAAGTAATGCAACAACATAATGGTCCAAGTAATGGCCATTATTGGGTGGATTCAATGCCATTGAAACCCCCTCAATAGCCAAACCTTTGGGATTTCGTCGAGCAAACACTGCCTGGGAAGCGCCGCGGCGCCACGACTCCAGTAATAAAAAATTGGAATTAGCGCCGCGGCGCTACAAGGGCGGCACTGTGGCGCTCCGACGTCGTGGCCCAGTCCGGGAGGCACCGCGGCCCTTTTTCGACCCGTTCCATCTTATACCTCGCACAATCCTTCCTTCGTTTACCAACGTGGAACACTTGTTATTAATCCAATAATCATCCATCATTCTATGTCTCAAACATTTCACTTACGTACCAATATCTCTTTCATTAACGAAATATACGATACTTGGCACTAAGATTGCACGTGTGTGGAAATGATATTTCCGACGTGCAGGGCCCAATTGTTCGAGTCATAAATAATGGGATAAACTTAATTCCACGTTAGTAAATTTCCAACAATCTCCTCTTGAAAAAATATTTTGGTTCACACAAGGTGCCTACTTTTAGCAATCTTTCAGCGAAAAGATATTGCATCAGGAGATGTAGCTTTAGCTTTGAACCTTCCCTAGTTGAATACCATCGGACTTACTTACTGCACGGTGAACATGATGTCTTGAACCGTCAGTGTTTAATGTAAGTCTAGACAACGGTACCAACATAATACCTCCCCTATATTCATTTCTTCTTTTGTTCTGTCTGTTGTGGCCGTTGACACACTTGGATTCTTAAGTGCGTTCATTTGAGGCGGTCTGTCCTCGCACTTAAATAGGTGATCTCCTACAAGGTATTCTGCTATACCCCCACTTCACAAGTGTTAGGAATCATTAAAAGTTTCTCCAACCTTAACCATAACCGTTTGAGGATCGTTAAAGGTTTGGAAGCTTAACCTTTACCCACCATGCAGGTAGCACTTTAATGTCTATCGCGGGAATGGCTTTGGATTCATGTTTATTTACAAAAATCATAATCCGAAGTGCTCTTTCTTCCACCGAAGTGCTCAACTAAACCTTTTGCAGCTTAGTTTTCCTATTGACCAAAATTCTTGGGATCTCCAGTCGGTATGGTTGGGTTACCACCACAAAGGTTCGTATTGTTTGGGGTTTTTTAAGCCTATTCCCGTAGACAGGAAGAACTCTTGATCCTCGAGTAGTCCTTTAGTTAAAGGGTCCGCTATATCCTTTGATTAGTAATCAAGGAAGTGACACCCATGATGATCAACTGCCATAAGGTCTCATGTCTCCGACAGATATGTCCAGACGCCATCATCCGAGCCCTTCCTAAAACCTACCGGATAGCCACAGTGTATAACTGTTGAAGGCACGGGTTTCTCCCAAAAAGGAACGTCCTCTAAGGAGTCGTGAAGTTACTCAACTTCTTTCATGCTTTGTTTAAAGCGATAAACTCCGATTTTACCATGAATCGGCCGATGTAAGTTTGCTTAGAGGATTTTCCATGACCCACCATACACATTTACTTGTGGCTTTGGTGTTCTTCATATCTGATGTCCAGTTTGCATCACTGTGTTCTCCCAGAACCGCTGGACATCCAAAATATCATAATTCGTAGATAATCGAATATTTCAGATATCGTCATATCCGACTTAACGCCTTCTATCAATCATTTCCAGAATCACGAGTGAACCTTAGTTCAACTAATCTACTTTACAGGTCGATACCAGGTCGGTTGTAGTATGTACACTACATTGAACTACATGTGACCTGTGCATATCGCTCATTGTATATGGGTACACCATGATTACAATTAGTTCTATGATTCATATCCATTGGTGACTTCAATGAGGCTGTCACAACTAAGTTTGGAGTTAGAACAGTCCGTTAGATGTCTTAGAAATCCCAAATCCTAAGATGTCATATGTGATACCCATACCTTTCATATCGAGACTTTTGTTTCAATATGACTTCCACTTTCAGACTGTTGGTTTTTCCAACTGTTGGCTTTCTAACTTCAGATTCAATATTTCTATTGTCAGATTCATTGTTTCTGTTTTATCTGAAACTTCCAGGACCAAAATGTAAACATTTCAGGGACCAAAATGAAAGTTCAGGAAGAAGCCCATCAGTTCAACAAACCAACTTTGATCCTCCCCTTCCAACTCTCCGGTTAGGAAGGTTGTTTCAATATCCATGTTACGCAAGACTGCAATGGCCCTGGATGTTAAGCTATTCACAGGGGAGCACATGTACAAGTAGCCGAGGCATTACATTTGTCAGTAGATCCATCTACTTTATACTCACTTTTGAGTATCCTATTTTACAACTCAAAGGTATTTTCCAAGAGGAAGATTAACCATTACACAAGTATGGTTCTATATGATGAAATCTATTTCTCTCTTTGTAGCTTCTTTCCAAAGCAGCGCTTCTAGAGATGACAATGATTTGTTAATTGTTCATGGTTGGAATAAGTCTTTGTCCCCTCTTTGCTCCGTCTCGATTCAACATCTAGAATTCCTGAGTTCTGTAGATCTGAAACATTATGTTTCAGATAATCAGCAACTTTTGAGTCTTGTAGCTCTGGAATGTCTGGTTCGGGACAGTCAGGCACTCGCGGGTTCTTGTTAACCTCGAGCAATTACTTCGTTTTTCCTTCTCAAGGAAAGTTATCTTCAAAGAATTCAGCATTCTTTGACACCAAGAGGTGATAAACACTACTGTTATTTGCAGATCCAGTGGATATGCAATCTACAGTGTTAGGTCCAACTTGACCTATTTTTTTTGTATTTCAACTTCTACCAAGCCACCTCACATCACAATATTTGTATGTGAGATCATCTCTATGTTTCATATGGAGGGTTATCCTTGTCCTTATGCGTATTTCTGTTGAGAATCGCATTAGCGGTAAGGATCGCCTTGCCCCACATAATTTGGGCGTACGATTTTGCGCTTGGATAACATCGTTAGACTGAGGTGAGTTATGAGCAGTCGTTTGATGAACGATGCTTCACATTCTCCCCATCTATCACTACGAATTCCTCAATCCGTAGGCTTAGTTGATTTTCAACTTCTGCTTTGTAGCTCTTATCCGCTTCAACAGCTTCATCTTTGCTTTTCTACAAACAAGGGATGCAATATATTATACCATCATCAATGAAGGTCATAGAGTACTTGTCTTCCCCCTCGATTTTGTACAAACTTCAAAACACCCATGTAGGTGTGACTAAGTTCTAGAGAAGCGGTGCTTCTTTCACTATTTCTTTGACGGAATGAAAATGTGATTTTGCCTCTTCGCCTACCTCACATTCATTTTGAGGGTTTATTTCGACAGAAGGCAACAATCTCAACTTTGTTAGCTTTTGAATGACTTTCTATTTGACGTGTCTTAATATATGATGGCATAGATGCACGAATTACAAATATATCATTCATTTAGCTACAGACATTTTGTACCATTCTTAGTTATTACAGACCTGTTGGACTAGTCTCAAACCAGCTTGACCAATATCGTCCCTTAAATCAAGTTTGGGACATGTATCACCTCTTTTTAGAGTGATCACATTCCCTGAAGTCCTATTGAGGACAACCTCTCCAACCCCTTCTACTTTAGAGGTGGCGTTGCTTTAAATGAAAAACCTCTTGCCCGTGGTTAGGGCGTAACCGGATCAGATGTGATTTGGATACTCTGGCCCACTCTAGTTGTTTTGGCAGACTGAGTGTCCAGTTTCTTTTCTGCCTTTCTTTTGGTCTTCAGATCATTTAAGACTTGGAAACCTTTGGTCCACCTTACTAGTTGTGCATTACTTTTCTGTCTTTCTTTTGGCCTTTAGATCATTTAAGACCTGGAAACTCTGGCCCACCTCACTAGGTGTCCATTACTTTCTATCAAATGAATTCTGGCCCACTCCAGTCGCCTATAGGCTTTGTACGACTGAGTGTCCAATATCATCTTATCAAATGTATTCTAGCCCACTCCAGTTGCCCGTAGGCTTTGTACGACTGAGTGTCCAATATCATCCTATCAAATGTATGATCTTCTGTCAGATAGTGTGACAAGTTCAACGTCTTAAGATAAGCCATTATCTTTTAGTCTTCTTCACTTGTGATTGGTGCCCAGGGAAATCCCTGGCGCTTACTTAAGAGTGGTAACAGTTTTCGCACAGTCAGTGGATCTCTCTCCTTCGTATGTGTGAACATACTTTACACACTTTTAATCATTACACCCAAAATAACGAATCTTTTAAGTTTTGTTTACAATAGTCCAATCTTTAACCGGGAAGGAAGGAGATTCAATATCTGATTTTAGAGTGTAGGGAATATAAGTTTTTAATGAAAATACTTTCATATTCCCAGCCTTGATTTTACATACTTTTATTCAGATATTAACTAAACATATTGTTGATAAGGAAGGATTAACTTAGACCTTTTGGATTCTGGCCCACTTCAGTTAGACTGAGTGTCCATATCCTCCCTACCATAATTCGGATCCTTTGTCTGGGACAACTATAGGCTTTTGGCTACATGATATAACATCATCTTCAGCCTTCTCTTCTTGCCCCAGTTGACATCCTCAACCTCTCGTGGGCGCTTGTTTCCACCACCCTCGAGAGCGGTGACACCAACTCGTCCTTGATCTTTAGTCGTACTAGCATGACTATCAGTAATATCTTGAAGCTCAGCATCAGATCCAGAGATCCCTCATTTGACAGAAATAGATTTGTAACTGTCGTCAAATAGAGAACCATAACTAGGACCAATCTTGAAAGCACGGTTGTTGTTTGAACTGTTAGCAAAACTGTCAACAGAACTGTTTTCAAGAAGAAAACCACAGCCAGATTTGGTCACACACTTGTCGACCAATATCTTTCAAATCACTAATACAAATTTTGTCTTAAAATTGTTGGAATATGTAAAGCAACAACGGGAATAGTAAATAACTATTACAGTGATCGAAATGATAAACAACTATGAGGATAACAACAAGTTGTCAATATCTTAATCTTGAATTAAACTTCAAATATAGAACTTGTATTCGGAAATACAAGAACTTGAACTGCTACACTTGTGGCTTGTAGATCTGCTGAGAATACGAACGGTTAGAGTCCTTCGTCTGTTTAAGTTTACACCTGAAACACTTAGCAACCAATTAGATATACACAACACCGCAGCTGAGTCGAGAGATGGCTCTCTGTCTTTAAGATAAGATTGCCCCCGTATATAGGCTTTACGGAAGTGTGGACAATAGTCTCCTAAGATGAAATAGCAAACTATCAAGTGTGCAAAGCCTACACAAATGATCTAATCGAAGAACACGAATAATGCAGATTACTAAGAGAAGGATTGCTATCAGAAAAATTTGATCTCTTTGTGGTGTTGTGAACTTGTTTTTCTGATCATATGTTCATATATGTTCCTCTCTTCATCTATAGAATTGAGCCAAGGCTTCAATTTTTAGGTGTGCAAGATGGCCTCTTCAAATGCACTACAATGGCAATCAATTATCATGTAATGGATGAAATTTAACCCCCAAGTAATGCAACAACATAATGGTCCAAGTAATAACCATTATTGGGTGGATTCAATGCCATTGAAACCCCCTCAACAGCCAAACCTTTGGGATTTCGTCAAGCAAACACTGCCTGGGAAGCGCCGCGGCGCTGCAGCATTTAGCGTCGCGGCTCCAGTAACCAAAAATTGGAATTAGCACCGCGGCTCCGGGAGGCGCCGCGGCCCTTCTCGGCTCCGCGGCCCTTTTCCGACCCGTTCCATCTTACACCTCGCACAATCCTTCCTTCGTTTACCAACGTGAAACACTTGTTATTAATCCAATAACCATCCATCATTCTATGTCTCAAGCATTTCACTTACGTACCAATATATCTTTCATTAACGAAATTTACGATACTTGGCACTAAGATTGCACGTGTGTGAAAACGATATTTCCGACGTGTGGGGCTCAATTATTCGAGTCATAAATGATGGGATAAACTTAATTCTACGTTAGTAAATTTCCAACAAATTCACCCCATCCATTATACACTCTTCTTAGTAACCAAGAATTGAAATTCTAATTATTTCTCTATTTTCCTTGTGGAACAATATTGGTGGAAACAGAGTCCCAACTCCTATAAGAATAAATATAGATCAAAATTCAAAAACAAGAGATGAAGATGTATTCCATAAGAATTAGTTATACTCCACAATTATTAATTGCAAAACTAACAATAGATACACCCATAAGACGCTCTCTACATAACCATAGTTACCAACAATATCAACTTTTCTGAAATTGGAAATATTTTGAAGATAATCCATTGTTAAATAGACCAGAATAGATAGGATTAGCTAAATCAAAAAAGTAAATAAATAAATAAAAGTACATTTTGCGGTGGTAAAGAATAAGTTATTTGATAGTTTTTGGGTGGGTTTATTTAAGTTTCTGATTGACTTTTAGAGAAAAAAATGAATAATTAAGGTATTTTATTGATACGAAATAAAGAGGAGTGACTTTATATCCATTGATGAAATTTATTCTGAATAGAGGCTATCCTCATAACTACATGTACCAATAATCTAAGCCTTTTCTGCATGCCCCGAGATTTCAATTGATCTCCACCTCTTTTCCTCCAAAAAATATGAGAAAACCCAATGTTCATTCTTCTTACTAGCCTAAAGCATACAAAAAAAAAAGAAAGAAAGATAGACCACCAAGTAAAACGATACATTTATAAATTAAAAAGAAGCTAAATACTCAAAAGAATCAATTTCAAGACAAACAATAAATACACGATAAGAGGCTTTCTACAAGACTATAGATACCAAAAATCTTAACTTTTTCCATATGCTCCGTAATTTCAATTTCTCTCCAACTCCTCTCTTTCAAATCATAAAAGAAAATCCAATTTCGCTTGTGCCTGGAGCTAGTCAATACAACCTCACCATCAGGAATACTACTACCAAACCAAGTCACAACATTTGTCGTAATTTTAAAACAAAGGCAATAGTATGCTTCACCTATTCGTACCTCTCTAAAATCCTCAAATTCATCTCTTCTATATTCATTTTTTATTCAATGGCTGCACTTCTATCTACGGGAATATGTCGATAGGAAGCCGAGAAAATATATCATATATAATTTTTGAATTGCTTTCTCTCTTCTCCATAAAGGGAAAGCGTATTTTGCCTGTAACACTAGGGTTTGGTGAAGTAGTTCCTTTGACGACGAGTTGACGCCCAAACTTTATATAGCTTACTAAAATTATAAAAGTTGAAAAAATAAAATAAGGGAAATTACTTATTTTAGAATATCACGTGGCAAACTTTATATGTCACTCGTAAAATGAATGGTTTAGATAATATTACGTGGCAAAATCTGATAGTAATAGAGTTTTGTTAGTGAATAATGACATATATGACCCAAAATAATAACGACGGTAACATTTTTTAGCCCAACTATTAATGAATCATTTTTTAGGCCAACTACTTCTGCTTTTTGGAAGAAGTAGAAATTTGTAACTTCTTACCCACAAAAAAATTGCTTCAACTCTGCTCAAAAACACTTTGTTAAGTAGAAGAAACTTGGTTTCTCGTCTCTCATTGGCCGAAGGAATACGAAGGAAAAAAAAAACAGAAGAAGTAAATAAAAAGATAGACCTCAAAGTAAACTGAAAAATTTATAATTACAGAGAAGCAAAATATGAAAAAGCGCATAGTAGTATTTTCCTTTCTTATTACGGCAGATTGCGTTTTCATCCCTTTATGTATTGAGATAGACCTCAGTACTATGGTTATGCACTTCGTCTTTCAATTTTATTGTTATGAAGTCTATGGCTTATATAATTATCCGCTTGTGTTAGGTAGGAAGGCCAGAACAAATGAGAAGAAATCCCCAGAATGAAAAAGAAGCTTGAAATAGAGAACTAGGAATGAAACAGCGAGACCAAACGAGCAAAAAATCATGAAGGTTCACGATTTTGCCATTCTAGCCATTTTTTCATTACTCGAAATGTTGCTAGTTTCATCTGCTAGTAAGAAAAGCTGCAGTGAATGAATCCTTCTTAGCTAAGGAATGTTAGATGTTTGAGTGTCAAATGGGTAAGTTGTGTTTAACTTGCTTCGCTCCTTGGTGTAATAGTCACGAACCCTACAAATTTGGGGCGTGAAAGAACTATTTCGAATAAGTACTAGTGTTTCACTTCATCAATCCATGTGGAATGTGTATTTAAAGTGGCATAAACTTGGAAACAACTCTCCGTCATTAACAAACAATTAGCTGCGAAACTTTAATGTAAGCTAAAGCGCGAAACTTTCATGTAAGCTAAAGCTAAGATGATTTGGACGCTTAAATGTCGCAAACAAAATCCTGGTATTTTTTCTCTACTTGATGTCAACAAGAAAACAATAAAGAAAATTGTCTCTAATAATAGGAACAGATTCCTAAGGAATAAATAATGATCAAAAACCATGTTTTTATGATTAAGCCTCTGAATACTTTTGAACCGAAAAACTATACCATTAATTAGAAGAACAAACAGTGACTTGTTGATAATATTTAATCAAATTGTTAGCACAGATTTCGTCCGATGCCCTGAAATTTGTACTGAGAGAATATTGAACTATAAGAAAATAAAAATAATTATACTTAAGGCAAATAGAGGGTCTGTATAATTTTCTGGCACGGATGTAGCCTTTTTCTGTATATTTAAGACTTTATAAAAACTATACCATCCTAGAAAGTGATAGAATACCGTTTATATCCCTACGATATACACGGTTTTGACTAGTCTTGTACCATAAATAGAAGTTGTAAATTATGTTGTATAATTAGCATAATTGTAGAATTCTTGTACAAATAGGCATAGGATTTTTCATACTTGGAGATTGTAACTTGTATATATACCTATTCATTCAATAAGAATAATCAATGGATTAATTTTTTTCATGGTATCAGAAGTCTAGGTCTAGACTACCTCCCTTCCCAATTTTCTTCCGCTACTCTCGGCTCAAATTTCGAGAACCCTTCTCGGTTTCCGACAGACTTCTTCCTCCTCCCTTCCTAAGTTTTCTTCCTAATCTCTAATTCTCCTATTGTTCTTTCGTTATGTCTACGTCAAAGACCTGTTTTATCCAGCCCTTACAGTTTCCAACATCAGGAGCCACATCCCTATTGTTCTTGAGATGGAAAACATCCAATACGCGACATGGGCGAAATTATTTAAAATCCACGCACGCTCGCATTAAGTCCTCCATCACATAATTCCCTTGACACCTGGCACATAGGAGGTGCCTAACCCCGAGGAAAATCCTACGTTATGGACGACACTTGATGCTACCGTTCTCCAGTGGATTTATTCTACTATTTCTACTGACCTCCTACAAACGATCATTGAGCCCGACACTACGTCAATGGAAACTTGGAATAGGGTGCGTGATATTTTCCAAGATAACAAGAATTCCCGTGATGTCATCCTCGAGCAGGAATTTTCACATGTCCACATGGTATATTTTCCTAATGTTTCGGCCTATTGTAAAAGGCTGAAGGAACTGATAGACCAACTCCGCAACGTTGGTGCACTAGTTACCAATGATCGTCTTGTTCTCCAAATGGTTGCAGGCCTGTCTGAGCCTATAACGGCATTGGCACACTACTTCGTCAAAGTAACCTTCTACCACCCTTTTATCAGGCACGTTCCATGCTCACGTTAGAAGAAGTCGACTTAGCTAAAAAGGATGCTATAGGTGCAAATTCCGTCGCCATGATGACCACGTCAGACGACCCTCACTCATTCTCCGAGAATTCTGGCCAACACCGCAACAACGGTGAGTCAAAATCATAAAAATAATGACAAAATCTGCGGTGGCAATCGATGTGGTAACGGAGGTGGCCGAAACAATGGTGGTCGCAGCAGTGGGCCGCATGCCAATTGGTCCCAGCCATGGGCCCCCTGGCCGTGGAACTGGGCCAGTGGCCATTGGCCCAACAGTCCCTATTTTCCTCTCAGCCCTTACTCGGGTAATTGGGCTCAGTTCCAGCAATATGCCAGGCCCAGTTTTTTGGGTCTAAATATTGGTAGTAGATTCACTTCTGGGCTGGGGCCGCAAGCAGGTTTGCTTAGGCGTCGGCCTCCGCAGGCGTTCCAGGCAGTGGGCCCCACACCAACTCTGACATATATTGAGGCTGTAATACACACACTTGGATTAAATCCTCCAGACGTGAATTGGTATATGGACACCAGAGCCACTTCTCACATGATGTCTGACCAAGGTACTCTCTCGTCTTATTTCAATTTGAGCAAAAATCATGGTATTATTGTTGGTAATGGCAATTCAATTCCAATTCGCGATTATGGACATACAACTTTGTCTTCCCCACATCCACCTCTAGTTTTGAAAAATACCCTTCATGCCCCTAACTTAATTAAAAATTTTGTGTCTGTCCGAAAATTCACCACTGATAATTGGGTTTCTTTTAATTTTGATATCTTTGGGTTTTCTGTGAAGGATTTCAAAACGGGGATACCTCTAATGAGATGCAATAGTAGGGGAGAGCTTTATCCTATCACTCATACCACCACTTCCGTGAGTCAAGCCATACCGTCTACTTTTGTCGCCCGTACTCCTTCCTTGTGGCATGCCCGTTTGAGTCATCCGGGATTATCTATTATTTCTTCTTTGCATAAAAATAATTTTATTTCTTGTAAGGGTGAGCGTAGTACTCCGCTTTGTCCTTCTTGTCCGTTAGGAAAACATGTTAAATTACCATTTGTAGCCTCTACTTCTAGTACTTTGATGTCGTTTGACATTATTCATAATGATTTATGGACATCCCCCGTGTTAAGTTCTGTGGGTCATCGTTATTATATCCTATTTTCGGATGATTATTCTAATTTTTGTGGACATTTCCTTTATCGAAAAAGTCTCATGTTTTTTCCACATTCTTAAAATTTAGAGCATTCATCTGTACCCAATTCGAACGGGAAATTAAAAGTATTCAATGTGATAATGGCAAGGAATATGATAATGGATTGTTTCGGGAATTTTGTGATGCTAATAGCATAGTTTTTCATTTTTCTTGTCCTCATACGTCCTCACAAAATGGGAAAGCCGAACGAAAAATTCTTACCATTAATAATTTTGTCCGAACTTTATTAGCCCATACTTCTGTACCCCCTTCTTTTTGGTATCATGCACTACAAATGGCTACTTACCTCCTTAACATACTTCCTACCAAAGGATTAGCATCTAAATATCTCCTTAAAGTTCTCTATAATAAGGATCCTTCGTATTCTCATCTTAGGGTCTTTGGGTGTTTATGCTATCCACTTTTTCTGTCAACTACAATTAACAAACTTTAGGCTCATTCTACCGCTTCTGTGTTTTTGGGTTATCCGTCTAATCATCGTGGTTACAAATATTTTGATTTATCATCTAATAAAATCATAATTAGTCGTCATGTTATTTTTTATGAAACCCAATTTCCTTTTACTAAAGTGAGTAGTCCCGTGCCGAGCTCATATAATTTTTTAGATGACGAGGTCTCACGATATATTATCCACCATTTTTCCGACTTGTCTCGAGACCAAACTACTCCAGCAGGCCCACTGCCTGCTGGCCCATAGTCTACCGCAACCACTGTTCTACCCAGTGGGCCGATGACACGGTCCAGTACTGATCTCGATACTATTCTAATGTTTCAGCCCAATCCTGAGCCTGTTATTGTTCTTGTTCCAGTTGTTAGGCCAGCAGGCCCACTACCTGCTGGCCAGTCCATCCCGTTCCACACATTGCCCAAAATCCATCCAATTCCTCCTCTAGTTAAGAGCCCGTTACTCATAGTCAAAGGGGTATTTTTAAACCAAAATGGTATTTTAATCTCAATTCTAATGTCCTTAAATCCCCCCTCCCCCCCTCCGCGTAACCATGTGTCCACATAAAATGACCCAAATTGAAAATTGGCTATGACTGACGAATATAATGCTCTTATTAAAAATAAGACGTGGGAGTTGGTGCCCCGTCCTTCTGGTGTTAATATTATTCGGTCTATGTGGATTTTTACTCATAAAAAAAATTATGACGGTTCTTTTGAGAGGCATAAGGCTCGTCTTGTAGGTGATAGTAAAACACAACAGGTTGGCGTGGATTGTGGTGAAACGTTTAGTCCAATGGTCAAACCAGCTACTATTCGTATTGTTCTCAGTTTGGCTCTCTCAAAAGCATGGCCCATTCATCAGTTGGATGCGAAAAATGCCTTTTTACACGGTGATCTTAAGGAGACAGTTTATATACATAAGCCCTTGAGTTTTCGAGATCCCAATCATCCTCATCATGTCTATTTGCTGAAGAAGTCCTTGTATGGACTTAAGCAGGGCCCACATGCTTGGTATAAAAGATTTGCAGATTATGTATCTTCTATTGGTTTTTCTCATAGCCGATCTGATCATTCTCTCTTTATCTATCATCGTGGTACTTCTTTGGCATACATTTTGTTGTATGTCGATGATATTATATTTGACTGTTTCGTCTGATAATCTGCGCAAGTCTATCATGACACTTCTCAGTTCTGAATTTGCTATGAAAGACTTGGGGCCCTTGAGTTATTTCTTGGGGATTGATGTCACTCGTCATTCATGTGGTCTATTTTTATCACAAAGGAAGTATGCCACTGAGATCATTGAAAGAGCTGGTATGTCATCGTGTAAATCTACTACTATACCGGTTGATACTAACCCGAAGCTGAGTACTACATCTGGTACAAAGTTCGAGGATCTCACCCACTATTGGAGCCTTGCAAGGGCACTTCAGTATCTTACATTCACAAGGCCTGATATTACTTATGTAGTTCAACAGGTGTGTTTTATATGCATGATCCACGAATTGAGCATATGAATACTCTCAAACGCATTATACGATACATCCAGGGCACACTTGATTATGGCATGCATTTGTATCCTACGTCTGTTTCTACACTTGTATCTTATACAGATGATGATTGGGGTGGTTGTCCTGATACCAGACACTCGACTTCTGGTTATTATATGTTTCTTGGGGATAAATTGATATCATGGTCTGCAAAACGATAAGTTACATTATCAAGATCCAGTGCAGAGGCCGAGTATCGAGGCGTGGCGAATGTGGTGTCAGAATCATGTTGGTTGCAAAATCTTTTGTTAGAACTACACTTTCCTATTCAGAAAGCTACCTTGGTCTACTGTGATAATGTTAGTGCAGTTTATCTTACTGGAAATCTGGTCCAACATCAACGCACTAAACATATCGAGATGGATATTCACTTTGTTCGCGAAAAGGTAGCTCGTGGACAAGTATGCGTCTTACATGTGCCCTCGTGATACCAAATTGCTGACATCTTTATGAAGCGCCTTCCCTCGGTTTTATTTAAAGATTTTAGGGACAGTTTCAGCGTACGACAATCGCCCGCTGTGACTGCGGAGGTTTGATAGAATACCGTGTATATCCCTATGATATACACGGTTTTAACTAGTTTTGTACCATAAATAGAAGTTGTAAATGATGTTGTATAATTACCATAATTTTAGAATTCTGGTACAAGTAGGAACAGAATTTTCCATATTTGGAGATTGTAACTTGTATATATACATATTCATTCCATAAGAATAATCAAGGGATTAATTCTTTCATATAATTGGAAGAACAAACACTGAATTGTTGATTTCATTATAAAAATTTAATCAAATTGTTAGGAGATGCTTCGTTCGATGCCTTGAAATTTGTACTAAGAGAATGTTGACATGATAAGATAATTAAAATTAGGATACTTAAGGTGAATAGAGGGTATGTATAATTTTTTGGCACGGATGTAGCTAACATTGTATCAACGATGTCAATTTTGTACAAATCCAATAAAACTCTTGTGCCTTCAGCATAACACGTCCTCATTCCCTGATTCCTTAATCTAATAGAAAGAAAAACCTCAACTTTGTCCTAATGAATAGAGGCAATCCTCAAAACTATAGGCACCAACAATCTAAGTCTTTTCTGCAAGCCCCAAGATTTCAATTGATCTCCACCTCTTTTCCTCGGATAATGTGAGAAAATCCAATGTTCGTTATCCCACAATCATATTGTATTCTTTCTTGATTTTATTCATCAATGATTTATAATATATATAATGTTACAAGAATATCTACTTTGATATAAACTAGGTAACTAATCAATCCTAATTACAAGAGGAATCTAATTCCACCTAATATAGGAGATGTAGAATTATTATGGAAATAATATTCTATCACACCCACGCAGTCGAAGCGGGAGATCGGCGTATGCTGAGACTTTGCTGAAAGTATTCAAATAAAACAAGCAGAAGACCTTTTGTAAATATGTAGGTAATCTAATAACGTGACGGGACATGTAAGACACGTACTTGTCCACGAACAACCTTTTCGCGAACAAAGTGAATATTCAACTCAATATGTTTAGTGTGTTGGTGATGAAGTGGATTCCCTGAGAGATATATTACTCTAACATTATCACAATAAACCAATGTCGCCTTCGGAACCGGATAGTGGAGCTCTAAATGAATGTTCTGTAACCAATAAGATTCAGACACCACATTGGCAACTCCTCTGTCATGACCCAAACCAGAGGGTCATGACGGGAACTCGGACCTTCCTTGCTGAGTACCACTAATCATATATGTAACATCTAACCATAATTAATTATGGACAGCTAGGGCCGTCACAAAGTACCCTGCTGACACATATGAATAATAAATTGGAAAGGTACTGCGTAAACTCTTGCAAATGGATCTATGCATATATACATACTAAGGCCGACAAGGCCATACAGGACTACTATACACAAGACAACTGTCAATAAGCCTCTAAAGAGTATGTAACATCATAAGCCCCGCCATACCCCAATGCATAACTAAAATATCGTACCATGACTAGACTGCGACTCTGGAAAAAATAAAGTGCTCCAATATCAGCTGAACCAGCAACCTACTAGTGCGGACCGTCACCCTGTCTACTTGAGCTTGCAGGCATAAAACACAGTATCCCTCGACAAAAGGGACGTCAGTACAACTGATGTACCGAGTATTTCAGGCATGAAAATAGCATTATAGAGACCTGAAAGTAAACTGAGACAAGAAACAACCAACATGTATCGAATGCCTATGAGGGCCATAATATGCCTAAATGTCATGCACAATACAAATGCGGTCTTTCATATACTGTGTATACAATGCCATCAAGCCTCTGTGGGAATAATCATCATTGTATATATCTGTACCAGCTGCAGGTGGTGTGCGTTTATAACGGCTTTCCTTTCCCCATATCCCATACGTATATGCTTTGACATCTTTTTCATATACCTCAATAAGAATTTAGGAACATATTTAGACATGCTTTGACAATAAGAATGAATAACATGAACATTCTTAATTACTAAGAGTAGAATCATTTATAGGACAATATTATGTTTACATTTCGTACTTAGAACATGCCAAAAGAAATAAAGATTTGCCTTAATATACCTGAATATTGATCTATTAGTGACGACAACGAACCGCCCGTTTAACACTTGTTAATCTTAAAAAGTCAAGATATAACCTATATACACGTTACTTGCACCCCGGGAATAATGAAATCAATTGGAAATAACGCCAATGATGCTTCCATGAAATGATTTTACGTTGAAGCCAAGTAAGAAGAAGGAGACAATGTTCCTCGTCCAAATATATTTCCAGATCCTTAATATATGTGGGTTATGATATGTTAAGTGAGGAATGTTTATGATAAATGAAAAACTACATTAAAATATTAATTTCTGAAAAATTGGTGGTTTACACGGTTCTACATACATATGTGAAGAATGAATTGCTAACTTCATATAGCATTTGAGCTAAGGATGAATGACGGTGTAAAAATGGATATCATCTTTAAAGTGAACTTTTTTTGTATCAAAGCATTATCTAATGGACGACTTAACCATGAAGAAATCCTAATCTAAAAAAAGTGTTTGCACAATATTTTGCCACCTGTAGTAATACCTCATAGTCATTTGCTATTTTTTTTCATGACAACACGTGAAAATTGTAGAGGTATTGTTACCTATTCATGCTACACATGGACCATGTCAACTAATCACTTATCCCACAATTAATCAATCACATACATAATTAATTTCTTGATCCAATTCACTTAAATCTCAATGACTTATAAAACTTTCATATACTCAATATCATAATTGTGCGATATATCATTAGTCGATAACTTCTTTTGGGACATACAACTATTATTTTCAATTCCCGTCGTCACACTTCTCAAGTCCTAAATTATTTCGGGACCGCATCTTTTTATATATTAAGCTTTTCGTTTGCGTACGTGAATATGACATTAATCCTCCAACGCTCGGGTCTATTTACATACGTCTAATGATTCAAAGCATGGCCCAAAAGTATGGGATATTACATTCTTCCCCTATTAGAAACATTCGCCCTCGAATATTGGGATGACATGTCTAATTTCCCGTCACGTAGTCAGAATACACATCCACCGCTTCACGTACCATATAATATAACATTTATTCTTGTGTCAGACCTCACATAGTCATCAAGCATTATTGATAATAGTCTGAAATAGAACTCACCTTATGTTTCTCTCGGAGCCTCGGCGTTGGCCTGAGATAGGTAAGGGTATTTGTGTCTCATCTCCTCTTCCGCCTCCCGTGTCATTTCTTCTACATTTTTATTCTGCCATAAAACTTTTACGGAGGTTACTTCTTTAGTCCTCATCTTGCAGACTTATCGATCTAAGATAGCAATAGGAACCTCTTCATATGATAGGTCCTCTATAATTTTCACATCGTCAATCGGTACAATTCGGGAAGGATCACCAACACACGCTCTTAACATAGAAACATGGAGAACCGGATGAACAAAATCTAACTCCGAAGGCAAGTCCAATTTGTAAGCCACTTGGCAGATTCATCGAATTATGCGATATAGCCCAATGTACTTTGAACTGAGCTTTCCGTTTTGCCCAAATCTCATTACACCCTTTATAGGAAAAATCTTCACGAAGACCCAATCATCCACTTGGAACTCTAAGTCCCATCGTCGCACATTTGAATATGACTTCTGACGACTCTGAGCGATTAACAGTCGTTCTTGGATAAAAATTCATATTCTCTATGGCCTGGTGCATTAGATTCGGCCCAAAATAATCCATATTCGCCTACTTCGAACCATCCTATAGGAGATCTATATTTTTGTCCATACAAAGCTTTATACAGAGCCATTTTGATACTAATATGATAACTATTATTGTACACAAATTCAATAAGGGATAGATGATCATCCCAACCTCTCTTGAAGTCCAATACGCAAGCTCATAGCATATCTTCGAGCGTTTGAATCGTACACTCGGCATGTCCATCTATCTGAGGATGAAAAGTTGTGCTAAGATTTACTTGAGTGCCCAAACCTTTTTGAAATGATCTCCAGAAATTAGCTGTGAATTACGGACCTCGATCAGATATAATAGAAATAGGCACACCATGAAGGCGAACAATCTATTTAACGTATAACTTTGCGTAGTCCTCGGCTGTGTAGGTAGTTTTGACAGCCAGGGAATAAGTTGATTTGGTCAGTCTATCAATAATCACCTAAATAGAATCAAACCTATGATAAGAGTGAGGTAAACCCGTAATGAAATCCATATTAATTATTTCTCATTTCCACATCGGGACCTCAATGTTCTGAGTCACGCCGTCGGTTTTTGGTGCTCTACTCTTACTTACTGACAATTAAGGAACTAAGCTACAAACTCTTCAATGTTCCTCTTCACGTCGTTTCACTAATACATATCTTTGAGATCATTATACATATTAGTAGATCCAGGATGAATGGAATATCGTGAGCAATAGACCTTCGTCATAGTCTTGTCTCGTAATCCTGATACATTGGGAATACACAAATGGACCTTCCACCTGGGGTCTCTCTCCCATTATACTCGAAAGTTGTGATTCTCTTTTGTTAAATATCTTTCCCGATCTTCTCTAAAAATGGGATCTTTATCATGATGTTCCTTTTCTTCCAGTATGAGGGATGACACTGTTGTATTCTGAGTCATAGGGCTATCACTATCTGAATCCTCCAATCGGACTCCCACTTACCTAACTAATGTGTTCCCTCAGGTCAACTTCTCTACCTATTCCTCACATTAGTCAAGCCATTTGTGGTGAATAATTCTATTGTCAATCTTAGCTTTTTTACTAACTGGTGTGCTAAAAACTCTTATATTTATAGTATCTCAATCGTGAACATTTTATGGACAGTTCATTCAAATCTGAAGTGCGCATATCATCGTAACTCTCATTCATGGTCTAAAAGGAATCCCCCTTACTTTCTCACTACTCGTAATTATACACAACTTCCTTTCTTTACTTCTTTTGATACTTGTTTACTCATTTCCTTACTTGTCATACTTTTCTTAATTCTAAAATACTCTGGTATACCTACGTAATCTCAAACATTGCTCTTGATTCCAATCCTTGGCGTTACTACCCCTTAAAAGATGAGTTGCTAAATTTTTCCCTCATTCAGTACGTGGAAGATTCTGAAGAATTTGCATTACATGACATTGGCCTACTATATCCAAACATGGTTGTTATACTTAGATTTAAATTCCTTCGCTTGCCTCATGACTAAGACTTTCTGTCAATGGCGCTTGAGAAAAAGATTTCTTTGATATTGTTAAGTTGTAACCCATTACTTTATCTATCTAGTAGAACCCTTGATCCGTTCAAAAATGCTCATAGACATCTGTATTTGCCTGTCATTTTATCTTCATTATACTATCATTATCTCATGACATATATCTTTAATGTCAACCTTGTATCCATAGGCATCATTAGCCCCCTTTTCACCTGTTTAGGTGCTAATCTCGAGCTTTACTCACTGTTACTTTCGTTTACACACTTTTTGAAAGATATGACTGCATGTGTTGTGGAACCGATGCTTCTTATGCTTGGATCCAATTCACGGTGTTATATGATCCCATGACTTGTCAAGTTTTCTCATCTTATCATTATTAGAGTTCCTATCGACCGAGTGCTAATTCGTCTTACCTTTGCATTTCCATTTCAAGTTGCCTTAGGAGGTCTCTTATCTTAAAGTATTTCTTATACTATCTTCCTGGACATCAGAGGTTCATCACCTTTTGGTCGAAGAGTTCTTACTGTCCCTCATCTACCATTGGTCCTTACGCTATTTTGGTGTAATCATACATTTGTGAAACCTGCATAACTATAATCTCATTCACAATTATCATTCTTGTCGTAATCCTTCCAATGAAGTATTTTGCTTTTCATCTGTACAACTCATAATCATCTTATCCTTACCTTTGTGCATCAACATAGGACACTTCAGAACGTTGTGGCCATGGCTGCCACACTAAACCAACCCCATGTACCTTTTCGGCACAATCCGACATACGCTCGACCATACTGATTACAAGACGATCGGGGCGGTCTCACTCGACCATTACAACTTTGACCCTGAGATATTGCCATCTTTGACCTTTTTAACTATCGACGATCCCTGACCAATAAACTCCCTAGGTTATGAGCTCTATAACCCCTCAATGGCTTATCGCTATCAGATGCTCTAGCATGAAGTCGTGCCTAAGAGGCAACTAATTGATTCAATACCTGCACCGGTCTCCTTATATCCTTATCAGATGGAGCCGGTGGTAGGACTGATGGTACGTGAGCTTCCCTCAACTCCACTGGTACTACTAGATTCGTCGACACATGGGAAAGCAACTTACGCATATCCTATGATGGATTTGTCTCAATAAAGAGCATACTACTCGCATTTACACTCAATCTCCCTGCTGATCATAACCCTATTGTAGGAAGGCATTGTTGTAATCATAAACACGATATGGTCTACGGAGAAAATCCTTACAATCTTCTGCGTTGCGGTGATTAGTACTTCATTTAATTTACTCTCCTTTTTTTTGTATCCCACAACAACCATTTTGTTTTCCAGGCTTGCATTATCTCTTCCGTATATGAGTGAGATAATTTCTCACAATCTCAAAAAAAAAATTAACATAATGTTGTCATTCTGGTGTATCAATCGTCTGGTAGAAGTCACTCATTTACTAGCTATGAATATGAACTAACCGAAGTCTTTTTGATAATCGGCATTACTGAAATAGTATCAGGCACGAGTTAAACTAGAATTTTTAAGACTCAGCTCTACTGCACGATCTATGATATGAAAGAATGGAAATCATCCCTAAATGCCTTCCTATTTATGAGTATGGTGCACAACACACCCATAAACAAGACTCTACAAGACACAGCTTGTAAACTCCCTAGGACAAACCTGCTCTGATACCAAGTTTATCATGACCCAAATCGGAGGATCATGACGGGCACCCGGACCTTTCTTGCCGAGTACCACTAATCAGATATGTAACATCTAACCATAATTAATTATAGGCCCCGAGGGCCGTCACAAAGTACCCTGTTGACACATATGAATGATAAACTGAAAAAGTACTACGTAAACTCTTGCAAAAGGAAGACCCCAATCTATGCATATATACATACTAAGGCTGACAAGACCATACAGGACTACTATACACTGGACAACTGTCAACAAGCCTCTAAAGAGTACGTAACATCATAAGGTCGGGATAGGGCCCCGCCATACCCCAATGCATAAACAAAATATCATACCACGACTAGACTGCAACTCTGGAATAAATAGAGTGCTCCAATATCAGCTGAACTATCAACCTACTAGTGCGGACTGTCACCCTGTCTACTTGAGCTTGCATGCATGAAATGCAGTGTCCCCCGACAAAAGGGACGTCAGTACAACTGATGTACCGAGTATGTCAGGCATGAAAATAGCATAATAGAGACCTGAAAGTAAACTGAGACAAGAAACAACCAACATGTATCGAATGCCTCTGAGGGCCATAATATGCATAAATATCATGTCTGTGTAGAATGCCTCTGAGGGCCATAATATGCCTAAATGTCATGCATAATACAAATACGGTCTTTCATATACATATGCGTTACAATGTCATCAAGCCTCTGTGGGCATCATATTATATCATACCATATCGGCCTCTGTAGGCATAATCATCATCGTATATATCTGTACCAGCTGCAGGTGGTGTGCGTTTATAACGGCTTCCCTTTCCACGTATCCCATACGTATATATAATGCATATATATAGTAGAGTATATAACTCCTTTGAGGTCAAGGTATGTCCATGAATATAATGCATGAATGATATGACAATAAGACACTAAAAGTTTGTCGAAGTGATGTAATGTCACTTCACCTCCGATTAACATTATGAATACTAACATCTTTTTCATTTACCTCAATAAGGATTTAGGAACATATTTAGACATGTTTTGACAATAAGAATGAATAACATGAACATCCTTAATTACTAAGAGTAGAATCATTTATAGGACAATATTACGTTTACGTTTTGTACTTAGAACATGCCAAAAGAAATAAGAATTTGCCTTAACATACATGAATATTGATCTATTAGTGACAACAACAAACCACCCATTTAACACTTGTTAATCTTAAAAAAGTCAAGATATAACCTATATACACGTTACTTGCACCCCGGGAATAACGAAATCAATTGGAAATAACGTCAATGATGCTTCCATAAAATGATTTTATGTTGTAGCCAAGTAAGAAGAAGGAGACAATGTTCCTCGTCCAAATATATTTGCAGATCCTTAATATATGTGGGTTATGATATGTTAAGTGAGGAATGTTTATGATAAATGAAAAACTACATTAAAACATTAATTTCTAAAAATTTGGTGGTTTCACACGGTTCTACATACATATGTGAAGAATGAATTGCTAACTTCATATAGCATTTGAGCTAAGGATGAATGACGGTGTAAAAATGGATATCATCTTTAAAGTGAACTTTTTTTGTATCAAAGCATTATCTAATGGACAACTTAACCATGAAGAAATCATAATCTAAAAAAAGTGTTTGCACAATATTTTGCCACCTGTAGTAATACCTCATAGTCATTTGCTATTTTTTTTCATGACAACACGTGAAAATTGTAGAGGTATTGTTACCTATTCATGTTACACATTGACCATGTCAACTAATCACTTATCCCATAATTAATCAATCACATACATAATTAATTTCTTGATCCAATTCACTTAAATCTCAATGACTTATAAAACTTTCATATACTCAATGTCATAATCGTGCGATATACCATTAGTCGATAACCTCTTTTGGGACATACAACTATTATTTCCAATTCCCGTCGTCACACTTATTAAGTCCTAAATTATTTCGGGACCGCATCCTTTTATATATTAAGCTCTTCATTTGCATACGTGAATATGACATAAATCCTCCAATGCTCAGGTCTATTTACATACATCTAGCTATTCAAAGCATGGCTTAAAAGTACGGGATGTTACATCCTCGGTATTCTGCTTCGGCACTGGATCTGGACAAGGTTGCTTGCCGGTTTGAGGACCAAGAGACCAAATTATCACCAAGAAATACACAATAACCAGACGTGGAGCGTCTGGTATTCAGACAACCACCTCAATCAGCATATGTGTATGAAATAAGAGTGGTTGTCGAAGACGGATATAAATGCAAGTCATGATCGAGAGTACCCTGAATATAACGCACAATGCGTTTGAGAGCATGCATGTGATCCTCCATCGGGTTATGCATGGATAGACAAACCTATTGTACAAAATAAGAGATGTTTGGCCTCGTAAATGTGAGATATTGCAGGGCCCCTGCAAGGCTACGGTAATGTGATGGATCGGCATATAGTTTGCTGGACGAAGTACTCAACTTTGGTTTAGTATCAACCGGAGTAGCGGACGGCCTACATGATGATATGCCAGCTCGTTCAACAATCTCTATCGCATACTTCTTTTGGGATAAAAATAAACCACATGCATGATGTGTCACAACTATCCCTAAGAAGTAACTCAGTGGTCCTAGATCCTTCATTGCAAACTCAGAGCCAAACAGCGACATGATAGACTTGCGAAGAGCATCAGATGGGACAGTTAATATAATATCATCCACATACAAAAGAATGTAAGCGATATCATTATCCTGACTGTATATGAATAGAGAATGATCAGACCTGTTGTTACAAAACCCAATATGTGAAACATAATCTGCAAACTTCTTGTACCAGGCCATATGAGATTGTTTGAGCCCATACAACGATTTCCTTAGCAGGCACACATGATTAGGATAAGTAAGGTCTCCATAACCCATGAACTGATACATGTACACTGTTTCATTGAGATCACCATGTAGGAAGGCATTTTTAACATCAAGCTAATGAAGCGCCCATGCCTTCCAAATAGCCAGACTGAGAACTGTTCTAATAGTTGTCGGTTTGACCACCGTGCTGAAAGTTTCACCACAATCCACATCAACCTATTGAGTCTTCCCATCACCTACAAGACGAGATTTGTGCCTCTCAAATGTACCATCAGATTTTTATTTATTACTAAAAATCCACATAGACTGAAACACATTAACATCAAGGGGACGGGGCACCAAATCCCATGTCATATTATTAATAAGAGCATTAAATTCATCATCCATAGCCATAATGCACGAAGTCCCTCAACATTGCAGACAACAGTTGGTACATGGATACTGACGCCACATCTCATATGACGACATCCTAATGTACTCTCTCATCTTATTTCAATACGAGCAATTTAAATCATCATATTATATTGGTAGTGGAAACGACATTCCTATTCGAGGTTGTGGAAAATAATCCCTCTCCCCACCACACCTCCATTAGCTTTAAAATGTCCTCCATGCCCCGACACTTATCAAAAATTTAATCTATGTGCGTCGTTTCACAACCGACAATAATGTTTCACTTGAATTTGATCCTTTTGATTTTTCTATAAAAGATCTTATGACAGGGATGCGAATAATGTGATGTGATAGCACCGGGGACCTTTACCCTATTACCACCACCGTCGGTCATCCAGCATCCTTTCCTTCATCTCTTGTCGCTATTTCCTCCTCTTTATGGCATAATAGATTAGGACATCCGGGAGACACTGTTTTACGCTCCCTTCGCCAAAATAAATTTATAGATTGCAAACATGTATCTTATCCTCCTATTTGTGAATGTTGTGTTTTTGGAAAATATGTCAAGTTGTCATTTTATTCTTCATCTACCTGTACTTTAATGCCTTTTGATATAATACACAATGATTTATGGACTTCTCCTATTTTAAGCACAGTCGGGCATTAATACTATATGTTGTTTTAAGATGATTATTCAAACTTCATGTGGACTTTTCTCATTGGAAATAAATCCCAAGTCTATTTTATTTTTCTTCATTCAGCGCCTTCATTAAGACACAATTTAAAAAGAATATCAAATGTTTTCAATGTGACAATGGGAGGGAATTCGATAATAATCAATTCAAACTTTTCTGCACCAAAAACGACATTGTTTTTCGTTTTTCCTGTCCCCCACACCTCTTCACAAAATAGCAAAGTTGAACAAAATATTAGGACCATAAATAATGTAGTTCGTGCCCTCCTTGATCACACCTCTATCCCCCATCCTTTTGGCATTACAATCTATCTATGGAAACCTATCTCTTAAACAATCTCCCCAACAAGTCTCTCAAACACAAGTCTCCCACTCAAGTTTTTTATCTTCGGGATCCTTCCTATAAGCATTTATGAATTTTTGGATGTCTATGCTACCCCATTCATCCCTCAACACAAATCAACAAGCTGCAACCTAGGTCCACCCCATGAGTATTTCTGGGTTACCCCCAATTCATCGTGGTTACAACTGTTACGACCTGTCCAACTAAAAAATAATCATTTCTCATCATGTCATATTTGATGAGTCTCAATTTCTCTTTACCAAACTTAATTCCATACCTCCGAATTCCTATAACTTCTTAAATAATGGCATTAATCCCCTTTTAATTCATCACTTGCAAAATCAGTCGCTACCATCACCGATTCCCGACCCACCTACCTCTGTCCCATATCGGGTGGGACAGCCATCTCTGCTATATACTCCTCGAAACAGCCACTCTCGGCTATCCGAGGTCACTCCCTCCCCTCAAATAATGCCCTTGTCCCTTCTCCATGATTTTGCTGCTCTCTCTCGGCCTGCAACTCTGCCCCAACCGCTTCCAAATCCCACCCCACCTCCCACGGCACCCACACGGACGATAGAAACACGTGCTATGCACGACATTTCCAAACCCAAATGGAAATTTAATTTGTCGAATTCGGTTGCCCCTTCACCTCTTGCTCACAACCTAAAAAATGCCTTGTCCGATCCTAATTGAAAATCTTTCATGATTGACGAATATAATGCTCTTATTGAAAATAAGACGTGGGAGCTATTGTCCCATCCTCCTGATACTAATATTATTCATTATATGTGGATTTTTAGACATAAAAAGAAATCTGATGGTTCTTTTGAGAGGCACAAGGCTCGTCTTATAGGTGATGGCATGACTCAACAGGTGGGCGTGGATTGCGATGAAACCTTCAGTCCGGTAGTGAAATTGGCAACTATTCGGATCGTTCTTAGTATTATTTTGTTCAAATCATGGCACATTTATCAGTTGGATGTCAACAATGTCTTCTTGTATGGAGACCTTTATGAGACTGTGTATATGCATCAACTTTTGGGATTCAGGAATCCAGTCCATCCAGATTATGTGTGTCATTTGAAGAAATCGCTCTATGGACTGAAACGGGCTCCTCGTGCGTGGTACCCACGATTTGCTGACTTTGTATCCTCTATCGGTTTTTCACATAGCAAATCTGATCACTCACTTTTCATCTATAGCAAGGGTAATGACATGACATACATTCTGTTATGTTGATGACATCATCCTAACTACATCTTCTGATGCACTTCACCGATCCATTATGTCACTCCTTGCCTTTGAGTTTGCTATGAAGGATTTGGGCCCCCTAAGCCATTTTTTAGAAATTGCTGTTACGAGACATACATGTGGCTTATTCCTTTGTCAAAAGAAGTACGCCGAAGAGATCCTTGATCGAGCAGGCATGACGTCTTACAAACCGGTCCACACACAGGTGGACACTAATTCCAAACTCAGTGCCTCTTCGGATTCTCTGTACGCCGACCCAACTCACTATCACATTTTAGCAGGAGCATTGCAGTATCTCACTTTCACGAGATCAGATATATCCTATGTCGTGCAACAAATATGTTTACATATACACAGCCCGATAGATGAACATATGAATGACATCAAACATATTTTGCGATATACTCTTCATTTCAGCTTACACCTGTACAAGTCCTCACTCTCCGACCTCACCTCTTATTCTGATGCTGACTGGGGTGGATGTCCTGATGTTCGTCGATCCACGTCGGGTTATTGTATGTTCCTCAGAGATAACTTGCTTTCTTGGTCTTCTAAATACAACCTACTATGTCTCGATCCAGTGCCGAAGCCGAGTACCGAGGTGTAGCGAATGTTGTCTATGAGTCTTGTTGGATACACAACCTTCTCCTGAAACTTCATTGCCCCATCCATAAGGCTACATTGGTCTATTGTGATAATGTAAGTGTGATATATCTTTCCGGCAATCCTGTTCAACATCAGCGCACTAAACACATTGAAATTGATATTCACTTTGTACGTGAGAAATTTGCTCGTGGACAAGTTCGTGTTCTTCATGCTCCTTCCCGATATCAGATTGCTGACATATTTACTAAAGGGCTTCCGGACATACTCTTTGATGATTTCCGAGCCAGTCTCAGCGTACGAGAACCTCCATTTTCGACTGCGTGGGGTATGATAGAATATTATACATTTTCTATATTAGGTAAAATTGTAGTCCAATTATAATTAGGAAGTGTAGTCCAATTGTAATTAGGAAGATTAGTTATCTAATTTGTAAATGAGTAGATAATTATATAACACTATATATATTGTACATAATGATCAATGAAAAGCCGGGAACATATTCCTTTAATTATTAAAGCAAAATGTAGGTATTATTTAATGCTAGTTGATTCCTTTATTAACCATGTACTAAGAATCAAACCAAAAAATATTATCTTTAATCCGAAACCAAACCAAAAATGGAAAAACAAACCAAATAACAAAAATATCTCGGTTGGTTCGATTCGGTTTGATTTATCGATTTAATCCAAATAATGTGCACCCCTACATAGATGTAAGAAAACTATTTCTAACCTACAAGTTGGTTCTTTGTGTGTTATTTTTTTGCTAGAATTATCCATTGTGTTTATATCGACTCGTTTATTGTATAAACTATAAACCAATATGAAAATAGACATGAGGAGTCACATAGTTATATCCTGCTTTTATGTTGGAATGAAAATTTTAGAATAATCTCGTTCCCTCACGGGGTATATATTGTTGTCCGTAGTAATGTACCCTTCTAGCAATAAGGGCAGCCCGGTACCCTTCTAGCAGTGTACAAGCAAAAATTGATTTATGAAATATCTACTAATTGTTCAGTTCTTATATATGTCAAAGTAGGCGTGCTCTCTATTTGGTATAGAAAATCCTGACTCAAGCAGAATACTTTACAAGAATTTTTTGCAGTCATCATACACTATATTTACAAAAGAAATACTAGGATTTATGGTTAAAGAGTAGGGAATCAATCTAAAAGAAGCTCGGGAAGCTGAAGTTGTTGGGTTAAACTAGCCCAAAGATACTCTTAATATGATGTGATATTATCCGTTTTAGCTCAGACTCATAATATTTTTCTTATAAGGCCTCACACCATTAAGAGTATTCAACACCTTATAAATAGCTTATTTTTCTTTTCTACACCATGTATACAGAAGAGCAAAGAAAGCAGTGTTTGATGTCGGAGCAAGATTTTAGCAGAGTGGCATCACATACATATTGGTGAAATCATAAGAAGTATAAAGGGTAGGCATAACTCAGAAGAAAAAAAAGTAAAGGGTGAAACAGATCCAATGAAGGATTTTAACAGTACATATATCTTAGCATTCCATTAAGGAGGAATAACTTGAGTCTCTTTCGCCAGAAACTCAGTAAAGATGGATTCAAGATTTAAATTTAATGGGTTAACTTTCATGATTTTCAATATTGAACTCATGGTACTATTAAAAATTGGGTTCGAATCTAATGTTTATTGAAATTTTAGTAAATTCTTACCTACAATATAGTAAATTCTTATATATATATATATATATATTATTTATAATATACACTTCGTACTACAAATTATTGGTGATGGAGTGAATAGCTTAAAAGGCCATTAAACTATAGCAAATTCACTATCAAAGTCACTTATGATTGTGTGATATCAATAAAGTCACTTAAGTTAAAGCATTATATCAACAAAGTCGTTATAACAAAAAGCTAAAGGAATAATTACATAAATTTACCCTTAAGTTTGATTTTGTATAAAAAATAATAGTTCGGATGTGTTTTTGATCATTATCTTTTTTTTTTAATGTATTTCCTTTTACAAATTTTTATTTATGACAGTAATGAAAGTTTTGGGGCTTTCATAGATGAATTTTTTTATGTCCTGCTATATATGAATGAAGAGTTCTTTAGCTATTACTTTCGGTTGTCTTTACTTTCTGTCCCAAACACTATGCAAATACAAATGACTATAAAATAAACTCAAATAAGTTAAATAAAAGATAAAATGAAGAATTATGGACCAAAAAAAAGTCTAATGATCTATAATAAATCAAAACAAATAAAGATGATCGGTCGAAAACAGAAGCTAACCTAATGAACCATTGAAAACACAAACTTCAAACCCCAATTTTCACAAGTCTAATGAATTATGGATAAGAATATCATAAGTCGGCCGTGTTCAACAGTATGATTTCTGCTTAACTACACTAGCTGTAATAATCTACCTCTTGATATTTATAGGCTAGACTAGTCTTTAGCTAAATAAGTAATAAAAATTAATTAAATTAAATAAAAGACTAAATACTATTTAAACATAATGATACTTTATTATATCATATGAGAGTTCTCATTTATTAATGACATGATCCAATGAATTTGAGAATAAGTAATGGCTGTAGCATAGCACTTCCTTAAAACAAATTGTGCTTTGATAATAACAAAGATGGCATGTCCCTCCGTGGGAAATCTACTTCATAGTAAGGGTGGCCAACGAGGCGGGTACGGGGCAGGGTGGATATGGGCGGGGCGGGGCGGGACGGGACCCGACGAGAGGTAGGGCGGGACAGGTCCTCCGGCGGGATTGGCGGGCCGAGACTGGCGGGATCAGCCGATGTCCCGTCCCGTTCCCGGTGCCGTCGGAAAAAGGGACCGGTCTTTATCGGGTCAGGATCGGGTTTTCTGTTTTTTTTCTTTTTGCACTTAATTTTAAAAAATAACATATATAAACACATCAATAATTGAACAAGATAGTGTAATAAAAACATCTCAAGGCTGTTTTGTGTCTCTTATATTATTTAATAGAAATATATTTTTTTTTGTAATACATTTTTAAAATTGCAACTTTGTGGTCTTGAAAATTGCAAATAACATAGTAAAATTACAATTAAAAAAATTACATATTTAAAAACACCTTTTCTAGTTTCTTTATAATGTCTTGTGGTTCTTCGGTTGAAATGGAATTTGTTGGTCAAATTGTTCGACGTCTCTTTCACCTCCATCGGATAAGATTGCGTTGTAGTTTTCGTCGTCTTCTTCGTTGATCTCCGGTTGGCCGCACCTTCTACTCTCCGCTCGTATCCAATCTCTAAATAATACTGCAATCTCCAAGTTGTCTCCCGCTAATGAGTGTCTGTGCTCTCATATTTGAAATATTCCGGCACAAAAAAATGATTTCAGACGTTGTTGATGACGTTTGAATGCTCAACACATCTCGGGTCATCTTTGATAATGTCGGAAATGTCTTCTCATTCTCCCTCCAGTATTTTAGCAAGTCTTCTCGTCCTTCTTCATTGAGAATTGCTTAGTATGGTACAACACCCTGCAAAATAAAAACATCACTCGCTAACTTGATTAGTAGTGGTACCACTATACATTATATTTCTAAGGCTTTCAATACTAGCCGCAGAAACAACATATCTTTTTTGAGGTTGTGTTGAAGAAGAAGAAGATGGTATGGAAGCCGGTTGGTTGCTAGCACTTTCTTCTTGGTAATATCTATATATTTTTTTTACATTCATCGTGTATGCTAGATAAAATTTCTTCTTTAGTTAGTTCCTTAGGTGGTTGGTCATTTGGATTTTTTGGAGTTGGAAGTACAGCTATGCAATCATAAACATTTTTACAGATTTGACATCTAACTACTTGATTCTCTTGGTCCCTATAAAAAAAAATTCATGCATCTGATTTTAATTTTCGTTTTGTTGGGCCTCATCTCATACTAGGTGAAATAGGAGGCACACTAGTAGGTGTGTCATCTAGATTAGTGTATGTGTCATCTAGATTATCTTCTAAATTAAAGTCTGGTGGAGTTGCAGAAAATATCTCGTCGTCTTCCTCTAATGGTATATCATTAAAAATCCAGTTTCATTTATATGTGTGTAATCAACTAAATCATCCTGTCTAGGAATAAGATAACTGGAGGAAGCACCCCTTCCCTTGTTACCCCTACTAGAAGAAACATCCTTACTCTTACCCTTAAACATACCTCTTATTCCTTCCATTTTAATTATGTTAATAAATAACTACATATAATAAAATTAAGTGCGCTAATTAAAATAAAGTAACAATAATAATTTAAAGAATGAACGAATGTATCAAACGCCGGCGTAACGTCGATGTGTAATCGAGGTTGAAAATTGAAATTTTGCTCGATGGATGATCCTCAAGCTAGTTGTCAACTTCACTCCCAATTTTTGAACATTGATGTAGTTATACAAATGAATAAATAAAATTTAATATTTAGTAGACAATGTAAATTTGTAGAGAGATAGATTGAGAGATTAGAGAGATTGTAGGAAGATTTGTGAGAAAAATGAAGAGAAAATGAGGTATTTATAGTTGAGAAATTGGGTTAAAGTGTAAAAATATATTAATTTAGGGGTTAAAAATAAATATTAAGGGGTAGGGGGTTGGGGGAGGCTAAAAATGGTTGTTGCACAACGGCCAAAATATAAAATGGCAGTTGTGCAATGCACATTTTTTGCAAAGGGGAGGGGATCGGGCGGGATCGAGGCGGGACTGCGGGATCGGGCCTAGGGCGGGACGAGCCCAGGTCCCGTCCCGGTTCGAGTCCCGTTCCGATTTTTTTTTATAGGGGGTCGGGGCGGGAACGAGGCGGTGTCGGGTCGGGACCGGTCCAACCCGCCCCGTTGGCCAGCCATACTTCATAGTGTTGTTATTGATGAATTAATGCAGGTTGTTGATGCCAAGGCTGGGGAATCCGAAGATAAGGCACAACTTCTGGGAGTAGAATTAGTGGACCTCCTTGCGAAAGAAGCAGCGAAGAAAAGTTTTTTTGATAAAATTAGACTTTTAGTAATCTCTCCATGTTTGTCAATGAAGCAATTTAGGCAGCTATTGTACAAACTGTATTTGATCGTCTTAACTCTTAATGGGAGCTGAGGGGGAGGGGAAACCCCCTAGGCATGTATTAGACTGTTTTATTTTGTTTGTTATATATCTTAGGTATATTTTTTTGAAAGGAGCCTTGAAGTAACTGGTAAAGTTGTTGCTATGTGACCATGAGGTCATGAGTTCAAGTCGTGAGAATACCTCTTGTAGAAATGCAAGGTAAGACTACGTACAATAGACCCTTGTGATCCGGCCCTTCCCCGAACCCCACGCATAGCGGGAACTTAGTGCACCAGATTACCCTTGCCCTTTTATATCTTCGGTATATTTTTAGGGAAAATAATATTCTATGTCCATTTAGAGAAAATATTTATCCCAAATGACCAATATTTCTAATATTATCCGGAATGACCCTTTAATATATTATTCTACACTTTCATACAAAGTTTATACATTATCTACAATAAGTGTATAATGTTGTATATCATGTGTATAAATACTGTTGCAAAAATAAAATTGGCTATCCAGGTATAAACTAAAAATATGGCTACATAAATGTAATATTTTATGATGGATTGTATATTATTAGAATTACGGAAAAAGGCTCAAATATGTCATCGAACTATTGGAAATTGCTCATTTATGTCATCAACGTTACCAAAATGGCTTATCCATGTCATTTTTCATTAACGTCGATTTTACAATATCAGATATAGCACGTGACTTCCAACTAGATTATGATTGTGGGTGGGTCGGGTGTATGACTCAGATTTTCAGTAATTTGGCATTTAAAATAGGCTGATTTAATTAAACGATATGGACCTCTAATTGGAGATCACGTGTCATATCTTAATTTGTAAAACCAGCGTTAATGAAAATAATATGGATAAGCCATTTTTATAGTGGCGATGACATTGACGAATGACATAAATGAGTTATTTCTGTTAGTTTGATGACATATTTAAATATTTTTCATTGAAATTGTCCTTAAGCACATCGTTTTAACTATAGCTGGCCAGTGGGCCGGGCTCGGGTCTGGCGGGCCGGGTTTGGCGGGTTCGGGGTTGGGGCGGGACGGGCGAAGGGGGCGGGTTGGGTCTGGCGGGGTCGGGTTTGGCTGGACTTGCTCCAGTCCCGTCCCGATCCAGTCAGAATCGGGGCGGGTTCCGGCGGGTTTTCCCTTTTTAATAACATATGTATAAAAAAACTCAATAAATAAGACAAGATAGTGTAATAAAAACATCCTAATGCTGTTTTTGTGCCTCTTATATTATTTAATAGACATATGATTTTTTTGCAATACAAATACAGTTGTCTAAATTGCAACTTTGTGGTGTTGTCCAAAAGTTGAAAATTACATAATAAAATTGCAATTAAAAAAATTACATTCTCAAAAAATCCTGTTCTAATTGCTTGATAATTTTCTGTGGTTCTTCGGTTGAAATTGGTATTTGTTGGTCAAATTGATCCATGTCGCTTCCACTACCTTCGGATAAGATTTCGTTGTAGTTTTCATCTTCTTCTTCGTTGATCTCCGGTTGACCGCACCTTCTCTGCTCCGCTCGTATCCAATCTCTGAATAATACTGTAATTTTCAAGCTGTCTCCGGCTAATGAGTGTTTGTGGTCTCCTATTTGATATCTGCCAGCAGAAAAAGCGCTTTCAGACGCAGTTGATGACGCTTGAATGTTCAAAACATCTCGGGCCATCATTGAAAGTGTCGGAAGGGTCTTCTCATTTTCCCTCCAGTATTTCAGCAATTCTTCATGTCCATCTTCATTGATAACTTCTTGGTACGGTACAGAACCCTGCAAAACAAAAATATCCAACTCGCTAATTTGGTTAGTAGCGGTATGGCCGCACATTCTATTTCTGAGGCTTTCAATACTAGCCTCAGAAACATCATGTCTTTTGTGAGGTTGTGTTGAAGATGAAGAAGATGGTATGGAAGCCGGTAAGTTACTAGCATTTTCTTGTTGGTAAAATCTATATATTTTTTTCTATTGGTCTTCTACGCTAGACAACACTTCTTCTTTAGTTTGTTCAATAGGTGGTGGGTGATTTAGATTTTTTGGACTTGGAGGTGATAGTACTTCTATACAATCGTAAATAGTTTCAATAAGTGATTTAGTACCGTCTATTTTAATAGTCGGATTTAATACAACACTAATAATATAAATAGTGGGAATAAGAATAAAATATTTTTTTATTTTGATAAACATTTTTTAATAACTGCCATATAAGCTGGTTTTTCCATATATTCACTAAGTAATAAAAATATTAGAGTTATATAAAACAACATAGTTGAAATAGTAGGATAATATATACCGAAAAATTATTTTGTTGCTTGAAAAAATTTCTCTAAAAATACAATAAGTTCAGAAATTTTTACCCAATCACTATCTACAATCATATCAGCTGGATTTTGATTATGAGAGTTAAAAAATAAAGTTATAGGTTTTCTATAGTCATAAGCAACAAGTAGTTGCTCGTATAAAGAATTCCACCTAGTGGATACTTCTTCTGGAATTTTTCTATAAGGTAGTCCACAATCGTGACAAGTTTTTTTTATATTCTTTTCTTCGTTGTACTCTATTACTTTTAAAAATAAAGTTTATAGCAAATTGTATTTTACTAAGAATGTCTTCAAAAAGTGATAGACCATCCTTTACAATTAAGTTATATATATGGCATGCACATTTTATATGAAAATGATCTGGAAAAGATGGAGTTAAACTATTTTTTAAAATTGTAATACCGTAATTGTTAGAAGAAGCGTTATCTAATGTAATAGTCATAATTTTATCGGTTATTCCCTAATAATGGCACACTTGATAAATATTTTCTGCAATAAAAGTAACAGTGTGCCTATCATCTATATATCTATACGCTAAGATACATTTTTGCATAGATCATTTATAATCTATCCAATGACAAGTTACCGTTAAATAATCATGACCGTTAGTACTACGACCTATATCAGACGTGATATATACTTTGCCATTAAAATGATATAATGAATAACGTAAATATTGTTGATATTCATGTGCGAATTTAAATACATCTCTCTTAACAGTTGATCTAGAAAAACCGTTAAAAGCAGGATTATATATATCTCTAATGTAATGAATAAAACCGGGAGATGAAGAAAATGAAAAAGGCAAACCCTCCACAACAACTAATTTTGATATTGCTTCCATATCTCTATGTTTATTGTATTTAGGGCCTACAATTCCCCCCGTCGTGGGGTTAATTTAACCCTGTACTTGATCCGGACAATATGTGAACCTTGTTCCGATGGAGCGGATGTTTGCGCACCCGATTTTGAAGCCTGATATTGGGCATACCTAGCTGGATGAGCACTTACTACGTGTCTAATTAAACCCCCGTCCCACTGTGACCTTTTTCAATTTTAAATTTTAAAACATTTTTACAAATTTTACATCTAGCTACTTGATTCTCTAGAGAAAATGTTGAGTATCAACAAAATCATCTTGTGTAGGAATAAGATGACTAGAAGAAGTACCTTACCCTGGTTGCCCCTACTAGAAGAAGCACCCTTACCCTTAAACATACCTCTTAATCATTCCATTTTAATTATGATAATAAATAATTAAAGATAATAAAATTAAGTGCGCTAAATTAAATAAACAGAAAATAATAATTTAATGAAGGAACGAATGTACCAAATGTCGATGTAACGTCGACGTGTAATCGAGAGGTTGAAAATTGAAACTTTGTTCGATGGAAGATCCTCAAGCTAGTTGCCAACTTTACTCCCAATTCTCAAATGAATAAATAAAATTGAATATTTAGTAAACAATGTAGACTTGTAGAGAGATATATTCAGAGATTAGAGAGATTGTAGGAAGATTTGTGAGAAAGATGAAGAGAAAATGAGTTATTTATAGTTGAAAATTTGGGTTAAAGTGTAAATATAATAACTTATGGGTTAAAAATAAATATTAAGGGGGTAGGGGGGTTGGGGGAGGGGGAGGCCAAAAATGGTCGTTGCCCAACGACCAAAATCTAAAATGATCATTGCTGCAACGGTTGTATTTGCAAAGGGGACTTTCCGGAGGGATCGGGGCGGGCTAGGGATTGGCGGGCCTGGGGCGGGCTCGGGATGGATCGGGATGAGATATTGTCCCGTTCCGGTTCGAGTCCCGCTACCGATTTTTTTTATACTAATCAGGGTCGAGGGTTGCTCGGATCGGGGTCGAGCCGTCCCGGCACACTGACCAGCCTTAGTTTTAACCAAAAAAAAATGGTCTGCCCTATGAACAAAAGGCTCCCAAAACAAAGTCCCACTTTTGTTTCGGATCCTCCAATCTTTTTCTCTTTCTTCACCCCAAACACTGGAAAAAAAAAAGAAAAAAAAAACAGCAGCAGCAGCAGAACAAAAACATCCAAGATTCCAAGAAATCAAACAAAAGAAAAATTTCCCCAAATTCAAGAATATTTATTGTTACCTTACAATGATGACAGCTAAAGCCAACCCCAATTCCCTTTCACTTTCATCAACCCATTATTACTCTTCTTTCCCAATTCATCGAATTTCTTTAAAAAATCTTCCTTTTTTGCCTAATTTTCAATGTACAAACCTTGTTTGGGGTTGTTCCAAGAAATCCATTTCGGGTTCTTTAAATTGGGATCCGAGTTTCTCAAATTCTGAGTCCGGGTCACCAAAAATGAATCCTAGTGCTGAAGTTTCATCTTCCCCTTCAAATGCCATTGATTTCTTGACTTTGTGTCATAGTCTTAAGGTAAATGTATCCATGCATGTGAATTTTTTTTGTGATTTTCATGTACTTCAATTTTTTTTCTCATCATGTTGTGTAAAGGAGAGATTTTTAATTTATTTTGGACTTGGAACTTTAGTGTATGACTTGGTTTGAAGTTGGAAAAATAAGTAATCTGATTTTCAGCTAGAATTGGGCATTGATGTTTACATATGTAGCAACTGATCTCAAATTTTTGGATTTTTTATATATCAAAATAATATGTTTAGTCAAAGAAAAACTTTTACTATGAATTCTTGTAGGGAAAAATAGAAGAAAATAAGGGTATGTGACCGGCAAGGGTGTCTCAGTTGGTTGAGCATGCGGCTTCCATAATGGAGGTCTCAGATTCGAAAACACCCTTCCTACGACAGTAGGGGATTTGACTTCTGGGTCGAGCTCGTAGCAAGGGGCTTGCCTAGTGCGGATTATCTCTCGTATGTGGTTTGCGGGCTATTACGGGCTACTGCATAGGAGCGGGGTTTAACCTGTGCGCGCTCGAAGAGTAGCGGCTGCGGGTTCTTGTCATAAAAAAATAATAATAAAATAAGGGTATGTGATAAAGTTGTGATCTTTAACAAATTTGAAAATGTATAAGAATATGTTTGAAAAAGAAGGAATCTAATTTTTTAGTGAGGATTGGGCATTAATGTTTACATATTTAGCAACTTTGGAATTGTTGTATATCAAAATAATATGTTGTAGGCAAAGAAAAACTGTTTTTACAATGAGTTCTTGTTGGGTAAAATAGAAGAAAATGAGGGGTATGTGATAAAGTTGTGATCTTTTAACAATTTGAAAATGTATAAGAATATGTTTGAAAAGAAGGAATCTAATTTTCAGTGAGGATTGGTCATTAATGTTTACATATTTAGCAACTAACCTCAAATTGTTGGGAATTGAATATATATCAAAATAATATGTTGTAGGCAAGAAAAACTGCTTTACTATGAATTCCAAACATATAGTAATGTCCAACAAGAAAATAAAATAAATGTGGAAACATATAGTAATGCCCAACAAGAAAATAAAATCAATGTGATATCTAACAACTACTACTAAAGGAAAAACCGGAGAGGAGGAAAACACGCCGCCTCCCTCCCCTCACTTAGCTACCTACTACTGGCCTTCTACCCTAATCCTAGGCCTCCATATCTTTCTATCTAATGACATGTACTCAGTCAGCTGAAGTTGTGTCATATCATGTCTAAATCACATTCCCCCAGTTATTCTTCGACCTACCTCTACCTCTCCTAGCTCCTGCTACAGCTAACCTCTCGCACCTCCTTACTGGCGCATCCTCGCCCCTCCTCTTCACATGCTCGAACCACCTCAGTCGTGCTTCCCTCATCTTGTCCGCCGCTGATGTCACTCCCACCTTGTCCCGTATAACTTCGTTCCTAATCATATATCTCCTCATATGCCCACACATCCATCTGAGCATCCCCATCTCCGCTACCTTCATCTTCTGAATGTGGCATTCTTGACTGGCCAACACTCTGCACCATACAAAAATGCTGGTCTAACCACCACTTTGTAGAACTTTCCTTTGAGCCTTGGCGACACATTCTTATCGCACAGTACCCCGGAGGCAAGCCTCCATTTCACCCACCCCGCTCCAATGCGATGAGTGACATCCTCGTCAATCTCCAGAGTATTGAGTTTGTTTATTAAGGATTGGAGTGGGAATTGGGGAATTTTCTATATCAACTTGTATTTTATTTGAAGTTTGTAGTTTGATGGATTTAAAGAATGTACATATACCTAGTCAAGGCTTTTCCTGCTAGAAACTAAAATCTAATAGAGGGTTCCTTCTCCATTTTTTTATAACCGAGAATCCTCGAGGGCCAGCTGGCTAGATGGTTCCTACTTCAAGTATTGAGTTTAGACATTGAACTGAAGTTGTCTTAGTCAAATATGTAGCAATAAACATAAGAAGAAAGGTCACTTTGCATTCCTCGAGGGCCAGCTGGCCAGATGGTTCCTACTTCAAGTATTGAGTTTAGACATTGAACTGAAGTTGTCTTAGTCAAATATGTAGCAATAAACATAAGAAGAAAAGGTCACTTTGCATTGCTATGATTTTAATGCAGTTTTATTAACATAAGTAATCCGTTTATTAGCTTTTTTGAGCTATAAGGTAGAGTCTGTAACTTATTGCTCATTGTGGTCTTCCTTTTTGCAAGTCAACTTCACATTGTATCAAACCTTCAATTATTTTGTTCAAAAGCAGTGACCTTTCAAAACCGGAATCCACAAATTTAAACTTAGCCTAAAAGGGTAGTTAATCTCCAATAGGAAAAACTGAAGGTGTGGATGGAATTATCTTGTTCCATCTAAAAATGTTTAGCAGACATATAAAAAATGTGATATTTGAGAAAAAGTTGAAAAAAGGTATTTAGAAATCGAGTTGTGTTTGGACATGCATTTAACTTGGGAAAAAGTTGAATTTTTGTGAGTGAAAAATAATCAATTGAAAAACTGGTCAAAACCACTTCTTTCTGCTGCAGTTCTTTCTTAGTTAACCTCTTTACTGTACATTCATATCTTATTGAATGATTACATCTTTTTTCCATGTTGCATTCGTTTACTATCTGCGCTATGTATTTAATTGGCCTAGGATGTATCCCCTAATCACTCTACTTGTTTTGTAGACCACAAAGCGGAAGGGATGGGTAAATCATGCGATAAAAGGTCCTGAATCTATTGCTGATCATATGTACCGTATGTCCTTGATGGCTCTGATTGCTAGTGACCTTCCTGGCGTTAACAGGGAAAGGTTGAACCTGATATAGCTGATAAAGCTCTTGCTATTTTGTTTCAAGATTTTGACTTAAGTTTTACACATTTATTGATTCTTCTGCTATGTTGCTAATGAAATGGAGTGGCAAAAAGTGGTGCAATCCTCTGTCTTTTGCCTTTCCTTGGAATGGCTTCTATAGTTGAAAATTTAGGTTACAATCGTCTAGAACTTCTGATGAAATATGTTATTTATGTTATTATCAATTTGTTAATGGTTAGAATGCTGCTTTTTATTAATGGAGGAAATAGTCATCTTCAAAAATTCCATTAAGTTTCATGTAAAGCAAAAGGAAATTTAGGCACTTTATTTGACCTTTTGTGATATAAAATCTCGTATATGCAGAGCTAATCGTTGCTTGGTTTCTCCATAACTAACCGTGAAAAGTTATCTAGTTCACAAACAGTTCTTCCCAGCATTCTGTAAAATGGATGCAAGTGTCAGTCCGTGAAGATATTGCTATGCCTTTCAAAAAGAATCAGGAGGCAGAAACTTCAGTAACGCATTTTAGGCCTATTTGCAGAATTATCACCCCTTAATTAATTTTCTGAGTAATTATTGTTTGGTGTTAGATCATATATTATTCTTCTGTACATAATCCAATTTTAGTTACTGAGGATCATTGTGTTCCATTTATGTAACAGGTGTATTAAGATGGCCATTGTTCATGATATCGCAGAAGGTATTGCCTCCAAATTCGAGATTACCTTTCTGATATTTTGGAGTTTTATCTTCAACTCGAAGGTTGAATTATTTGCAGCAATTACCCTTTTATATGACTTATTCCAACATTAAATGGTGAATATAATTGCCACTGCGAAAGCACCCAAAAAAAAAGGAATGATGAATTCTAGCATGCATATAGTGCTTTTCAGGGATGTTTGCTGTGGAAAGAGTCAATTATGCACACCAAACAAACAAACAAATAAAAAAGTTTTTTGTTTTATATTCTTTTCTTTCCTTGTCTTATTCGCGGTTGATACCAGCATTTTCATACTGCTTAAAATTTCTTGTCCGGCTCTGACTGTTTCTCTTGTCTTGCCTTGCTTTGCTTATGATTATGCTTTGTCTTGAGCCGAGGGTCTCTCGAAAATAGCCGCTTTACCTACCAAGGTGGAGGTAAGGTCTGCGTACATTGTACCCTCCGCAGACCCCACGTTGTGGGATTTCACTGGGTATGTTGTTGTGATTCTTTTCTTTCCTTCTCAAAAACAAACAAACAAATAAAAAAGAAAGAAAGGAGGAAACCATCGAGGGCATGGGATGTAGCCCGACCGGCTCTTATGTGGATAATATGGAGGGAAGGAAATAGGAGAGAGTTTGACTAGGTTGAGAAACACGTGAGCAGTAGCCTCGTGTCTTTAAGCTTTTTTTGGTAAACCCATGAGGTGCTTGCTTGTAAGATGATTGGATGACTTTTATAGAGAACCATTTTTTGGCTTAGATCTCTCTACTCATTGGTATACTACTTGTATGGGGGGATTTTTTGGTACATGTGAATAGTAGCTGCTGTAGTTTCTTTTTGGTGCACCCACAATGTTCATGTTTGTATAGATTATTGGGTGACTTTTATAGAGAAGCATATTTTGGCTTAGGTCTCTCTACTTTTTGATATACTACTTATGTACGTGGATTTCTCCAACATTAATAAAAGAAGTGTGTATGACTAAAACTGAACAAATGCACACCTGTTGACTTTTCTTTTGCTTTGTTTTTTTTTTTTTGGGGGGGGGGGGGGGGATAGGTTATGCACCTTCTGGTGTTTGCTGTTTGGTTATTAGTTAATCTGCGAGTTCCAATATAAGAAATTCTGTGGTCCTTATTCGGATGATGTAATAAGCATCAAGCTGAAAGATTATTGGTATCTAAGTAACGAAAATACTGTTGATATGACGGCAGTTATTAAACTACTTACATATATTACTGAACTTCTTATAGGCATAGTATTTTCTGTTGTGAGAATTAGGTTTACCACCTTCATCAGTTTCGCTTTAGTTTTTTCTTCTTCCATGTGTTCGTTTCGTAGTCTTTTTTGTTTTGGTTGGAGTGAGGCTGAGATTTTCACCATATTTTATATAAATTTGAGTTTTTGCATTTGATAATAGTTTTGAACTTTTATAGCAATTGTTGGAGATATAACTCCATCTGATGGTGTGCCTAAGGCTGAAAAAAGTAGACTTGAGCAAGCTGCTTTGACTGAAATGTGCAAAGTTCTTGGTGGAGGAATGAGAGGTATTCCCTTATGGTGTTTATCTAATCAACAAGGCTCTTTATATTTCGTATCATACCTTATTTATTTTCTATAAAGGAGTCAAAACACTATTAAAGTAGCTTCTTTTCATATGACAATATACATATCACGTTTTATAATATTTCCAGCTGAAGAGATTAAAGAACTGTGGCAAGAGTACGAAAACAACGCTTCACTGGAGGCCAATCTTGTAAAAGATTTCGACAAGGTATGAATTACTAGCTTTCATCCAATATTTAGTAAATTTATACAACGAGAAGTTTCACATCTTGAGTACACTACTTTTTTTCCTAGTAAAATTTTGTCAGAGTTCGTATTCTTTTTGGAATGTTGAGTAATTTGTTAATTTATGAGTTCTGGTATTATTGGCTATCACTCCACTAGATCCTTAAATCATATAACATCTGATGGATTTCACGTTTTTCTTTTCGCTCTTCGCCAGGTTGAAATGATTCTTCAGGCATTGGAATATGAATCAGGTGAATAACTCATCTCCGAAAAATTTAAGTTAAAGAATTGTTGGGATACAATTGTTGTAGGGAACGGGAAGTAAGTAACTATTACAATAGAAGAAAAGATAAACAAACTATTACAATAAAACTGAAAATCAAAACCTTAACAAATTGCTTGTGAGATTCGCTGAGTCGAGTGATGACACTCTTTCTTTAAGACAAGATTGCCCTGTATGTCTCCTTTTACAGTGTTGAGCAATAGTCTCCCAAGATACAACAACAACTTTAACAAGTGAGCAAAGGAAACTCAAGTGTTACTCTTGAAGAACTTTTGAGTATAGTGACTTTGCTAGAGAGGAAGAATATGAGCTCTGAAAATCTAGAGAATTTTCTAAGTGTTGAGTAGTAAGTTCAATTGAGCCAGAGACCTCAATTTATAGTGTAAGTAGAAGACACCTCACCTAGCCAACTAATGGCCTTCAATAGCCATGTAATTGCACTTGAATGAGGGGTTACATTCAGCCAAATAATGGCTGAATTCATGTGGCAAGTAATGGAGAATCAATGCTCTAAAACCAGCCCAAACGTCAGATTTTTCCAAATTCCCGTCGCAGCAATCTGCCTCCGAAGCGCCGCGGCTCGAGTAACTGACCAGCCATTTTGCGCCACGGCGCTGTAACGGTTGTGGCGTCACGGCCCTTCACAGCTCCGCGGCGATTTCCGACTCGTTTCATCTTACACTTTGTACACTTCTTTCTTCCTTTACCAACGTGGAATACTTTGTCATTTGCACAATAACCGTCCATAATTCTATGTCTCAAATGTATTACATACGTACCAATATTTCTTTCACTAATGAAATTTGCGATACTTGGCACTACGTGTGCACGTGTGTGAAAACGATGTTTTCGACATGCGGGCCCAATTGTTCGAGTCATAAATTAATGGGATATACTTAATTCCACATTTAGTAAATTTCTAATAATCCCCTCTTGAAAGAGATTTTGGCGCACACACATGGTGCCTTTTCTAGCAATCTTTTAGCGGACCGATGTTCCATCTGGATAGGTAGCATACACTTTGAACCTTCCATAGTTGAATACCATCAGACTTACTGCGCGGTGAACGTGATGTCTTGAACCGTTAGTGTTTAGTGTAAGCCAAATCAACGGTACCAACACAACAACTTCCTCTATTCAGTTCTTCGTAATGTTTTGTCCGTTATGGCCGTGGACACTTCTTGGATTCTTAAGTGCGTTCATTTGAGGCGGCCTGTCCTCGCACTTAAATAGATGGTCTCCTACAAGGTATCTTGCTATACCCCACTTTACAAGTGTTAGGACTATTAAAAGTTTCCCCAAACCTAACCTCAACCGGTTACAAGTGTTAGGACTATTAAAAGTTTCCCCAAACCTAACCTCAACCGGTGAGGATCATTAAAGGTTTTGGAAACTTAACCTTCACCCACACTGTAGATAGCACTTATAGTATATCGCGGGAATGGCTTTGGATTTGGTGTTTCTCTATAGAAATCACTATCCGAAGTGCTCATGCTTCCACCGAAGTGATCAACTAAACTTTTACAGCTTAGTTTTCCCATTGAACCTAATTCCTGGGATCTCCCGTCAGTAAGGTTGGGTTACCACCGCATTGGTCCTTATACTTTGGGTTTTAAGCCCATTCCCCTAGACAGGCAGAACATCTGATCCTTGGGTAAGCCCTTTGTCAGCGGGTCTGCTATATTATCCTTTGACTTTATGTAATCAATGGATATTATACTCGTGGTGATCAGCTGCCTAACGATCTTATGCCTCCGTCGAATATGATGAGACTTGCCGTTGTACATAGCATTTCGTGCCCTTCCTAGAGCCGACTGGCTGTCGTAGTGGATCATTACAGAAGGTACGGGTTTGTTCCAATAAGGAACATCCTCCAAGAAGTCGTGAAGTCACTCAGCTTCTTCTCCTGCTTTGTCTAAAGCGATAAACTCCGATTCCATCGTGGATCGGGCGATGCAAGTTTGCTTAGAGAATTTCCAAGACACAGCCCCACCACCAATTGTAAATACATACCCACTGGTAGACTTGGTGTTCTCTGTATCAGATATCCAGTTTGCATCACTGTACCCCTCTAGTACAGTTGGATATCTCGAATAATGCAACTCATAAGTTAGCGTGTATTTCAGGTATTGAAGTACCCGATTCAACGCCTTCCAATGATCATCACTCGGATTACGGGTAAACCTAGCCAACTTGTTGACTGCATAAGCAATATTAGGTCGGGTGCAGTTTGTTATGTACATCAAACTACCAATCACCTGTGCATATTGCTCCTGGCATATGCGTGCACCATGATTTTTATCAAGTTTTTTATTTCTATCCATTGGTGACTTTATAGGCGAACTGTCAAACATCTCGAACTTTCTCAAAACATCCTCGATGTAGTGAGACTGAGATAAGACCAGTCCGTCAGACGTCTTAGAGATTTTTATCCCTAAGATGACATCTGCGATACCTATATCATTCACGTCGAAGCATTGTTTCAACATGTTCTTAGTCTCTAGAATTATGCTAGGACTGCTCCCTGTGATCAACATGTCGTCTACATACAGGCATATCATAACAAACGAGTCAGAGTTACCTTTCATGTAGACACATTTGTCACGCTCGTTAATGGTGAAACCCTTCGATAGTAGAGTACTATCAAATTTTTCGTGCCATTGCTTCGGGGCTTGTTTCAGCCCATACAGAGATTTGACAAGCCGACAGACTTTCTTCTCTTGCCCTGGAACCGCTTACCCCTCGGGTCGGTCCATATAAATTTCTTCTTTCAAATCACCATTTAGGAAGGCTGTTTTAACATCCATTTGATGTATCTCAAGGTCACGCAAAGCTGCGATCGCAATGAATACTCGTATGGACGTCATCCGAGATACCGGGGAGTACGTGTCAAAGTAGTCAAGACCTTCCTTTTGTCGATAGCCCTTGACTACCATCCTGGCCTTGTACTTATCTATAGACCCATCTGCTTTGTACTTCCATTTGAGTATCCACTTACAACCCAATGGTTTATTTCCTGGAGGAAGATCAACCAACTCCCAAGTATGGTTATGCAGAATGGAGCCTATTTCACTCTCAATAGCTTCTTTCTAGAGCGGTGCCTTTGGAGTTGACAATGCTTCAGCAATTGTCCTTGGTTCATCATCAACCATATAAGCTACAAAGTCAGGACCGAAGGATTTATCCTTCCTGGCCCTTTTACTTCGCCTTAGTTCCATATCTAGAGTCTCCAAGTTCTGAGAATCTGGAACACTAGATTCCGGATATTCAGACACTTCGAGATCCACTAGATCTGAACCATCTAGATCCGGGCCGTCAACGAATCCCGGTTCCTGAGAGGTTTGTTCATAACTTCGTTTGCGAGAGGTTATGTCTTTTTCCTTTCTAGGAAAGATACCTTCAAAGAATTGAGCATTCCTTGATTCCATGATTCCATGATTCCATGATTGTACCCTCGTGGATATCTAGAATATCTGACTTATGCACTAAGAAGCGATAAGCACTACTGTTATTTGCATATCCGAATATGCAATCTACAGTCTTAGGCCCAATCTTAACCTGCTTCGGTTTGGGTACTTCAACCTTTGCCAAACAACCCCACACCTTTAAATATTTATAGGTGGGTTTCTTTCCTTTCCATGATTCATATGGAGTTTTGTCCTTACCTTTATGTGGGACTTTGTTAAGAATCGTATTAGTGATAAAAACAGCTTCTCCCCACATGTTTTGGGGAAGGCCGGAATTGATGTGCAAGACATTCATCATTTCCTTCAATGTGCGGTTCTTACGTTCCGCCACACCGTTCGATTGAGGTGAGTATGGAGCCGTCGTTTGATGAACAATGCCTTCTTGGGCACAATATTCCTCAAATGGAGCTACATATTCTCCCCCTCTATCGCTATGAATGGATTTGATCCGCATGCTTAGTTGATTCTCAACTTCTGCTTTGTAGCGTCGGAACGCTTCAAAGGCTTCATCCTTACTTTTCAACAAGTAAAGGTAACAATACCTTGTGCTATCATCAATGAATGTCACAAAGTACTTGTTTCCCCCCTAGTTTGTGCAAACTTCAAATCACATATATCTGTGTGAATAAGTTCTAGAGGAGCGGTATTCCTTTCGACGGATCGAAAAGGAAGCTTTGTGAGTTTTGCCTCCACACACACCTCACACTTATGTTGAGGGTTTACGTCGACGGCAACAACTCCAACTTTACCAACCTTTGGATGGACTTGTAGTTGACATGTCCTAATCTATGATGCCATAAATTAGAGGACTCAAGCAAGTAAGATGAAGAGGCTTCAATATTATTGCTTTTACATAATACAGACATGGTGTTCACTTTGAAGAGGCCTTCACAGACGAATCCTCTTCCCACAAACGTTCCATTCTTAGTGACTACAAATTTATTGGACTCAAACACTAACCTAAAACCAGCATTAACCAATAAAGGACCTGAAATTAAATTTCTTCTAATCTTAGGAACATGCATCACTTCCTTCAGAGTGAGCTCCTTTCCAGAAGTCATCTTCAGGACTACCTTTCCTACCCAGTACGTCAGAGGAAGCGTTGTTGCCCATGAACAACTTCTTGTTTGTTACCGGTGTATAAGTGGAGAGAGCATCTTTGTTGGAACAGATGTGTCTTGTAGCACCTGTTTCCATCCACCATTGCATAGGATTCTCAACCAGGTTTGCTTCTAGCACCACCGCTGAGAACTCCTCAATCATGTCGTCCAGAAACTGGTCTTTGACAACGTTAACCTATGCCTTGCTCTTAGCCTTTGCCTTCTCTTGTTGCTCAGTCTTGAGGTTGCGGCAGTCCTTGATCATATGACCAGGTTTCCCATAGTGGTGACAGTTTCCATTGAACTTCTCCGCTGCTTGGGTCTTGCCGTCTCTCTGGAACTTCCGCTTCTTACTTAGGTTCCCTTTTGCCTCAGCCAGATTTGCCTTTGCCTCAGCGGGTTGTTTACCCCTAGGCAAGGCCTTCTTATTATCTTCCTGAATTTGGAGTTTGATAATAAGTTCTTCAAAGGTCATCTCCTTTGTCTTGAGCTTTAAGTAGCTCATAAACTCATTCCATGAAGGAGGTAACTTTTCAATCAGTGATGCAACCAAAAACTGCTCGTTTGGCTTCATACCTTCCAAATCCAGGTGATGTAAAATCATTTGGAATTCCTGGACTTGGGACATCATTGTCTTACTATCCACCATTTGAAATTTTAGAAATTTTCCAACGATGAATTTCTTAGTACCTGCATCTTGTGCGTTGTACTTCTTTTGAAGCTTCTCCCACAACTCTTTGGCAGTGCCAACGGTGCAATACACCGTGTAGAGAGGGTCTGACAAGCAGTTCAATATGTAATTCTTACACATGAAATCACTATGACTCCATGCATCAAGAACCATCTTCATGCCATTAATGACATGGATACCTAGGCCCCCGTCACCTGTTTCAGAAGGCGAATGGTCCATTTCATCTCCAGCTTGTGGATGATCTTCTGTTAGGAAACGTGTCATTCCCATAACAGTCAGATAGAAGAGCATCTTTTGTTGCCATCTTTTGAAGTTTGACCACATGAACTTTTCAGGACGTTCATGGTGAAATCCAGCGGGTGGAGGAGCGGCAACATTCCCTTGAGTGGCAGCAAAGGCGTTGGATGAGCCTTGAGCAACCGGAAAGGCATTAGGAGTGCCTTGAGCAGTGGGGAAGGCAGAGGGATTGCCTTGAGCAGCAGCAGCAGAATCGGAAGCAATTTGATTTATGTCAGTCATCTTTCTAACTTAGTTACTTACAACAAAATCTTGTCTTAAAATTGTTGGGATACAATTGTTGTAGGAAACGGGAAATAAGTAACTATTACAATAGAAGAAAGGATAAACAAACTATTACAATAAAACTGGAAATCAAAACCTTAACAAATTGCTTGTGAGATTCGCTGAGTCGAGTGATGGCACTCTTTCTTTAGGACAAGATTGCCCCGTATGTCTTCTTTTACGGTGTTGAGCAATAGTTTCCCAAGATACAACAACAACTTTAACAAGTGAGCAAAGGAAACTTAAGTGTTACTCTTGAAGAACTTTGAGTATAGTGACTTTGCTAGAGAGGAAGAATATGAGCTCTGAAAATCTGGAGAATTTTCTAAGTGTTGAGTAGTATGTTCAATTGAGCCAGAGGCCTCAATTTATAGTGTAAGTAGAAGACACCTCACCTAGCCAACTAATGGCCTTCAATAGCCATGTAATTGCACTTGAATGAGGGGTTACATTCAGCGAAATAATGGCTGAATTCATGTGGCAAGTAATGGAGAATCAATGCTCCAAAACCAGCCCAAACGTCAGATTTTTCCAACTTTCCGTCACAGCAATCTGCCTCCGAAGTGCCACAGCGCCACGGCTCCAGTAATTGACCAGCCATTTTGCGCCGCGGCGCTACGGCGTCGTGGCTCTGACGATTGTGGCGCCGCGGCCCTTCACGGCTCTGCGGCGATTTGCGACTCGTTTCATCTTACACTTCGTACACTTCTTCCTTCCTTTACCAACGTGGAATGCTTTGTCATTTGGCCAATAACCGTCCATATTTCTATGTGTCAAACGTATTATATACGTACCAATATCTCTTTCACTAATGAAATTTGCGATACTTGGCACTACGTGTGCACGTGTGTGGAAACGATGTTTTCGATGTACGGGCCCAATTGTTCGAGTCATAAATTAATGGGATATACTTAATTCCACATTTAGTAAATTTCCAACAAGAATTAAACTACTACTTTTACTGAATATATTTTTCTAGTTTGTGCTTCTCACTATGTTGAGTATGGTTGAGTACTTTTGGCATTTCATCTATAATTAAAGGGCTTTGTTTTTCCCTGTACTGGGATGTTTGGATACATCCTTTTCTCATTGAGACTGAGAGTTAGATGCCTAAATTGTTCAAGTGAAGAGCATCCTTTGAGATGGCACATATAATATGTCTCTTTCATCTTTATGTACTCAATCCAGTGGAACGTTTATAAATTACATTTGATGCAGCATGGTTTTTTGGTACTGCTTTGATTTGCTTGTCTTATGCCGAGGGTCTATCGGAAACAGCCTATCTACCTCCCAAGGTAGAGTTAAGGTCTGCGTACACTTTACCCTCCCCAGACCCCACTTTGTGGGATCTCACTGGGTATGTTGTTGCAGCATGGTTTTGTGCAATCTTCTATATTTCTCCTTTCTGTACTTCTTACTGATAGGCTGTTGTTTTTTGACAGAACATGGGAAGGTGCTGGATGAGTTTTTCCTTTCAACTGCAGGTCTGTGATCTTTTATTTCCGCTTAGGAAAAAAGTGAGCGCTTTGTCTCGTTCACCATTGAGTATTTCTTGACATTTTGTAGGAAAATTTCAAACCGAAATAGGAAAAAGCTGGGCAGCGGAAATCCATTCGAGGAGAAACTCCAGATTGGGAAACTAACTCAACTGAACGTCATTGATATTTTGCATTTATACCATCTTAGTGTCTCCCGTCCTCAAATAACCGGGAGAGAGCCTAATGTGTTGATCTAATCAGAGTAAAAATGCACTCACTTCTTTGTTCAGCTAAGCTCCGATTAAGCTGAACACTCGAAGTAAAATTTAGGTAGGAGATGTTGTACTCTTAGGGATATACCTTACGTGCTGCATGCACTAGGCACGAGTAACTTTTTTTCCCGGAACCCTTCAAAAAAACTTTTTCCTGGAATTATTTTGGTTGTCCTGACATGGTGACATCCTAACATTGCTTTCAAAATATTCAGCACCTTTTGCTATGATCCATTCTACTGTTTTATGTAGAGTTAAATGTGGATTTACAGAAGCTCCAAAGCTAAGTGTGTACCTTGGTTTCCTTTTTCTTCCCCTATTTGCATATAAAATTGCCATATTTGCCTTCAGGTTGGAGATAAAAAAGTTAAATGAGGTGAAATAATGGAAGGATACATAAACAATCATCTTGCTAAAACAACTCACAATTATAATCTTCTTGATTCATCAAAGGTCAGTGAAGGATATAATCCTTAAATAAGACTATTTATACTAAATATACATAATGGGCTTAACAAATAACCAAAATAAGGTCATCATTATGAGAAGGTTAAAGAGCATCCAGCACAAAGCGATCTTTCGAGCTGTGGGGGCGGTTTCCTTTCGTGGAGATGAAATGCCTTCATCTTCTAGGTTGTGGAGATCGAAACATTTCATGGAGTTCATCTTCTTATTCGTGGAGGCCTTCAACATTTGACTATACGCTTTCATGCTCTCCTGAAGCACTCCATGGACTCGATGTCAACTTGGTCGCATGTATTGTCAAAGGTGCCTCCTTAATCTACATCACAAGTTATACCGTAATTATAATGACAATATTACCATGTATAATTGTTAGTTCCGTTACTATAATCCTGGTATAACTTAGTTCACCAACCAAATAACTATTATATTCCCAATCCCCCTTCCCCCTAGAGATAGATAAGTTATTAGGCCTTTGTGCATCCCTTGGACCCAATTTTGGGCCCAGCCCAAGATAGAGTTAAGACATTGGTCTATAGTAATGTGGGCCAGGATGTGACATCGGCCCATAAAGATTTTTGTCATATTTACAATAATCGGTCGAGATAATCCCAATTAATTAGCAAACGTAAGCAAAGATATGGATAACTTTGTTCGAACTTTGAATTTGTGAACGAATAAAAAGTCAAGAGGGATAATTGAATTTTGGAAAACAACTTTAAATATTGAATGCAAATTTTAGACTTTTGTGCTTTCTACTCCTATGGAGAAGCTACCAATTATTATTTCTTCCCACGTGTTATTTTTTTAAAAAATATTCTCCCCACTAGAAGATAAACACCGTTTACTATTACTCCAAATCATTTATTTTTCTGAAACTTTTAGTGAAACATGTTATAAATGAACTTATAAAGTTATGAGGTGCATGGTTTATTTTTTTTCTAAAACATTGGTATACGGTTAAAAGTATTCTCTTATAAAAATTTATGCCGTTAAAATTGCATGGTTTTAGAAAGGCTAGAAATACCGATGTTGACATTGCTATACTTACATACGTATATATGACTTGCTAAAATGAAGGGTGGCGGATGATCAAAGGGAAGAAATTGCACGGTTTCCCCTTCAAATGGGTTGGTCTTTAATTTTTGAACTTATGCCGCTTATGCTTAGCGAAACATAAATTCTTTAAAGAATCCGATATAACATGTGTGATATTAGGAAATATAAACTTATGCTCCATAAAAAAGTTATTTATTTTGAGGGGCAAAAATTAAAGATCAGGACAAAATGGGGATAAAAATGCAAACGATCCGACCAAAGGGGGCCAATTGATACCCCTTCACTGGAATACATTGTGTAGATAAGTCAATATTGTTTTATGTATTTATACAATGATGAATCCTCTTGAATTCATAATTTATTTGCTTCTTTATATCTTGATTTGTCTTAAAGAGATTATTACCACTAACGAATTTCTAGATACGTAATTGTCTACTAACTCGATGTCGATGTTCGTGACGGATCCAAACATGAGTTCTCAATTCTCGGATTTGCCAGAACCTAGTGCCCTGGGATTGAACCTTATATATGTGTGCGTGAAAAATCAAGTGTGAGTAGAGTTAAAACACACATTGCAGTTTGCACTTTCTCAAAAATGAAAAATAAACTGTAATCACAAAAAAAGAATATTTATCAAGATTGTGAGTACAACTCTGTTTTTTTCTTGATTCTTCTCTTTGAATTTTCTCAGTGATTCGAAGGCGGTGAGTAACGTATTTCTCAAACATAGGATGATGCATACCTAAGTTGAAACATAGGATGATGCATACCTGAGTTGATCTTGAGGAAGAACACCTCTACTCGATCACTTCGACTTTGAGCAAGACAACATTTGATGCCATGATATATTTGTGATTATCCAAGAATTTATGGAATATTAGAGATGCCTCTTCAAGGGAATATGTGCCCCTTTTATAAGCGTGAGCTAGGATTTATAATAAAGTAGCCTCCGAAAAACCCTCAACGGACTTTTAGGCTTGATCGAAGACCATGAATTTAGCTTGACTTGTAGATGCCCGACTTAAATCAAGACAATTTTCATATTTACATACATTTAAGGACCTATTCTCTAAACTAAGAACCCAAAATGTCTAAAACTTTGAATATGTCACTAATGAAGTAAGACCATTACAAGAATTGCCAATATTATTGTTGATAGTTCTTCAATGAATTTATGCAGGTATGTGTAAGGAAATAAAAAAAACTACATAAAAGATTCAAATAAAATGCAGAAAAAATATACTCCTAAGAAAGTGGGGAAAACGTACAATTGTCTGCATGCAATTAGACCCACAAATTCAGCTAATATTCAATATTGTTATTATTGAGAATGAGGAGAGAAAATAAAAAAATAAAAAAGGAGCAGGACCCATATTTTGTTCCACTAACAAAAATATGCGATCCCCATTATTACCTCTTGAGCAAGACATAATTTGCTTAAGAAAACAAGTGAAAATTTGTGTAATTTTATGTACAGTACCTCCTATGTGAATCAGGTCATTATGAGGTGATTACAGAAGAGAACGAGAATAACTGTAATAATAAAATGTAATTGTGTATAATGTGAAGTTGATTAAGAACCATGAGTTTCAGGTTCAAATTCCAGTAGAGATAAAAAAGTTAGGTAATTTCTTCTAATCGTATCCGTAAAATTAATCGAATTACATGCTACACCATGATTATAAAAAATTGCATACAATGTACTAAATTTGTCTAATATAGAAAGTAAAGATAAATTTCTCCAAAAAGTGAACACGATGATATTCACTAAAGATCGATTGAGGCAATGATAAAAAGCCAACGAAGAAATGTGGTGAGATCGATGAATTTCACTGTCTTAATCAGAGATTTCAGTTTCAAGGTTTAGAAATAGAAAAAAAATATGGTAAAAAATACTTTTCCCTTTACTGACTTTGTGTGGCACGAATTCGAATTAATCAAGTTGATGAGTATCAAATACCGTATGATTTAAAAAAATAACAAAGAAAAATCTAAGCACATATTTGTTAGAAACAGATTGCAGAAAATGTAGAAAACCGACTTCACAAGCGAGTACGAACTCTCCCCTTAAGACTATTTCACCCACTATAGAATGATATACTTGGACTCATTGAACTTAAGACTCGAGGGTTTTATCGAGTGTTAAGTCGAGGTTCCACCATTGGTAGTTAGGAGTATAGGCTTCAAACCCATCCCTTTTGTAGTTTTGGTGACTAAATACCTCGTAAGGCCTTTTGTCAAGGGATCTGCCATATTCTGATTTGTACGTACAAAGTCCACAGTTATAACACCATCAGGAATGAGTTGTTTCACATAACTATGTAGTAAACCAATGTGCCTTTATTTACCGTTATAAACTTCATTGTGTGTTTTAGCCAATGTAGCCTCATTATCACAATGAATTGACATAAGTGACACGGGCTTTGCCCACAAAGGTAAATCATACAAAAAATTCTTAGCCACTCGACTTCCTTGCTTGCATACGCTAATGCTAAAAATTCAGATGTCATAGTTGAATCTGCAATACAAGTCTGTTTCTTGGATCCCCATGAAACTGAACCCCCACCAAGTGTCTATATCCACCCACTCGTAGAGGAATGATCACTGTTAGATATCTAACTTGCATCAGAAAACCCTTCTAATACACAAGAAAATCTATCATAATGTATTCCATAGTGAATAGTTCTCCTAAGATACTTAAGTAGCCTTCAAACCGCATGTCAATGAGCATGACTTGGATTACGAGTAAAATGACTCAGTTTTTCTACAACAAAACCAATAGCAGGTCTTGTACGACATGGCATACATAAGACACCCAATTACCTTAGCATACTCTAATTGTTTCACAGGTTCTCCTGTATTCTTGGATAACACTACATTGTGATCAAGAGGTGTAGATGCAAATTTACAATCAAAGTTGTTAAACTTCTTTAACACATTTTCAATGTAATGTGACTGAGTCAAGTCCAAACCACTAGTATGTCTAGTAATTTTAATGCCTAAAATCACATTTTCTTCACCCATGTCTTTCATGGAGAAATTAGCAGATAAAAACTCCTTTGTGTCCACCACTTCTTGGAGATCAGTGCCAAATATTAACATGTGATCCACATATAAACAAATGACAACTCCTTTGTTTCCAACAAACTGACTATATACACACTTATCGGCATCATTGATAAGAGGTCCATTAGAAAATACAACTTGATCAAGTTTTTGGTGCCATTGTTTGGGAGCTTGCTTAAGCCCATACAATGATTTGATCAACTTACACACTTTGTGTTCTTGACCAGGAACAACAAACCCCTCGGGTTGTTCCGTATATACCTCCTCATCTAGTTCACCATTTAGAAATACGGTCTTCACGTCCATTTGATGAATAATGAGACGAAAAATTAAGCCTAATGCAATCAACACCCTTATTGTTGTTGTCCTTGCAACAGGAGCACAGGTATCGAAGTAATCAATACCTAACTTTTGAGTGTAACCTTTGGCTACTAAACGAGCCTTAAACTTGTCTATAGTTCCATCTACTTTCATTTTCCTTTTGAAAATCCACTTACAACCAATGGGTTTACAACCTGGTGGTAGATCATCCAACTTCCAAGTTCTATTACCCATAATCGAATCCATTTCATCATTAATTGTTTCTTTACAAAAGGAAGCATATGGAGACTTCATTGCCTCCTCAAAAGTGACATGATCGGCTTCTAAATTATAATAGAAAGGTATGTAAGTGTCAACAGAAGACTGATCCCTACTTCCTTTAACGAGAAACATAAAAAAATCATTTCCGAAATCTTTAGCTTTTCACCCCCTTTTACTTCTTATTGGTTCCACAACTTCCTCATTAGTTGAGATTATCAACTAAACCATACTCTTCTCGTAAATGAGAACTAGATGGTAACGTTGTGTCATGAGATCTAGGAATGGTACTAAATCTATTTTCATCGAAAATAGCATCCCTAGACTCAATTATAGTATTAACAGAATATGAATCATTAGGTTCAATAACCTTAAATCTATAGGCTTTACTCTTCATAGCATAGCCTATAAAAACACACTCAATTACTTTCTTCCCAAGTTTCTTTCTTTTGGGCTCTGGAACTTTAACAATTGTTCTACATCTCCAGACTCTAAGATGACTTAGGTTTGGTTTTCTCTTGTTCCAGAATTCATATGGGGTAGTCTTACTTCTCTTGTTAGGTACTCTGTTAAGAATATAACAAGTTGTATGCAAGGCTTCACCCCAATATCCATGTCCTAAACCCGACTTGGATAACATGGCATTTACCATTTCCGTTAGGAATCTATTTTTCCTTTCGGCCACACCATTCTGTTGTGGTGTATAAGGTGATGTAACTTGATGCACAATTCCAGTTGATTCAAAGAATGATGGATTATAATATTCCCCACATCTACCCGATCTAGGACACTTCATAAAGGTTTCACGATGAAGTTCTACATTACTTTTAAACACTTTAAATTTTTCAAGTGCTTCACTTTTTGAATGTAACAAATATACATAACAAAATCTGGAATAGTCATCAATAAAGGTAACAAAATAACATTTTTCGTCTGTTGTCACATTGTCACTCATGTCACATAAATCACTATGAACTAAATCAAGCAATTTTGAATCTCTTTGAACAGAAGAAAATGGTAATCTAGTGATTTTAGTGAGCATACATGTTATACATTTTACAACATTCTTGACAATTGAAGGAATTAGAGATCGTTAAGCCATATCTTTCAACTTTCTAAAATTTACATGTCCTAAATGATAATGCCATAAAGAAGAAGTAAGAGTCCAAGACATAAACATAAACATTCATCACTTTATTAATGTTAACAAGGTTCAATTTAAACATACCACAATGTAAATAACCATTTCCTACAAACACCCCACCCTTATAGAGTACAAAGTTTCCAGCCTCATACACTTGTTTGAATCCATATTGGTTCAAACTACTACCAGACATCAGATTCTTACTAACTTCTGGAGCATGATAAACATCATTCAAAGTTAAACTTTTTGCAGAAGTAAAATCTAATACAACACTTCATTTGCCTAAGACACTAACAGGAGATTTGTTTCCCATATAGAGAAAATTTGAATCTTCTACTGGTTCATAGGTCTTGAAGTGAGACGTTTCCTTGCAAACATATCTTGTAGCACCCGAATTAGCCCACCAATCATTGTCATCTTGGACCATGTTGATTTCAGAAATCATGGCAGTGAAATTTTCATTGCCATCTGCAGCCTTTCGGTTCTTCTGTCGTGAACTCGAACTACCAGGATCCTTCTTATTTGGGCAGTCACGTTTCATGTGAGGACCACCACAATTCCAACAAGCGAACTTTTTTTTCTTGTTGCTATCAATTTTGTTCTTGTTGTTGTTATGCTTGTTTGAATTGAACTGTCTTTTTCCCCTTACTGGATTGGCCTTCCTCCACAATGTGGATATCCTGATCTTTATTTTCTTGTTTCCGAAATTCTTCTTCTACACGAAGATGGTTAGACAATTCCTCAAGAGTAAGATCCTTTTTTTTTATGTTTAAGGCTGTGTTTGAATTTCTTTCAAGTTAGGGGCAGTTTGTCTATTATACTCGATACAACAATATATTCATCCATATTCATGTTATGTTGTTTGAAATTACCAAGGATGCGTTCAATCTCATAGAATTGCTCCATTACTAACCTTTTTCATTCATAGAATAACTGTTAAATTTGGTAACAAGAAATTTCTTACTTGTTGCATCTTCACGCATGTACCTTGCCTCCAATTGATCCCACAGTTCCTTTGCATAAGACACAGTTTGGTAAGAATCGAACAATGCATCAGTCATCTCATTCAAAATATGGCCTCGACATATGTATTCATCATTCTCCCATTTTGCCCTGGTTCGTGTCTGTGCAATGGTCTCGTTCTCCTGTTCTTGGTTGTGGAGTAGTCAAAACATAGGCAACGTTCAATGTGGTGAGAAGAAAATGCATCTTTTTCTGTCATCTTCAAAAATTACCACCATCAAACTTGTCCAGTTTAACAAAGTTTGATGTCATCTCCCTAATACTAGCCATAAAGGAAATTGTCTTAAGATTGTTAGAAACAGATTACATAAAATGTAGAAAATTGACTTCACAAGCGAGTACGAACTCTCCCCTTAAGACTATTTCACCCCACATAGAGTGCACCGGGAAGGATTGAATGTCTTAGGGATACTAAGAAGTCTAATCAAATATCGTTTGCACTAAAGCAACGTTTGATTCCTACTATATTGAGAATTTTTCTGATTTTGATTGATTTTTCTTATGGGAATATGGCATTCTATTTATAGATAGATGGTGCATTTTCATGGTACCTCTTGAGATTAAACCAATGGTTATGAATGATGTCTTTTCATGTGCCTCTTGAGATTAAACCAATGGTTAAGAATGATGTCTTTTCATAATTTTTTGAATTAATTAATTAATTAATTCTGTCCAAATATATCTTAACGCATAAGGAAGAATTTTCCCATATAAACACAATAATATAGTGTTTCCTCACTAATGTGAGACATTGCTTAGAAATCTTCAATAATATTTGGTGTTTTTGATAATTGTTATTGACTTCTAGGTTATTTACTACTACATATGTCGAGGTAGTTAACTATTTGTGATCACTCTACCCTTAAGTTTTATTCGGACGTTTAATTATTTTAAGATAGTTCTATAATAATTTACAAGGTGAAAAAAGGGACGTATATAAAAAAATTAATATGATGAAAATGACATGTTCAGCTCAATGCCTCAATCAAGGTACCATTAAAACATTAATTGATTTGTACTTAGCTTTATAGAAGTTGGACTTTGACCGTCATACACGTGCACAACCATATGTAGAACAAAAGTGATTTGAAATAAATAAACACAACAAGTTGTAATAAATTAATCTTGCATTTTAAATTAAACAACGTCACTATTACTAAGGATTTCATTTTTTTAAAAGATTTTGAGAATCCCATGAGGATTTGTCATTTAGGGAATTGGAGAATAAATCACCATAGATGCTAACAAAAACCAGAATTTAAATAACGCGTTATATTTTTTTTTTAAAGTTGATTTTCGATAAATTAAATTAAAAAATTCCAGTCAAAGTCAATGAATAGAATAGAATAATCCAACATAGTTTTTTGCTTTGTTTGTATATTGAAGTAAAGAGAGCTTTCATCCCTTTCATTGTCTGTGTACTTTTAAAGAAAGGTCCACTCATTGGTTCAAAATTTATTCTCATATTTTAACAGAAAAAAATTGTAATGGATACTTTGCATTTTTCTATCACTATTAAAATAACAAAAATTAACGATGGATAAATTTTATAGCTGATTAGCAAAATATGTCGTTAATCCTATTTAGCGATGAATTAGCAATATATTATTAAAAAAAATTTGTTAGTAACGAGTAATTTAGTGACGGATTAGCGATGAAGTTCGTAGGTGATTCTAGTTTTTTTAAGTGCTAACCTTTATAATAATTATTATGTTTCCATATATTTCTCATGTTCTCTTTTTGTTTATGAATTTTACCATAAGACATGATATTCCGCACGATCAAATATTTATCTTACGCAATACCTAATTTCAAGTCACTTTACATGTTCTATGCTAGCGTTTGCAGAATAATAAAGAATAGAAAGTCAGCGACACAATTTTTTTACGTGAAAATTACCCGACTCACAAAGGGTAGAAAAAATCATGACCTACACCTCTGTAGGATTTAACTCAAACTCCACTACAACGTGAGCTTTTCAAATTCAAATTACAAACTCTGTAACCTAGGAAATATACTTTAATTCCTATCTCACTAATCTCTCTAGACTAGTAAGCCCACTTCTAGTTATCCCAACTTGAAGTCGAATTTGACAAACCAATTAACTCAATTGCTTCTATGAAAGCTGATAAAGGTACAATTCGATAATCATACCTAATACATGAATCTAATCTCAAGACCTGTAACACATAAACTCTATGAAACATATTCTTCTATCGTCTTCTTTGTATCATGTCGCACTTCTGAAATCAAAACTCTCTCAATTATGCTTGACAGGGTTCGCTAAATTCTGATTTTCTCTTTATGTGAGTGCGTAAAACTTCTTCATGGCAGGACCTGGATATATATATATATATATATATATATATAAGATTTGCATCACGTCAGCTGAACTCAATCCTTATGTGGTAAGACCTGATACGAGAGTCAGAGTTTAAGTTAACTTGAGATTCTTGCTCTTTAACGCGGCTTCAATTTCTTTGTAGGACTATGAAGTATCTTGATAAGTATGACAAGAAATCCTACAATCTTGTACATCAAGTCCTTACCATAAACACAAGGACTCTGAGCAGGAACACATTCTTGGACATGGTTCAAGCATCTGTTCCATTCAACTATGTCTCGCATCTATGTCTGTTATGGAACATGTTTATCGACCTGATTCAAGCACTTCTTCTCTGAGATGATTCTACTTTGTACTGCATTTGTCCTTGGATGGATCAAGTTCACAGACCTGGTTCATTCGCCTTGTTTATTTACTTTGTCAATCATCAAAACCTATACTTGTCATTTTTGCTAATGACAACAACATATATCTATTTCTTTTAAATATCCTAATTAAGTATTCTTCGAAGAATAGTTCATATTGATCTATAGCTTGAAAATTTTGGGTAAAAAAATGAGAATTCAACAACCATTAAGTATTTGAGTTTTATCATTAAATTGACAACTAAGTTGGAGAAAGTTTCTTTTTTGTTTTTCAAAAGCACATAATGTCTAAAATTCTAATTATTTTCTTACCAACATAAAAAACAATAATGTACCAGAAAGTGGAATTGTTATATAATATTACAACATCGTTTTAGTAATATTCCTTCTGTAACTAAATAAATATATGAGGGGGTTTTGTTTTTTAAATGGCAACTAGCATTTAACTGTCAATTACTAGATTTTACAAAGCAGCCTTAAAAATGCAAGGATATCTATATATATATATATATATATATATATATATATATATATATACACACACTTCCCTGTCTGTTATCCCTTTAGATCATCAGCCTAAGTTTGGTATCAGAGCCATAAATGGTAGAGATAGAGAGAATAATATCCAGATCAGATGAGATTTCTTGTTAGAGGTTCGGGTTCTTCCGAGGTTTTCTGCTTAGGATAGTCCGGGGTTGGTAAGTCCTCAACGAACGCAGACAGTTATACCCTAGGGAAGGCCTTTGATTGTATGAAGAGTCCGGGTGCTCTGTTATAGGAGTTTCATAACATGGATTCGTTTCTCAACAGATCTACTTCTTGTGATTTTGGTTCATCTTCTTCTATGGATTCAAAGAAGATAATAAACACCGAAAAAATCTTGATACAAGATTTTGAAAAATCTATTGATAATTGGAAAATACCGAGAGTAAATCGAGATCAGATTTACAAGAATTCCAAACATCAGTTATTCAAAACCGATTTCACTATCAAAACAGAGGAAAGAGATATCCAATTATCTCAACCTTTTGAAACGATCCAATTACTTTCTCAAAATTCCTTGAAGAGACACAGAGAAAGAAATTACAAATACATCCATATTGGATTAGTCCAAGTAGGGATAAAATTCCTCACGAAGGAAGGATTAAACACCTCAATCCTTGCTATCTTACGTGATGCTAGATTCACAAATTTCGAAGATTCCCTATTGAGTTCTGTTGAGTCTAGTCTCTGCACATGACCAATATCTTTTTACTGTTACCCAAATTTCTCAGTTTCTTTAAGTGACAAAAATATCCAAAAATCCTTTGTCTTACAAATCAAGACTCACAATTACCAAATGCTTGAAGGATCGATTCATGTAGCTATAATTTATAGAATCCATTACAAAGCTATGACTTCAACTTTTGCTACAAAATTCAGATACCATAGTAAGAAAGGCGAAACCCTTCTTTTACAAATAGATCTTTCTAGATCTAACACCGTTATACCGAGACCTATTAGATGGAAGGATATTATCCTACCAGACGAATGGATCTTAGAAGGTGTTGTTAAACCTGAACCTCTAGAGACTTCCCAACCAAATACATGTCTCAGAGAAATAACTCAATATCGGGATGGTAGAGTCAGTCTATCGTTCCATAGAAAATCTACAAGTAGTAGATACAATGATTCTAGTTCCGTAGAAACCCTTGACTTAGGAAGAGTCTCACAGATTCCCTCAGTCATAAATACTCCTTACAAAACTAAACCGAGGCATTCTACGTCAGATTTACCCCATCTAAGAAATGTACACTACTCCAACGAAATACCGAGACTCGTTTATGAAAATTTCATTGTTAGAGAAAAAATAGAGGACCAAGAACCTACTAGTCCGACTTTTTCCTCGATTACAGAGAAGATTGTAAACGAAATTGGTGTTTTAGAAAATGATTTCAAAATAGACAAAAAATTCCTACAAAATGATTTTTATGAAAAATACAACCTAGAAAAATAAATTTGGTTCTTCAAAACCTTTTCAAAAACTAAGACACAAATACAGGAAAAATTTTATAAGTTTGTTAATGAACATAGGATAAACATCATTTTCTTTGACTGGTTCGATTATTATTCCTCCAAAAATTCCATTGATTATCCCTTTTTCAGTACGGTAAATCCCGTTACGACCAGGAACAAATTACCGGAGTGGAAAACCCTAGATGATTCTAGGAAAATCCAGTCTAACCACCCTCATTTACAAGGTATCAAGCTTAATATTCATGGCTACCCTGTAGACGCGATTCCTCTTAAGAATCCAGCAGAGGATGAAAAAACAAATACCAATAATATCCTCGCACAAAAAAATTTCACCAATATCAGTTTGAATACCCTAGGAAAATAACTCGATCGGGTAGAAAAACATATAAAAACCAACCCTTTAGTCACCATAGATTCCACATGAACGACTAAGGATCTGAAATTGAAAAGCCAAAGCCCTATCTTTAAACCCTTTCATGTGTCCAAAGATGGCGTCAAGAATATCCAGCAAAACAAGTCTGAATTTATTCAGGATCAATTGAGTAGAATTGGGACATCCAACAGTTCTAACACAGAACACGTTGTTCCGGATACTCCACAATCTTCCAATAAAATCACAACTCTGACAAATGATTTCAATAACGATGATACATTAGAACAATTCCAAAATACTACAAATCCCAAAAGGAATGTTTCCAGATACACGCATATAAGATGCTACAAATGCAGTAGAAAGGGTCACACTTCGAGATTCTGTAAAAAGAATAAAAATTTACAAAAACTAGGCTTGAATGAAGAAATAATCCAAAAAATCTCTGATCCTCTTATAAATTCCCCTGATTCAGACTCTTCTGATTCAAGCTCCACTGATTCAGCCACCAAAGCAGAATCTTACTATTTTTCTCTGTCTTCAGATGATAAAAAACTCATTCAAATAGATGAGTTAGTCACAGCTAATTCATTCAAAAATCCTGATAATCATAAAAGAATACGCTTATGTGTATTAATCAATGATCAAGAAAAAGAGAAAAAATCTAGTATAGAAATATATGTACATGAACTACAAAAAGGGATTAAACAAGTAAAGACTGAGATAAAAGAATTGAAACTCGATGATGAAGTCACCCAAAAAATCTCCAATCTTCTCATTGATTCCTCCTATTCAAATACCGAGTCAGAACCTGACTACTTTTCCCTGTCTTCTGAAGACAACAAAGCCCTTCAAATAGATGAATTGCTTACAACCAGTTCTTCTGAAAACTCTGATAAGGGTAAGCAAAAACTTGTTTGTGTTTTAACAAAGGATCAAGAATTCATGTTAGATATGGTTCAACACATAGATGTCGAACACCAAAAATATTATTTGAATAAACTCCTCAAATCCTTTACAGACGAGAAAAAAGATTTCAAAAATACGATTTTGCCAAATACCTACGACTTGACCAAAATCCTTAAAAAGGGTAAAAGGATGAAAGAATCCAAAGAAACCCCAGTTCTAGAACTCCAGAAGGAGGTGAAACAAATCAAAGTAGAGATCAAGGCTCTACGAGAAAAACAAGAACAATACTCTCTTCTACTAAAAACAGTCCTTTCAAAAACCCAGGATAATTCTGAATCCAGTTCTGAGCCCGACAACTCCGACTCTGAAAATCCAAAAGAACCTCCTGACAACCCTTTTCTTGAAGAGGTCCCACAAGAATTCCTTGTTGTCTTAAGATCACGTCCAAGAAATACCTTGTTCAGATAACCCTTAAATTCTCAAGCAATTTTAGAATTACTACTATTGCTCTTTTCGACACTGGTGCTGATCTGAATTACATAAAAACATGTCTAATACCTAATAATTTTCATGAAAATACACATGAAACTCTAGCGGCGGCTAATAACACAAAGCCAGAAATTAATTCTCAAACTAGTGCGTCCGTTATTATTAATGGAGTTTTTATAGCAACATCGTTTGTTTTAGTAAAAGACATTCACAACTCTGTTATCTTAGGAGCACCTTTTATAAATCTTATCACCCCGTATAAGGTAGATAATGATTTCATCTCTTTTGATTCCAATAAAAAGAATTTAAAATTCCCTTTTCTGACAAAACCAAAAGCTAGAGACCTCAATCTGATTAAAACTTATTCTTGTCATCTAGGCGAATTAAGGAATAGTTTTTTAGATCAGAATTCTGAGTCCCCTAGAAACTATGATACCCGTTCCATCAAATTAATTGATTCTTTTGCATACACAAAATTTTTGAAGCATAATTTACAATATCAAAAATAGTTTCAAAACATTGCATTAAAAAATATTTTCTGCAAAATGATTCCTGACATTTTTTACTTTAAAAATCTTTTAACCAGTGGTTTACTAAAAAACAAGAGAGAAAACCCACATATTTCTGATACTGGTTACAACGCAGAAATGTCCTATCACTGCCCCTTGCTCATTGTCTAGGCTACAAGGAAAAAATATCCAAGAAGGACATGCGGGAATCCGGGCAATACCGTGTCCACGCAATGTGTGGAGCCTTGCTCCAAAAGAGAAAAGATGAGATACTTCTATCAATAAATACACCAGTTGTTGCACCACAACAACAAACAAATTACATGGCCCCCAAAAAACCCACAAACGGCAAATCAATAAAAGAAGAAAAACAAAAATTTCCTGCCAAATCTCCCACTAAAAACCCCTGACATGGTATGATGCAGTAATGAAAGAAGAAAATAAAAATGTCGTAGCATCTGTGCAAGAAACACCAGCACAGGAGATAACTGTTGAGAATCTTCTACAACCCCTTGCAAAATTCCTAGAATTACAACAGGCATTGATACAACTCCAAAATCCCAAATTGAGAAAGAAGAATCTTCAAAAACTCTTTCTCAAAAACAATTTTCTAAACTCCAAATTGAGAAAGAAGAGTCTTCAAAAACCCTTTCTCAAAAATAATTTTCAAAAGATCAACTTGTGGTACCACAAGTCCCAAAAAACCTGCTCCCAAATTCTTCATAAAACCAGTTTTTCAAAATATTGTGACTCTTGAAAAAAGGATTTTTTTTAATGAAGACCCTTTTTAGCATTAGAAAATTATTTTGGACCACAATTTTTTTACAAATCATGGGATATTTTAAAAAACTCATATTTTTACCAGGCTATCCTTGAAATCTTAGGATCAGCAACAATAAAAAATAATTATTTTAAAAATAACCCAGTTCCCTCTTATTCCATTTGCAAAATGCTTAACGTAATTGCTCCATGCGATTGGGAAATGACTTGCCTCAACTCCTAATTTTTTAATACCTTATATCCCGATTCCTTCCCTGTCTGTTATCCCCTTTAAATTTGGGGCAAGGGCATCTAATACCAAACTTAGGCCGATGATCTAAAGGGGATGACAAACATGGAAGGAATCGGGATATAAGGTATTGAAAAATTAAAAGATAATTGAAATATGCAGAAAGTAAATAAAGACAAACTTACAATTTAAGGTTCCAGTTATGGAAACCATAAATCAAAGGTTCTGCAGGAATTTAAATCAAATAGGCGGTTGAACCGGACAAGTATTTAATGCTGGAATTTAAAGAATTTAAAAGCATGAAGTATTTAAAAGATTAGGAGCTAGTACCGTCCATAATCATATTCATTTAAAATATTGGAATTTACAAAGTATTTTATCAAGGAGATATACCTTGGGAATTTCTAAGGTATTTTGGATCATATGATATGAGTCATATGATATGGGTCATATGAACTGAATCATATGAGAGAATTTTAATCTGACCTAAAGGGGAATTTCTTTAGAGGAGCTCTCACTTCTCTCTAGGATCTGAAGTTTTGAAAGAGAAATGTTTCCAAAGAAAAGACTTCCTAAGAAAAGACTTATCTTCCCAAGGGAGAGGGAGTCTCCTTTTATAACAGTTTTACATGACATTTTCATAATTAAAAAGGAATCTAACTATTCATCTAAGTGGAGAATAACTATTCATCCGAATGGAGAATGACTATTCATCCTTTTGGCATTTTCTTGAATTATTGCTGGAATCTTTGCTTTTGCTTTTTTGAAAGTAGTTTTTTCGAGCACTTTCTTTTATCAGAATTTTGTTTGAACTCTACTCCGGGTATTTTGAATTCTTTTGGCAACTTTCTTCAGAATCCACTGTTGCCAAAAACTGGACTGTCTTCAATATCAATCTCTGGTTCTTCTTCTTCTGATGAAGTGCCTTGTTTTGATGAAGACAGTGCAAATTATAGAATTATGGCTTGCATTTCTTCTGGTTTTTTGACTGCTGCAAACATTGAGGCCATCTGGAATTTCCGTAAAAGCAACTGGGTGTGCTCTGGTGTTTGTAGTGGTGCCGGTGGTGTTTGTAGAGGCGCCTGTACTGGAATGGATTTTTGGGCATTTAACCATTCCTGGACTTTTTGTGGGGTGAGGCTTAATGGTATTTTAAAACTGTCCCACCATTTGATTTTGAATCTTCTTCGGATTGTTGGTATTTTATTGTCCGAATAATCTACGAATCATGTAAATACCCATGGTAAGTGGAATTTTGTGTGAAAAATGTGTAGGGGCACAAATCTTTTTTCTACCTCAGAGGGTTTAAACTGGGATTTGAAGATGCTGAAAGATTTAGTGACTTCTGGTTTTTGTATTTCTAGGGTGGATCCAAATTGCTCCCACCATGAATTCCACCATGTTGGAAATTGTGATGGATTACATGAGGTATCAAAATGGAAAAGCCAAGTGTGGATTTGCTTGGTATTTTGAATGAAAAAGGAATTGAACCAAGCTTGTTGATAATCCCAGTAATTAAAAGGAATATAAAAAAATGGTTCATTTTTTTGGGTATCTGGAAAATTTAGGAGTCGAGACAGATCATTCCCCCAATCAATAGGAGCAATTACGCTAAGTATTTTGTAAATTGAATAAGAGTGATTTGGGTTATTTTTATGAATATTAATTTTAATTGTCGCTGATACTGATATTTCAAGGATAGCTTGATAAAAATATAGGGTTTTTAAAATATTCCATGATTTATAAAACCATTTTTGTCCAAAATAATTTTGTAGTGCTACAAAAGGGTCTTTATTAAAAAATCTTTTTTCAAGAGTCACAATATTTTGAAAAAACGAATTTATGAAGAATTTGGGAGCAGTTTTTTTGGGGACTTGTGGTACCACGAGTTGATTTTTTGAAAATTGTTTTTGAGAAAAGATTTTTGAAGATTCTTCTTTCTCAAGTTGGAGTTTTGAAAATTGTTTCCAAGAAAGGGTTTTTGAATATTCGCCTTTCTCAATTTTTGTAAAATTTTGAGAGGTTTTTTCCTCTCCTGAGCTTTAACCAACTTCTTGTTTGAGATTTTGAAGTTGTATCAATGACTGTTGTAATTCTGGGGATTTCGCCAGGAGTTGCAGAAGATTTTCGGCAGTTATCTCCTGTGCTGGTGTTTTTTGCACAGATGCTGTGGCATTTTCATTTTCTTCTTTCATCACTGCGTCATACCATGTTAGGGGGTTTTAGTGGGAGATTTGGCAGGAAATTTTTGTTTTTCTTCTTTTGTGGGTTTTTTGGGGGCCATGGAATTTGTTTGTTGTTGTGGTGCAACAACAAGTGTGTTTATTGGTGGAGGTATCTCATTTTTTCTCTTTTGGAGCAAGGCTCCACACATTGCGTGGACACAGTATTTCCCGGATTCCCGCATGTCCTTCCTGAATATTTTTTTCTTGTAGCCTAGACAGTGGGGCAAGAGACAGTGATATGACATTTCTGCATTGTAATCAGTATCAGAAATCTGTGGGTTTTCTTTCCTGTTTTTGAGTAAACCACTGGTTAAAAGATTTTTAAAGTAAAAAATGTCATGAATCAATTTGCAGAAAATATTTTTTAATGCAATGTTTTGAAAATGTTATTGATATTGTAAATTATGCTTCAAATTTTTTTTGTATGCAAATGAATCAATTAATTTGATGGAACGGGTATCATAGTTTCTAAGGGACTTAGAATTCTGATCTAAAAAATTATTCCTTAATTCGCCTAGATGACAAGAATAAGTTTTAATCAGATTGAGGTCTCTAGCTTTTGGTTTTGTCAGAAATGGGAATTTTAAATTCCTATTACTGGAATCAAAAGAGATGAAATCATTATCGACCTTATACGGGGTGATAAGATTTATAAATGGTGTTCCTAAGATAACGAAGTTGTGAATGTCTTTTACTAAGACAAACGATGTCGCTATAGAAACTCCATTAATAATAACGGACGCACTGGTTTGGGAATTGATTTCTAGCTTTGTGTTATTAGCCGCCGCTAGAGTTTTCTGGGTATTTTCATGAAAATTATTAGGAATTAGACCTATTTTTATGTAATTCAGATCAGCACCAGTGTCAAAAAGAGCAATAGTAGTAATTCTAAAATTGCTTGAGAATTTAATGGTTATCTGAACATGGTATTTCTTGGACGTGATCTATCTTAAGACAGTAATGAATTCTTGTGGGACCTCTTCAAGAAAAGGGTTGTCAGGAGATTCTTCTGGATTTTCAAAGTCAGAGTTGTCGGACTCAGAACTGGATTCAGAATTATCCTGGGTTTTTGAAAGGACTGTTTTTAGTAGAAGAGAGTCTTGTTCTTGTTTTTCTCGTAGAGCCTTGATATTTACTTTGATTTGTTTCACCTCCCTCTGGAGTTCTAGAACCAGGGTTTCTTTGGATTCTTTCATCCTTTTACCCTTTTTCAGGATTTTGGTCAAGTCATAAGTATTTTTGGAGGTATTTGGCGAAATCGTATTTTTGAAATCTTTTTTCTCGTTAGTAAGGGATTTGAGGAGTTTATCCAAATAATATTTTTGGTGTTCAATATCTATGTGTTGAACCATATCTAACATGAATTCTTGATCCTTGGTTAAAACACAAATAAGTTTTCGCTTACCCTTATCAAATTTTTCAGAAGAACTGGTTGTAAGCAATTCATCTATTTGAAAGGCTATGTTGTCTTCAGAAGACAGAGAAAAGTAGTCAGGTTCTGACTCGGCATTTGAATCGGAGGAATCAATGAGAAGATTGGAGATTTTTTGGGTGACTTCATCGTCGAGCTTCAATTCTTGTAATTTTTTTATTCATTTTGCAGTATTTCGATGTATGACCCTTTTTGTGACATTTGTAACACGTAATGTCCTTGTATTTGGAATCAACTTTTTTGGTATTTGGTTTTTTTGGAATGATGAGTATTTTTGTAGGTGTTTTTATAATACTCTTCGTTGGTTTTGCTGAAATCTCTCCTTTTGTAACCTTTTGAAGTACTCTTAAGGGATTTATGAGTCTTTACAGTTTTCTGTACAACTAGAAGAGGGTTTTGAGAAATTCGTATCAAACTGTTTGCAAAAGGTTCCAAGTTCGCACTTGGTTCTCTTTCACTCCAGTTTGAGGTGTTTTTGTAATTTCAGGTCTTGACAGATCTTTAGACCTTCCTGTTGAGTTATACTGACAAGTTGTCCGTATGTAAACTCACTGTAGGGTATACTCTGTTTACCGCAATTTTCTTTGATTCGTTCCTAACCTTTTCTCCTAAAAGGGTAGTTAGTCCGGCCAGGAATTTCTCTTTCCAAAATGGCTGGTTGAAATCTTCCCTGAGCATAACTCTGGTTAAGAAGGTATTTTTGTACCATTGGAAATCACTGAATTTTTTGCATTTGAGGTTGGAAAGTAACTCGGCATTTTTGTCTTTCAAATGTGAAGAATCTCCTATGAAATTTAAAGAGATTGTGAGAATCAAGGTTGCTACGGCATCTTGTAGGGGCTCACCTTGTTCATCAATGATTGGTATTCCTTCTTCATCAGTTTTGATGGAATTTAGGATATATTCCTTTTGTTGATCATCGAGATAATTATCCCACCAACCTTTCAATTGACCAGAGAATCCTGCGATGAGCAGTTCTACAATGGTCTTATCTTGCGTACCGTTTTGGGTTTTGTAGGCATTTGCAGCCATGGTCATTTGTTGAATAAAACTGAGAATATTGTATTCGATCATCCCATCCATGTTCCAATCATAAATGTAAGAGGCACTGAAACGGGATTAAGCTAGGGGTTTGACTATTCCTAGGTCAGGAGCAGGAATAATCTGCAACTGTTGTTGTTGGACCTGTTGTATTGGTCTTTGTCAATCCATATGGTTAACAAAGGGTTTTTGTTTTGGAATTATTTTGAAGTATCACTGTCGTCGGAGTCATGTGTTAGAGCAGTGATTTTATTGAAAGATTGTGGAGTATCCGGAACAACGTGTTCTGTGTTAGAACTGTTGGATGTCCCAATTATACTCAATTGACCCTGAATAGCCTGAATAACTTCAGACTTATTTTGCTGGGTGTTTTTTACAGCATTTTTGGACACCTGAAAGGGGTTTTCAGTTTTGTATCCTTAGTTGGTCCTGGGGAATCTATGGTGACGAAGGGGCGGTCTTTCATGTGGCCGGACTGGACTTTCCTAGAATCAGCTAGGGTTTCCCACTCCGGTAATTTGTTCCTAGTCATAACGGGATTTACCGTACTAGAAAAGGGATAATCAATGGAATTTTTGGAGAATAATAATTGAACCAGTCAAAGAAAATGATGTTTATCCTATGTTCATTAACAAACTCGTAGAATTTTTCATGTATTTGCGCCCTAGTTTTTGAAGAACCAAATTCGTTTTTCTAGGTTGTATTTTTCATAAAAATCATTTTGTAGGAATTTTTTGTCTATTTTGAAATCCTTTTCTAAAACACCAATTTCGTTTACTATGTTCTCTGTAATCGAGGAAAAAGTCGGACTAGTAGGTTCTTGGTCCTCTATCTTTTCTCTAACAGTGAAATTTTCATAAACGGGTCTCGGTATTTCATTGGAGTAGTCTACGTTTCTTAGATTGGGTAAATCTGATGTAGAATGCGTCGGTTTAGTTTTGTAAGGAGTATTTATGACTGAGGGAATCTGTGAGACTCTTCCTAAGTCAAGGGTTTCTATGGAACTAGAATCATTGTATCTACTACTCGTAGATTTTCTATGGAATGATAGACTGACTCTACCATCCCGGTATTGGGTTATTTCTCTGAGACAGGTATTTGGTTGGGAAGTCTCTAGAGGTTCAGGTTTAACAACACCTTCTAAGATCCATTCGTGTGGTAGGGTAATATTCTTCCATCTAATAGGTCTCGGTATAATGGTGTTAGATCTAGAAAGATCTGTTTGTAAAAGAAGGGTTTCGCCTTTCTTACTATGATATCTGACTTTTGTAGCAAAAGTTGAAGTCATAGCTTTGTAATGGATTCTATAAATTATAGCTACAGGAATCGATCCTTCAAGCATTTGGTAATTGTGAGTCTTGATTTGTAAGACAAGGGATTTTTGGATATTTTTGTCATTTAAAGAAACTGAGAAATTTGGGTAACAGTCAAAAGATATTGGTCCTGTGCAGAGACTAGACTCAACAGAACTCAATAGGGAATCTTCAAAATTTGTGAATCTGGCATCACGTAAGATAGCAAGGATTGAGGTGTTTAATCCTTCCTTTGTGAGGGGTTTTATCCCTACTTGGACTAATCCACTATGGATGTATTTGTTATTTCTTTCTCTGTGTCTCTTCAAGGAATTTTGAGAAAGTAATTGGATCGTTTCAAAAGGTTGAGATAATTGGATATCTCTTTCCTCTGTTTCAATAGTGAAATTGGTTTTGAATAACTGATATTTGGAATTTTTGTAAATCTGATGCTTATGATTCAGTAGGAGGAGGCAAACCTTATGCTAAAGAAGAAAAAAACAGAAGTATATGCTTTAGGTGAACATATATCTATGTCTGTTGACAAAGCACGAAGAGTAATTGATCAAATTTGCGGACGTTCTTATGAGGAAACACTTATGATACTAGAACTCATGCCCTATCGAGCATGTTATCCCATTTTGAAATTGGTTTATTCTGCAGCAGCAAATGCTAGTTATAATATGGGTTCCAGCGAAGCCAATTTAGTCATTAGTAAAACCGAAGTCAATGGAGGTACGACTGTGAAGAAATTGAAACCTCGAGCTCGAGGACGTAGTTTTCCGATAAAAAGATCGATCTGTCATATAACTATTGTAATGAAAGATATATATTTAGATGATGAATATGTCGAGATGAATTCGTTAAAAATGAGATGGAAAAAAAATCTACAGCTATGACGTATCATGATATGTATAATAGTTGGGGATTATGGGACAAAAAATAAATCCACTTGGTTTCAGACTGGGTACAACCCAAGGTCATCATTCCCTTTGGTTTTCACAACCAAAAATTTGAAGGTTTACAAGAAGATAAAAAAATAAGAGATTGTATCAAGAATTATGTACAAAAGAATATGAGAACGTCCTCTGGCGTCGAGGGAATTGCACGTATAGAGATTCAAAAAAGAATCGATCTGATCCAGGTCATAATCTTTATGGGATTCCCAAAATTATTAATAGAAAGTCGACCGTGCGGAATCGAAGAATTACAAATGACCTTACAAAAAGAATTTAATTGTGTAAACCGAAAACTGAACATTGTTGTCACAAAAATTGCAAAACCTTACGGAAACCCTAACATTCTTGCAGAATTTATAGCTGGACAATTAAATAATAGAGTTTCATTTCGAAAAGCAATGAAAAAAGCTATTGAATTAACAGAACAATCAGATACAAAAGGAATTCAAATACAAATTGCGGGGCGTATCGACGGAAAAGAAATTGCACGTGTCGAATGGATCAGAGAAGGTAGGGTTCCCCTACAAACGATTCGAGCTAAAATTGATTATTGCGCTTATACAGTTCGAACTATCTATGGAGTATTGCGCATCAAAATTTCGATATTTCTAGATGAGGAATAATTTTACTACTTGTCTTTCCTTCTATCCAATAATTGAACAAAAAAAGACCAATTCATTCTTTTTCTAATCAATCAAGGGAAACATTTATAATTCTTAATTCTATAAGGTTGAATAAAAATTCGATTGGCCATTTGATATAATTGCTATGCTTAGTGTGTGACTTGTTGGTTTTTTAGGGTTAGGATTAAAAAAGACCAGCCCACATAGTATGAACTAAAAACTATAGAACTAATAACCAACCCATCACTTTGCATTATCTGGATCTAAAGAACCAGTCAAGATATGATATATAGGTCATATCTTTGGAGCAACTGAAATCTTTTGCATAAACAAAAAAAGAAATCTGATTCTAAGTTGTAAAGCAAAATAGAAAAAAAAAAGATGTGGATAAATGGAAGGATGAGAGAAAGAGAGAAAAAGAATACCAATGATATAAAATTCCAATATGTAAGGTCTATGAGTAATCTCATAAATTTTTTATTGCAAAATTTAGGACAATACAATAAAGAACAAAATAAGGATTTCGTATAATAATACAATTTTTTTTAATTTCTATTTCGAAAACTAAAAAGTTTAGTTATCTATTCAAACAAGATATACAAATTACTAATAGATTGAATGAAATCTCAAAGAATCCCACGTTCAAGGTATTACTCAGTAAATACATATATATCTTAACTTAAGATTGACTATTCTAGCTTAATTCAAATTAAATTTTTTGGAATTCTTTTATTCGCGAGGAGCTTGATGAGAAGAAACTCTCACGTCCGGTTCTGTAGTAGAGATGGAATTCAGAAACAACCATCAACTATAACCCCAAAAGAACCAGATTCCGTAAACAACATAGAGGAAGAATGAAGGGAATATCTTATCGAGGTAATCATATTTCTTTCGGTAAATATGCTCTTCAGGCACTTGAACCTGCTTGGATTACATCTAGACAAATAGAAGCAGGCCGACGAGCAATGACACGAAATGCATGTCGTGGTGGAAAAATACGGGTACGTATATTTCCAGACAAACCAGTTACACTAAGACCCGCAGAAACACGTATGAGTTCAGGAAAAGGATCCCCTAAATATTGGGTAGCTGTTGTTAAACCGGGTCGAATACTTTATGAAATGGGTGGAGTAACAGAAAATATAGCCAGAAGGGCTATTTCACTAGCAGCATCCAAAATGCCTATGCGAACTCAATTCATTATTTCGTAATGTAATAGAAAAATTGTAGAAAGGGCTCTTAGATATGAAAAAAAACCGCATGTTTCTTTTTTTTTTTTTGGACAAAAATATTTCTTTTTTTTCTTCGCCCTTTGCATTCAAAGAATGGATTAAAAAAAGATTCAACCTCAGACCCATTTAAATGTAGCGGATAACAGCGGGGCTCGAGAATTGATGTGTATTCGAATCATAGGAGCTAGCAATCGTCGATATGCTCATATTGGTGACATTATTGTTGTTGTGATCAAAGAAGCAGTACCAAATATGCCCCTAGAAAGATCAGAAATAGTCAGAGCTGTAATTGTGCGTACCTGTAAAGAACTCAAACGTGACAACAGGATGATAATACGATATGATGACAATGCTGCAGTTGTTATTGATCAAGAAGGAAATCCAAAAGGAACTCGAATTTTTGGTGCAATCGCCCGGGAATTGAGAGAATTAAATTTTACTAAAATAGTTTCATTAGCTCCCGAGGTATTATAAAATGAAATTGTGATCTGTTTCTAGTGGGGTATTTGAAAGAAATAGATTAATTAGTAGATTGTGTCTCACACATATATCTTTAATAATTCATATCATATTCAAAAATAAATAAGTAAAAAAATCATTGATTATATCAAATTTGGTGACCCCAATAATTTTAGTTCATCACGGGTAAGGACACTATTGTTGAGATAATAACTTCTATACGAAATGCCGATATGGATCGAAAAAGGGTGGTTCGAATAGCATCTACTAATATTACCAAAAATATTGTTCAAATACTTTTACGAGAGGGTTTTATCGAAAACGTGAGAAAACATCAAGAAAACAACAAATATTTTTTGGTTTTAACCCTGCGACATAGAAGGAATAAAAAAAGACCCTATAGAAATATTTTAAATTTAAAACGAATCAGTCGACCTGGTCTACGAATCTATTCTAATTATCAACGAGTTCCGCGAATTTTAGGTGGAATGGGAATTGTAATTCTTTCTACTTCTTGAGGTATAATGACTATATATATATATATATATATATATATATATATATATATATATATTAATTATAATAACTACGTAAGAGTTTTATGGAATCATCAGCAAGTTAATAATACATGTAGGACCATACTGATTAAAGTACAATAATAAAAGGTTTTGACAAATTACTAAATTAGTGTTTGCTTAGCTAACTAAGTAATGTAATAATTCCTGAACAATATGAAAATAGAGGCACCTAATATTAATAATTGATGTCATGTTATCAATCAAATATCATTATTCGGATTTCTGTGGTATAACAGAAATATTTTAAAAAAATTAATTATTACTTGTATCAAATTAATTAAATAAAAATAAGAACTTTAATTTAGTGGCGGGTGTTTTCTTGATTTTGTTAATCTGGAAGGTTTCTCTTCTTAGAGCCAAAGGACATGAATGTCATTTCCCCCCATTATTGCTCATATTTTCTTTTAGTTTAGTTTATTTATGTTTTTAATGTGGTCATATTTGAACGCAAAACCGATACATTGACCCGGTCAAATGGGAAATTTCTTTTATATTTATTTTGATTTGGTAAACGGTAAGAGTTGATTTCAAGATAAATCAAATAGTTGGCAAGATTTCCATAATAAGTTATTTTTATTTAATTTAAGGCACGTAGGAAATAATTAATAGTAGTATTATTTACTGCATTTCACTTCCTATCATGATAAAGGTTTACTGCAATTAAGCCAGGGATTGAGTTTAGACTTAATTAAAATAGATATGCTTAGAGTAAATTGTGATAAACAAGTATCTCACTAAGATTTTTTTTATTAATGACATCTAAAATGATAATGGAAAATGGTGTTTTAAGGAATGTATGTCGAGTTAGTAAAAAATCAAGTTTAGACCAATTTATTAGTAATATATGAGTCTAAAGTTAGACAAATGGTATCATGTAGTTTATAGTAAAATTATTAGTAATATTTTAGTGTAAAAAGCTCTTAATTTAAACATATCTACCGTTAGTAACTATGTCTTGACTTTGGTATCATAATTCTTGGCTTCTTGCATAACAATTCATATGTTATTATGCATTATATAACAATTCGGTGTAGTATGGTTCCTACCTAAATAGTTTGTGAATCAAACAATTTCTCCAACCAAAGGTTATTCAAAATCTGCTGGTACTCTATTGTACTTTATAAAGCAGTACGGAAAGTAAATAACTATTACAAGTGTTCGAAAGAATAAATAAATATTCAATATTTAGAAATTGAATCTTGTTGAACAAATAGGTCAATCTTCAAAACATCCGCAAGCTTGTTGTATCTTGAATCTTGATAACCTGAAATCAAGAAATAACTAAATCTGGATGGTTACAACGTTGTGTGTTGAGTCGAGTGATTGGCCTCTGTCCTTAAGACAAGATTGCCCCGTATATATGTTTTTACGTTAGCGGGCAATAGTCTCCCAAGATAAAACAACACTTTAATCTCAACACTACAAAACCAATAGGTTGAGCCTGACGACGAAAACAAATATGAATCGACTTGCTGAAGATATGGAAAAGGAAGGAAGAGTTTCTGTTTACTCTTCTCTTTTGTCTCTGTGTATATAGTGTGTCTCTGTTGTGTATATCTTGTGTATATGTGTGTATTTCAACACTGTTTTTCCTCACTGTTTTGTGCTATTTTTCGTGACTATTTTTGTTGTTTTTCTCTGTCTGTTTTGTGCTATTTTTCCCGTCTGTTTTGAGCTGAAGGAGGCTCAATATATAGCATGGAGGAGGGGCTGTACAACTGCCCAAAACAGGGCTGTTAATGGCCATTAGGAGAGCATTAAACAACCAAGTAGTGGTTATTTATGGCCATTGAAAGAGGCTGCTCAACTGCCCAAGTAATGAGCTGTTAATGGAGGAGTTAATCAGCCATGTAATGGCTGGTTAATCCTCCAAAACACAGTCCAACGGTAGGCAGAAAGTTTTCTGCCTTCCGTCACTCCAAAATCAACTTTCCAGAAACTCTGGGGACCAAATTGTAAATATTAAGCAATTTGGGATCAGAAAGTCCCCACAGCCCACAGCCCGAGACCGGATCGGACGGGCGGACGGCGGCGGCGCGCGTGTGGGCTTAGCCTTGAACCCAAGCACATCTAGGTCCTCCCTCCTTTAAACACATGGGATACCCCTTGGGGTCCCAAACCCTTTACCACATTAGAGACTTATATAGAGAGTAATTCTTCCTATTCCCACCGATGTGGTAGATTTGTCCCACACCATATTTCCATGCCTCAAACACCTTACTTCGTGGACTAATATCTCTTTCATTTCTCAACGAATTTTGACGATTATTGGCCCTACGGTCATCTACTCACTTCGTAGATCATGCATGTGTGAAGAGACAAAGTCTCCAACATGCGGAACACTAGTGTTTAATTCATCAAAGATGGGTGGACGTATCTCCCCGCCAAAGGCAAATTTCCAATAATCCCCTCTATGAAAGAGAGATTGTGGCGCACGCACAAGGTGCCTACATTTCAGCAATCTTTCAGCGAAAAGATATTGCATCAGGAGAGGTAGCTTTCGCTTTGAACCTTCCCTAGTTGAATACCATCGAACTTACTTACTGCGCGGTGAACGTGATGTCTTGAACCGTCAGTGTTTAGTGTAAACCAAGACAATGATATCAACACAATAACTCTTCTTATTCGTTTTCCTTCTTACGTTTTTGTCAGTTGTGGTCGTGGACACACTTGGATTCTTAAGTGCCTTCATTTGAGGCGGCCATCCTCGCACTTAAATAGGTGATTTCCTACAAGGTATCCTGTTATACCCCACTTCACAAGTGTTAGAAATCATTAAAAGTTTCCCTAACCTTAACCTTAACCATTTGAGGATCGTTAAAGGTTTGGAAGCTTAACATTTACCCACCATGCAGGTAGCACTTTAATGTCTTTCGCGGGAACAACTTTGGATTCATGTTTCTGTACATAAATCATCATTCGAAGTGCTTCTTGCTTCCACCGAAGCGCTCAACTGAACCTTTTGCCGCTTAGTTTTTCCATTGAACCAAATTTTTGGGATCTCCAATCAGTATGGTTGGGTTTCCACCGCAAAGGTTCATATTGTTTGGGTTTTAAGCCCATTACCCTAGACAGGCAGAACACTTGATCTTCGGGTAGTCCCTTAGTTAGTAAATAAGGTAGTGACGCCCGTGATGGTCAACTACCATACGGTCTTATGTCTCCGACAGATATGTCCAGACGCCGTCATCCGTGTCTTTTTTGAAGCCGACCGGCTAGCCACAATGTATAACTGCTGAAGGCATGGGTTTCTCCCAATAAGGGATATCCTCTAAGGAGTCGTGAAGTTACTCAACTTCTTTCATGCTTTGTATAAAGCGATAAACTCTGATTCCATCATGAATCGACCGATGCAAGTTTGCTTAGAGGTTTTTCCAAGACACACCATACACATTTACTTGTGGCTTTGGTATTCTTCAAATCTGATGTCCAGTTTGCATCACTCTGTTCTCCCAGAACCGATGGACATCTAGAATACTATAATTCGTAGATAAGCGAATAATTCAGATATCGTCATATCCGACTTAACGCCTTCTATTGATCTTGTATTAAGATCATCAGTGAACCTTAGTTCAACTGATCTGTTTGTAGGATGATACCAGGTCGGTTGTAGTGTGTACAATACATTGAACTACACATGACCTGTGTATATCACTCCTTGTCTATGAGTGCACCATGATTCCAATCAGTTCTATGATTCATATCCATTGGTGGCTTCAACGAGACTGTCAACTATCGACCAGTCCGTTAGATGTCTTAGAAATCCAATTCCTAAGATGTCATCTGTGATACCCATATCTTTCATATCGAGACTTTGTTTCAATATGACTTTTACTTTCAGACTGTTGATTCTCCAACTGTTGGCTTTCTAACTTCAGAGTCAATGTTTCTGTGGTCAGATTCATTATTTCTGTTTTATCTGAAACTTTCATAACCAAAATGTAAACATTTCAGGGACCAAAATGAAAGTTTCAGGAAGAAGCCCAACAGTCCAGCAAACCAACTCTGATTCTTTTCTTCCAACTCTCCGGTTGGGAAGGTTGTTTCAACATCCATGACACGCAAGACTGCAATGGCCTATGATGTTAAGCTACTCCCAGGGGAGCACATGTACAAGTAGCCGACGCCTTGAACTCGTCAGTAGATCCATCTACTTTGTACTCACTTTTGAGTATCCTTTTTCACAACCCAAATGTTCTTTTCCCGGAGGAAGATCAACCATTACACAAGTATGGTTCTATATGAAGGAATCTATTTCTCTCTTTGTAGCTTCTTTTCAAAGCAGCGCTTTTGGAGATGACAATTATTTGTTAATTGTCCATGGTTCATTCTCAACCATAAAAGCTAGAAGGACTGGAACAAGTCTTTGTCCTCTTCTTTGCTTCGTCTCGGTTCAACATCTAGAATCTCTGAATTCTGCAGATCTAGAATATTAAGTTTCGGATATCCAGCAACTTTCGAGTCCTGTAGATATGGAACGTCTAGTTCCGGACAATCAGGCCCTCGCGGGTTCTTGTTAACCTTGAGCAATTACTCCTTTTTCCTTTTCAAGGAAAGTTATTTTCTAAGAATTCATCATTCTTTGACGCCAAGATGCGATAAGCATTACTGTTATTTGCAGATCTAGTGGATATGCAATCTACAGTCTTAGGTACAACTTGACCTGTTTCGGTATTCCAACTTTTACCAAGTCACCCCACATAATTTGGGCGTATGACTTTGTGCTTGGCTAACACCGTTGGACTGAGGTGAGAAATGAATAATCATTTAATGAACGATGCTTCACATTCTCCCCCTCTATCACTACGAATTTCTCAATCCGTAGGCTTAGTTGATTTCAACTTCTGCTTTGTAGCGCTTATCCGCTTCAACAACTTCATCTTTGCTTTTCAACAAACAAAGGATTACATACGTTGTACCATCATCAATGAAGGTCACAAAGTACTTGTCTCCCCCCTCTATTTTGTATAAACTTTAAGTCACCCAAGTAGGTGTGAGTAAGTTCTAGAGGAGCGATGCTTCTTTCGCTATTCCTTTGACGGAATTTGAAAAAGGTGATTTTACCTCTTTGTCTACCTCACATTTATTTTGAGGGTTTACGTCGACAGAAGGCAACAATCTCAACATCGTTAGCTTTTGAATGACTTTCTATTTAACGTGTCTTAATCTATGATGGCATAGATGCACGGATTACAAATATATCATTCATTTGGCTACAGACATACTATACCATTCTTAGTTATTATAGACCTGTTGGACTAGTCTCAAACCAAACTTTTGACCAACAAATGTCCCTTAAACCAAGTTTGGGACATGTATCACCTCATTTTAGAGTGATCCCATTCCCTGAAGTCCTATTGAGGACAACCTCTCCAACCCCTTCTACTTTTAGAGCTGGCGTTGCTTCACATGAACAACCTCTTGCCCATGGTTAGGGCGTAATCGGATCATATTTGATTTGGATACTCTGGCCCACTCCAGTTGCTTTGGCAGACTGAGTGTCCAATTTATTTTCTGCCTTTCTTTAGGCCTTCAGATCATTTAAGACCAGGAAACTCTGGCCCACCTTACTAGGTGTCCATTACTTTTCCTATGAAATGAATTCTGGCCCCACTTCAGTCTCCCGGAGGCTTTGTATGACTGAGTGTCCAATATCATCATATCAAAGGAATTTTGGCCCACTCCAGTCGCCCGGAGGCTTTTTATGACTGCGTGTCCAATATCATCCTATGAAGGATCTTCTGCCAAATAGTATGACAGGCTCAACGTCTTTATCTTTTAGTCTTCTTCCGTTATGATTGGTGCTCAGATAATTCTTGGCGCAAACTTAAGAGTGGTAACAGTTTTTGCACAGTTAGTGGATCTTTCTCCCTCGTATGTGCGAACATACTTTACACACTTTTAATAATTACACTTAAAAGAACGGATCTTTTTAAGTCGTTTACAAAATCCAATCTTTAAACGGGAAAGAAGATGAGATTAAACTTCTGATTTTAAAGCGTAATGAATATAAATTATTTTCATATTTCTCCTTACTTTAAGCCATTTTTAATCAGACATCATTTAATCTTTATTCTTGACAAGTAAGAAAAACTACTTATCCCAATTTCAGATTCTGGCCCACTTCAGTCACTTCATCAGACTGAGTGTCCAATTCTTTCTTACCATTATTCAGATCTTTTGTCTGGGACAGATATAGGCCTTCTGCTGTAAGATAGAACCACATCTTCAGCCTTCTCCTCTTGTCCCAGTTGACATCCTCAGGCTCTCGTGAGCGTTTGTTCCCACTAGTCTTGGTAGCGGTGACACCATGAACATGTTCATCATCATCACTCTCTTCTACCAGAAAACCATTACCATATCCAGATTTGGTCACACAACTTTTGACCGACATCTTTCGAACACTAATAGTAATACAATACAATCTTGTCTTAAATTACTGGTACTCTATTGTACTTTATAAAGCAGTACGGGAAGTAAATAACTATTACAAGTGTTCGAAAAGATAAAAATATATATTCAATATTCAGAAATTGAATCTTGTTGAACAAATAGACCAATCTTCAAAACTGTCGCAAGCTTGTTGTGTCTTGAATCTTGATAACCTGAAATCAAGAAACAACTAAATCTAGATGGTTACAACGTTGTGTGTTGAGTCGAGTGATTGCCCTCTGTCCTTAAGACAAGATTGCCCCGTATATATGCTTTTACGTTAGCGGGCAATAGTCTCCCAAGATAAAATAACACTTTAATCTCAACACTACAAAGCCAATAGGTTGAGCCTGACGAAGAAAACAAATATGAATCGACTTGCTGAAGATATGGAAAAGGAAGGAAGAGTTTCTGTTTACACTCTTCTCTTTTGTCTCTGTGTATATAGTGTGTCCCTGTTGTGTATATCTTGTGTATATGTGTGTATTTCAACATTGTTTTTGCTGCTTTTTCGTGACTGTTTTGTGCTATTTTTCGTGACTATTTTTGCTGTTTTTCTCTGTCTGTTTTGTGTTGTTTTTCCCTCTGTTTTGAGCTGAAGGAGGCTCAATATATAGCATGGAGGAGGGGATGTACAACTGCCCAAAACAGGGCTGTTAATGGCCATTAGGAGGGCATTAAACAGCCAAGTAGTGGCTATTTATGACCATTGAAAGAGGCTGCTCAACTGCCTAAGTAATGGGCTGTTAATGGAGGAGTTAATCAGTCAAGTAATGGCTGGTTAATTCTCCGAAACACAGTCCAACGGTAGGCAGAATCCGTCATTCCAAAATTAATTTTTCAGAAACTCTGGGGACCAAACTGTAAATATTAAGCAATTTGGGATCAGAAAGTCCCCACAGCCCCGAGCCCCGAGCCCGGATGGGCGCGCGGCGGCGGCGCGCGTGTGGGCTTAGCCTTGAACCCAAGCACATCTAGGTCCTTCCTCCTTTAAACACATGGAATACCCCTTGGGGTCCCAAACCCTTTACCACATTAGAGACTTATATAGAGAGCAATTCTTCTTATTCCCACCGATGTGGTAGATTTGTTCCACACCTTATTTTAATGCCTCAAACACCTTACTTCGTGGACCAATATCTCTTTCATTTCTCAACGAAATTTGACGATTCTTGGCCCTACGGTCATCTACTCACTTCGTAGATTATGCATGTGCGAAGAGACAAAGTCTCCAACATGCGGAACACTGGTGTTTAATTCATCAAAGATGGGTGGACGCATCTCCCCGCCAAAGGCAAATTTCCAACAAAATCTTCATAAAGTTACCTAAAAAATATGTGAAACTTACACAAATGCTTATACTTTGAATTTTTTAAGGCATAATTATATTTTTGCTAATTATATTTCGTAGCTACAGTAACATATCTTCAGATTCCGTTGTATTCATCCTCGGCTGTATTTCGCTGTATTCGATTCAGATGTATTCAATTTAGTTGTATTCATTCGTAGCTACTTTTACACTGTATTCAACTTATTGTATTTAAATTTAATTGTATTCAAACAACATAAATGCAAAAAAATATTGTATTCAACTTATTGTATTTAAATTCGATTGTATTAAAAAAATACATGGATATTCAGCTGTATTCAAAATTTATTGTATTCATTTGTATACAAAAAAACTTTTTCGAAATACGGGCGAAAAATATATAAAAACACACTCTAGTTTACACTAAAAAAATAATGAATACAATCAAATATAAATATACTCAAAGTCTGAAAATACAAGAAATAAAATACGGCCACTAATCTGGCTTCTTCACCAAGATCTGATTATAATCCGGCCTTGAAGTCTGGTAAAAGAAGAAAGAACATAAATTCTAAAGACAAAGTGTTTATGCATAATTACTAACCTGGGAAATGAATATCAATCTTACACTAACAAAGAAATAGTACGAATTAACAAATTCGTTTTCTTTCACGATTTTGAATGTCACTAACAGAACCAAATCACATGAGACTATAGACAGAAACATCATTGAAGCTCCTCCATCCTTTTAAATAACAATGATCACCAACGTTTTTCCGGCGCAGGTCAGATCTGAGCCACCGTTTAGATCTGAGAAAATATACTCAAATTTGAGTCGGCCAACTGTTTCCTGAGCTTCACATACAATATTCTGGTGCCTGTCTTATTCATTATTTTTTTGGAGGCGCCGGCCAGATCGATAACGCCACTCCGGGGCAGTGATGACATCACACTGGGAGGCATGGTGGTGGTCGTAGCTGCTCCGACAGCGGGGCGGCGGCGGATAGAGGGACGGAGAGAGAGGGGTGAGGGATAGATACAAGTCATAAACCTAATATATTTTGGTATAGCTATGGATGATAATTTACAAAATCATTGTATTTACTAAATATAATAAAATTAAAAGATAGTTATTATCAATAATTACTTCTTAGAGATAGCTATGACAAGTAATTATTTCAAAAAAAATTGTAGATAAGAGTTCGCTTAGTTCATTTTTTTCTTTTTATTTAAATTTTTGTCATTAATTAAGTCAAATCATTATACATTTTGGAGATTAATTTAGTAAAAAATCATACAAAACAAAAAACAAAAAACATAAAACTTAGGGACCTAATCACTAAAAAGTGAGTGTAGTTCTATTCTAATTTACAGAATTAATCACATGAGAGAAATGTAATTAGTTGCCAAAGTACATGGTCAATCAAATATTGTGGTTGAGAGTTTGAGTAATGAAGAAGTAAGTGAGTCAATTGTTGATTCTCTTAAAGTGAGGTAAAAAGGAAAAAGACTTGAGATTGGATGTGGATGTAGTGGTAATAAAGAGTAGAAAATCTATGCACAAGATTATATGTAACGTTAATAAAGTGAGTGAAAATTATATTAGATTGCGATTCAAAAATTGATTAGAGACGAAATATATCAAGTGTTATTTTCATATTTGTCTGATCTTTTGTAGGTAGAGTTACTCAATATTCATATTAGTGAGAGGTAATAAGTACTTGAAAAAATATATTAAAGTGTGTACAGATTAGTCGGGACATCACTACATTCAAGGATATGACTAATGGTCGATGAAGGTTTAAATTCAAGAGAAGGTAAAAATACTAGATGTTTTTTTCTCATCTGTCTAAACTTTAACGAGCAGAGTTAGTCGATAATTGTACTTGTACAAATACCCGATGAAACATAGTAGAGATGCGCCCAACTGGTTCAAACACCACTTTCATAAAAAAGTTTAGCAGACAGATTTACTCGATATCCGTGTTGGTAGGAGGTCTCACAAGTTGATCCAAACACAACCGTCATGAAAAAATTAACTGACAAATTTATCTGAGACTCTATTTTCTTTTTAGTCAGTCCAAAAAAGAATGATACATTTCTATATTTAGCAATAATTTAACTCTAATATTCTTATTTACCCTTAATGAAATATTTTTTAGCCACAACAAAAATCTTTGACTTGTTCTAAACCATAAGATTCAAAAATCTTCAAACTTCATGCACATTCAAGCATCCTCATATAAATTGAGACAGGGACACTACTTACTAATATAGAGCACAATTAAACACCTTTATTTTGCAGGGTGTTATACCGTACCAAACAGTTCTCAATGAAGAAGGACGTGAAGACTTGCTTAAATATTGGAGGGAAAATGAGAAAACATTTCCGACACTATCAAAGATGGCCCGAGATGTGTTGAACATTCAAGCGTCATCAACAACATCTGAAAGCGCCTTTTCTGCCGGAAGATTTTAAATAGGATAGCACAGACACTCATTAGCGGGAGACAGTTTGGAGATTGCAATTTTATTTAGAGATTTGATACGAGCGGAGCATAGAAGGTGCGGTCAATCGGAGATCAGCGAAGAAGACGACGAAAACTACAACGAAATCTTGTCTGACGAAGGTGGAAGCGACGTCGACCAATTTGACCAACAAATTCCAATTCCAACCGAAGAACCACAAGATATTGTGAAGAAATTAGAAAATGTGTTTATAAATATGTGATTTTTTTTTCCAATTTTGAAATTGTATTACAAAAAGTCATATTTCTATTAAATAATATAAGAGGCACAAAAACAACATTGAAATGTTTTTATTACACTATCTTATTCAGTTATTGAAGTGTTTATATATATCAAGTGCCAAAAAAAAATCGGTCCCGCCCCGCCCCGCCCCGCCAATACCGGTCCCCCTTTTTGGCGGGGATGAGGGACGGGATGGCGGCCTGTCCCGCCACATCCCCGAACACGACCCAATCTCCTATCCCGCCAGGACCCGCTTAATATAGAGTAGAAAAAGTAGGCTTGTGTCCGCTTGGGCAGCTCAATTGGTTTCAAGGGGGATATTTGGAATAAGAGACCAAGGATCGAATCCCGTCAGCGGCAGTGTGGGGGTTTCTTCTTGAAATAAAGGAGGGCCTTGCGCAGCGCGGTCGTCTAACCTTTGAAATCAATTGGCCACCACGATTTACCTCCTTCACAGACCAAGGTGTGGGCTCAGGCGGGAGATTCCACCTTTTGGAATAAGAAAAAGTAGGCTTGTGAAAAAACCAAGGCTAACACGTTTGATTTTTTAGGCGCTGACTCTCTATGCATTAGCTGCAACGTTGCGCAACCTTAGCTTTAAACTTTAAACTTTATATTATATATTGCATTTATATTATATTACGTTATGCATTTGATGTTGACGTTTGAAGAAAGCAAGCAAACGAATTTAATAATCATAACAATAATGACTTTTATGACACTATCAAAAAACATCATATTCCTGCATAACAAGTTAACAACACACAAATCCAATTTTCAACGTGTGATAGTTTGTCTTCTCAGTTTTTTTTTTAAAAAAGAATAAAAAATAAGGTGGTCGCTTTCACTGTTGGTGCACTAAAATATTGGATTTTGCCAGACCCCAGTTTCCGCGTGTACCCTCTTTGGTGAACAAACAAATACAAGTATAAGCTTTCTTTCTTTTTATTTTTGTATTTTAAAGATTTGGTTCTTGGTTTTGTATTTGATCATTGCTAAGTGCCATAGAAAAAATTAATAAGGTAATAAATAAAAAAATTTCATTGGATTATCTATTCACAATTGGATTTACTTCTATGGTTCTCCGGAAAGATTGAATTTTTATATGTGAATGATAACGTTGGGAATTTCTTTTGAATCTTTTCTTGATTTGGGTATATGGGTTTTTGTTAATTTTGTATATCTTCGATTCTACATTTGGTGATTTGGGTATTTGTTTTTTGCCATAAGGGTTATCAGTGATCTTAGTTTCTTGATTTGATTCTCATAAGGAATTTTGAATGTGTGTTAATGGTGTTTTAATGAATTAGGTAAAGGTGAAATTTTGCTGAGTTTTGCATTTTCTTTTTGTTTTAGAGTTGGTGGTGAATTTTGAATGAGTTTCTTGACAAAGATTGAGTTTTTTTTGTTTGTTTTGTTATAGAACAAGTTTACTTAGTTGAATTTCTGGAAAGCTTGAATCTTTTTCTGAAATTCCTAGGTGTTTAGCTTGGAAAAGAAGTGAATTGCTTTATCTCACTTGGGAGTGAATAGATTAACGAATTTCGATCTTCAGGGATACTAATTTTAACATAGGAAGAAGCAATTCATTGCATATTTAGATACCTTTTTTTTTTTACTTTACAATGGGCGGCGGAAGGGGAGCCTTGGCGACGTGGCGTAACTGGTAAAGTTTCTGCCATGTGATCAGGAGGTCACAAGTTCGAGCCGTGTAAATAACCTCTTGTAAAAATGCAGGTAAGGCTGCATACAATAGACCCTTGTGGTCCGGCCCTTCCCTGGCAGCTTAGTGCACCGGGCTGCCCTTTTTTACAGTGGGTGGTGAATTCTGATTGAGCCTTTTTGTTTGTTTTGTTATACAACAGGTTTACTTAGTTGAATTTGTGTAAAGCTTGAAACTTTTGTTGTTCTTTTTCTGTAATTCCTAGGTGGTAAGCTTGGAAAGGAAGTGAATTGCTTTATCTCACTTGGGACTGAATTGGTTTACGAATTCGGATCTTCCAGGATACCAATTTAGCATAGGAAGAAACAATTCATTGCATATTTGGATACCTTTTTCTTTTTACCTTACAGTGGTTAATGTATTCTGAATGAGTTTCTTGAAAGATTGAGCCTTTTTGTTGTCCTGTTAACCAACAAGTTTACTGAATTGAATTTGTCGAAAGCTTGAATCTTTTGTTGTTGTTTTTTCTGGACCTCCTAGGTGTTTTAGCTTGGAAGGAAGTGAATTGCTTTAGAGGAAGAAGCAATTTATTGACTGTTTGTGTACCTTTTTGGGAAAAATCAGTTAGAGCAAGTGTGCCTTTTGGGGGTAGAATTCTTGAAATACTGGTAATTTTGATTGATGTTTGGAGAGTTCAACACTATCGAAGAAATGGTGTAAATTTAGCTAGTTTTTGGTGGTGGTGAAATGTCAGTAGTAGTTTCTCCACCTCCAAGTTTTGCACCATTTCCTGTTCCACCAATTGTCTTAAGTCAACCTCCTCAGCTTCCTTCTCCTGCCCCGGCATCTCAGCCTAATGCGACAGCACCACCTGTTTCTTCTCTTCCTCCAACCTTACCCCCGCAATCTGCTCCTCCCACGGCCTCACCGCCACTACCACAATCGCCTCCTCCAAGTATCGTGACTTTGCCTCCTCCAATGGCTTCCCCACCAACAGCATCAGCTCCTCCACCTTTACCTTCCTCACCTCCACCTAGCCCACCCGCTAATTCACCGCCATCTGAATCTTCTCCTCCATCTGCTAGTTCACCGCCACCTAAATCTTCTCCTCTCCCTGCTAGTTCTCCTCCACCTCCATCTAGCCCACCAGTTAGTTCATCACCACCTCCAAAAGTTGAGCCTCCACCTACCTCACCTCCCCACAACCAACTCCTCCTACAAGTTCACCTCCACCGCCTCCAAAAGTTGATCCTCCTCCTACCTCACCTCCACCACAACCAACCACTCCTCCTCCAAGTTCACCTTCACCACCTCCAAATGTTGATCCTCCACCTGTATCACCTCCGCCACCTGCACAGAATCCGGATCCTTCTCCACCACCACAATCAGGTTCATCCCCTCCACCACCTTCTCCCCAGAATTCACCTCCACCGCCGGCATCTGTGCCACCACAAGGTTCACCTCCTACCCCAGCCTCTGACCCTCCTAAAAATTCACCCCCTTCACCACCTTTACCTCCGAATTCACCTCCATCGCCATCATTTCCACCACCACGAGATTCACCTCCGACCCCATCCACGGGACCTCCTAATAATTCACCTCCTTGACCACCAGTTCCTTCAGGCAGGCACCGCTATCAATAATTCCAGCAATGCACCAGATAGCTCAAATAGTCCGAGTAGTAGCGGCATAGGGACTGGAGGTACAGTTGCCGTTGGCGTCATTATTTCTGTTTTATTGCTTAGCATTATTGGAGTAGTGGGTTGGTGCAAATGGACGGGAATGTCATGCCAAGCTCTGTGGGCTCCACCCCAAAATCTGGTAACTTTTTCAGAAACTAGTATATGTTTTAGATTGTTTTGAAGCAACATCAATGTAATAGCTATGGTTTATAAATTTCAAATTCTGTTCAGATTCTGTCTTACTGAAGATACAGGAATCAACACCTGTGAGCGGAAGTGGAACTGGCAACAATCTCCTAAGTTCTCCTGGAGGATCTGGTGGATTGGGAAATCCGAAGATATGGTTTACTTATGAAGAACTAGTAAAGGTTACTAATGACTTCTCGGCTGAGAACGTGTTGGGGGCGGGTGGATTTGGTTCTGTATACACAATTCAATCAATCCCTTGTTTTGAAAGAAGAATGATTCCCGATCAATACAATATCATTGTCTACCAGATGGGAGGGGTGTAGCAGTAAAGCAACTAGATATTGGTGGACGCCAGGGGGACCGGGAATTCAGAGCTGAAGTTGAAATCATTAGTCGAGTACACCATCGCCATTTGGTTTCCCTTGTAGGTTATTGCATTTCTGAGAATAGAAGGCTCCTTGTTTATGAACATGTCCCAAATAACACCCTTTACTTCCATCTTCATGGTAAATACAAATCTTTTATTTTTTAAGAACTTATTGTTGACATTTGGTCACTAAAACGAAATGTTAATACTTTGCAATTTACAGCGGAAGGAAGGCCTGTTATGGATTGGGTAACACGTGTTAAGATTGCTGTTGGTGCGGCTCGTGGAATAGCTTATCTGCATGAAGATTGTAACTCTCTTCACTTAATTTTTATAGTGGATTTCATAATTGTCGCTCTTATTTTGTTTATTCATTTTTCCTGGTGATGACAGGCAATCCTCGTATTATCCACAGAGACATGAAGTCATCAAACATTCTTTTGGATATTAACTTTGAGGCTCGGGTATGTCCACATCCTCAAGCTCCATTAATGACATTTTTGACTCGCTAACGGCCTTAGAATTCTATTTATTTTTCACAGGTTTCTGATTTTGGTTTAGCTAAACTAGCTCAGGATGCAAAATCTCATGTTACAACACGTGTTGTGGGAACATTTGGGTATGTTCCAGCACCAGCATTAACACTCAGTCGAATATAGGAAAAAATGTGTTATATGCCTTCTTTTTATGTATCTGTTTCTAATTCCTTGGATCGTTTCAGATACACGGCTCCTGAATATGCATCAAGTGGCAAGCTGACTGAAAATCCGACATATATTCTTTTGTGGTTGTGCTTCTGGAGCTAATTACTGGACGGAAGCCTGTTGATACGTCTCAGCCTTTAGGGGATGAGAGTCTCGTTGAGTGGGTATGTTTATAGCCAAACTAATCTCTTCTTTCTCCAAGTCCAAAGTGGCATGAGGTCTTTTTCATCAGCTACATTCCACGTTATGTGAGAATTATGCGCTGGTTATTTGTCGCACGTACAAGTTAATATATGCATGGGGCAGAGTACAACTACGATGTTTAGTCCATTTCACTGGAAACCTTAGGGTGGAGGAACTTTCGAAATATTAGCCTCGGGAAAGTGTGTTTGTCCTTATTCAACTTTAGGAATAGAGTGTTTGCAACAGAACTTGTTTTGTTGTTAGACCTACCATATAGTTGCCTACTCATCTTCCATTTCAATGGATTAGAGCTGCTCTTTTCTTGTAAATGACAGTGATCTTGTCCTTGTTTCTTGCTTGTAAGATTGAGAAAGTTCAAAGGACAATTTGGAAGTGGACCTGATAATTCAGTTTAAGGACAATAATTATGGATTATAGTCGGCCAGCAAAGACAAAAATACTAGGTGATTTCTTCTCATCTGTCCTAGCCATGGTGGACTGAGTTTCCTAGTACCTGGTATCTGTTGCTGGTGGGAGGTGGAAAGTACCCATTGGAATTAGTTGAGGTACGCGTAAACTGGCCCCGACACCATGGTTATAAAAAAAAAGGATTATAGTAGGCATCCTGTGTTCATCACATTTCTGAAATTTGTTAAAATCACCATATAGTCCCGTCCCGTGTTCTTGAAAAGATATTGCTTCAATTTGATCCTTAATTTGAGGATTATCGGGGGGACACTTGATGATACATAAAATTTTATTTAAGGCTTGATGGGCACAAATGAGATATCCTGGATCGAAATAAATCCAGGGAATTTTGGTGTCCAAAAGCTAAACTTAAAGCAATGATCAAAATACAAATTGCTGTAAATGCTGCTCTTCTTGTTCACGAAGAATGGTATTGTTTTGTATCCTTTAGTGAAATAAGAGAAAGCAAGAAAAGGATGGAGATAGATTTGATGTTGTTAGATATTAGGTGCTTCGACTCTTTTCCAACTTATTTGGAGCTTGCATGACTGATTTGTTGAAAGAAAATCTTAGGTTAGTTTTATTGTGTACTAATTGCACAGATTTGGTGCTTCATTTCTGTCTTGCGAGGGTTTATTTGAGCCCATAACCGTCTCTTATATCTGGCATGTTTACCTAGAATTTTTTAATACAACAGTGCCAGGCTAGCTTGCACACACCTTAATTATTCCATTAACACCTACATTAAACACCGTTGCGATCATTTTAAATCTGTTTAGTTATGTATTGTTTTGAAATACTTTGAATTGGTGAATTTCAATCCTTATACGGCCCAGATCCGATGGATCCGGATCTGGATCTAGGTATGAAAAACAGATCTGGATCTAGTAGGATCCGGTCCAGATCCGATCCGTTGTCATCCCTAAGCATAAGAGGTGAGCTAACTTTTGCTTAATACGTGATTTCGTTTATTTTTCCGTTCAACTCTGTGTTGATGACATTGAAGAAATGCACTGCCTGTATATCTTCTTGGCCATGATAAATTGGCAAAAAAAAACGTCTTTCAGTGGCATCCTGGAAAATTATTTGATAACAATTTGATCTGAATTTGATAAGATGATAAACGACTGTTTTTCATACTGAAACAGAATTATGTTTTGCTCTCTCTACTCTTGTTTAGAATTGACAGGCAACATATTTGAAGGAGAATCTCTTCTTCTATACATCAAGAGTCTCAATATCAGAGGATAATGTTGATTGAGCATAGCTGATTATGTTAGAAATACAGTATTTCCTGGGCATTCTTCAATTCTGTTTATCGACTGCTTGATTGCTTTATTCTTGATTATTTTCCTTGGAAGTGAGCTTGTGTTCACCTAGATCTGAGAAGGCTAGCTTTTTGCAATGAGGCTTCATTTCTTATACTTCTGTTATAATACAATTGTCTCATTTTCCATCATTAGTTTTTCTTCACCTGAAAGTTTGAGGTCTGTAGTTGCTTTGCAACAATCCAAAAAAGTCCACAAGTTGGCTGCTTAAATTTCATTTCATGGATATCATTAGAAACCTGAAAAACCGATAATCATAGCAACTGAAAATGATTATGCCTTCTGAGTACTCCGAGCAGAAGGCTTCCACTAAAAATGATTTCTATTTCCATTTGGTTTCTTTTGTAGTCAGTAGCCTAATATCCAGCTGTCTTTACTACAGAAACACGGTAGTCATTCTTCTCTTTAGGAAGTTTCCGAGAATGTTTATTCTTCCGAATAGAACTGAATTCCATTACTCATAAACACCTGAACTCGATGTAAAACTTAGTGAGTCATCCTTCAACTTGATCTTTCTTTCTCTTCCAGGCTCGGCCGTTGCTTACTCATGCACTTGAGAAAGTGGAGTTTGATCAGTTGGCAGATCCCCGCCTCGAGCGGAATTATGTTATCCCTGAGATGTTTCAACTGATCGAGGCAGCTGCAGCTTGTGTGCGCCACTCAGCTGCTAAGAGACCGGGCATGGGACAGGTTTGATATTTTATTTCACTAAAATTGTATACCTGAAACACCGTTAAGCCTTGTCATGAAGGGAATTTATATTCTGATCATTCTTGTTCTTTGCAGATTATGAGAGCTTTTGATAACATGTCTGTCTGATCTGACAAACGGGATGAAAGTTGGTTAAAGTACAATATATAATTCTGCAGAAATAAGATTGTTTCAAAGGATGGCATTTGGTAGTCCGGATTTTAGTTCCGATTTTTTTAGTCAGGGTACACAGCATAGCGGGGAGTTGGCTGAAGATAGGGTATAGTACACAGCTAAACATCTTGCTAAAGCAGTGTATATGTATCTGTTTATAGATCAAAGGCACCTACGTTGAGAGGTACATGTTTGCCTCTCCGAGGTGATTTTGGTTAGGTTTTGTAAGTAGATTTCTTTTTGGCTGCTTACATATAGGCCCTGCTACTTTTGTAGCAAATTTTCCTGTAAGTAACATGAATTTTTTGTCATCTCCAATATTTTTGTTCTTTCAAAGGTTTATTCAATTTCGCTGTTCTTCTCAAATGGTGGAACTGTAAACTTTTATGGAACATGTAGGTCTTGAGAATAAAGCTTCCTCTCACAAAAGAAGGTGGGAAAGAAGGCCCTTTAAAATCTAATGGAATTACAATTTTGTGATAGGTTTGCTAGTATCCCATCAGAAGAAGATTTCTACACCAATGAACCAATATTTGCTTAAAAGAAAATATATGCACCTGGTGGAATAGTTGAGGTTTGCAGGTCTAGACGCCACCTTGATTTTAAAAAATGTAAATAGAAAGGCTAAGTTTTTAAGTTTTGTTTGTAAAGTCTTTACATCCATTGACACACGGAATAAGGAAAAGCAAGGTTGAGATGTATGTCTTTCTTTGGAAGACAAGTGCCAAAAAGTCAAAGACACAGACCTCAATAATCAAGCCTGTTGAGTAAACCCTTCTGCTAGCTATCCATAAACAAACAAAACAATTACACTTCAATCCTAAGCAAGTTATGGTTGGCTATATAGATCCTAGTTATCCATGTCCCAAGTAAGGATATATCTTAAACTGACTCGTTTTACGCTAACTATCAACCTACTGCAACCCTTCTCCTTTATTCGAGCTTGAGACACAAATTCACATAGGCGAAGTTTCTTCTCCTAGCTATTCATGAACATGTGAAGTACAAGTCACTAGAACAGGACAGCTTATGCTTCCTTCCACATCTTGTTTTAAGCTATCAGTTCCATCTTTATTTAGCTTTGCAGGGAATATTTAATTTCTCAAGCTTCAAACATCAATATAATCTTCTAAAAAGAGAAGCAACTTATTCCTTGACAAGAAATGACTTCTATTCATAACCTTCTTCTTCATTACCTTCACCCTTTCTCTCCTTTCTCTACTTCAATCTTGCAAAGCAAATGGAAGACAAAAACATTTTCGCTGCCGATTGCATAGTCATATGTTGCTGCTGCCAATGCTTGATTCTTCAAATCATCTTGTTCTTGCTTAACCTCCCATGCAAATTGTTAAAGAAAACAAAAGAATGTATAAAGAAACTGAAAGATCGAAGACGCAACAAGAAACTTATGAAGATTGAGAAGAGACATGAAGATGAAATCTTGAAAGATCATGGAGGATCTTTGAGGGTTCAACTTGAGAGTTTGTATTGTATGGAAGAAGTTGAAAAGGTTTTAGAGGAGTTTTCTCAAAAGGGTGAATTTGCTTTTGGAAGCTTTTGGGGTGGGGATGAAGAGGAGGTGTAAGAGACAGAGAGAATAACAACATGTATACTTGATTATTTTCATTAATTGAAAGACTATTTATGCAAGTTACATATTTTCATAATAGGAGAATCATATTCCTATTCTACTCCTAAAATCTTATTCTACTTGGATACTAACTATACATTTATGGTAATACAATTATTATGGTAAGTGTACTATACTAATTACATTACAATATTACCTAAACTATGAGACTAAATATTACCTAAAACATATACACTAATTACGGTAATAGGGAGAAACCGAGAGGAGCAATATACACAATATACATGTATATTGTGTATATTTAACACACAATATACATGTATATTGTGTATATTTAACACACCCCCACAGTCATAGCGGGCGGTCTTCGAACGCTGAGACTGTCCCTAAAATCTTCAAAAAGGACCGAGGGAAGACCCTTTGTAAAGATGTCGGCAATTTGATATCTCGACGGGACATGGCAAACGCGAACTTGACCACGAGCCACCTTTTCGCGGACAAAGTGAATGTCCATTTCGATATGCTTAGTGCGTTAGTGCTGAACCGGATTACCTGAAAGGTAGATGGCACTAATATTATCGCAATAAACCAAAGTTCCCTTTTGAATTGGACAATGAAGCTCTAAAAACAAATTACGTAACCAGCATGATTCCGAGACCACATTGGCTACCCCTCGATATTCAGCATTTTGATTCCTCTTTAATGATCTGGAATTTCTGCGAGGAGCTCTGTTCGAGAGGGAGAATCGCCAGGGTGCCTCTTGGCAAGTAAGACAAATCTTTCTCCGGACCCGGACCTTCTGCCCTCGAGTGCCACGGTTTGATCAATAATCGACACTTGAGCGGGATAGAGTCGCCTGACGCTTCGCAGACCAGGAAACCAAGTTGTTGCCAAGGAACATACAATAGTCAGACGTAGACCGTCTGGTGTCTGGACAACTACCCCAATCAGCATCTGTGTATGAGACAAGTGTGGATGTCGAGGAAGGATATAAATGCAAACCATAGTTCAGTGTACCCTGAATATACCGAATGATGCGTTTGAGTGCATTCATGTGCTCAATTCTGGGATCATGCATGAATAAACACATCTGCTGGACAGCATACATAATATCCGGTCTTGTAAAGGTAAGATACTAAAGGGCCCCTGCAAGACTGCGATAGCGGGTCGGATCCTCATAAGGTACGCCTGCCGCGACACCAAGCTTGGGCCTAGTATCAACTGGAGTAGAAGTGGACTTATAGCATGACATCCCAGCCCTCTCGATGATATCGTCTGCATATTTCCGTTGCGACAAGAACAACTCATCGGAATGACGAGTGACAGCAATCCCCAAAAAATAACTCAAGGGCCCCAAGTCTTTCATAGTAAACTCGGAGCTGAGCATGGTCATGATAGACTGGCGCAAGGCATCGGAAGAGGCAGTCAAGATAATATCGTCGACATATAACAGAATGTATGCGAAGGACGAACCACGACGGTAGATGAACAAGGAATTATCCGACCTGATGTGAATGGACCCAATAGTCGAAACATAATCAGCAAACCTTGTATACCAGGCCCGGGGAGATTGCTTAAGCCCATATAAGGACTTCTTCAATAAACAGACATGATGAGGATGATTGGGATCCCTGAATCCCAAAGGCTGATGCATATAGACTGTTTCCTTAAGATCCTCATGTAGGAAAGCATTCTTTACATTCAACTGATGAATAGGCCATGCCTTCGAAAGAGTCAAGATAAGCACAATGCGAATGATAGCCGGCTTGACCACCGGACTAAATGTCTCCCCACAATCTATACCAACCTGCTGAGTCTTACCATCAACCACAAGCCGCACCTTATGTCGAGCAAATGAAACATCTGAATTTTCCTTATGAGAAAAAATTCACATAGACCTGATAACATTAATACCAGATGGTCGGGGCACCAACTCCCACGTCTTATTATCAATAAGAGCATTATATTCATCAGTCAAAGCAATTTTTCAATTCGGGTCGTTTAAGGCAGACACATGATTACGAGGCAAGGGGGATTTAGAGACATTAGAATGTAAATTAAAATGTCTTTTAGGTGTAAAAATACCCCACTGACTACGAGTGACCGGTCTATGACTCGAGGAAGAATTGAGTGGATTTTTGGAATTTGTTGGGCTCAGACGGATCGGCCAGGCGATGGGCTCTGGCCCAACTTCGAAGCGATACTAGTGGCGGAACGAGAAATCGGACGATTCTAGTATTGGTGGCGATCGCCCACTGGCCCGATGACAAAATTGGGCAGAAGGATGTGACGGGCGATGGGACCGAGCGATGGGCCCGCTGAGAATTTTGGGTGTGGGAGATGTCCGAAAAATGCTTTGAATCGTACTAGTTAGTGGCGAGCAGCGGACCGATTCTAGTATTGGATCGCCCAATTAAATCGCCCGATGACAAAATTGGGCAGAGAGGACTGTGACGGGCCAGTGGGACCAGCGGGCAGTGGGCCTGCTGGAGAATTTTGGGTGTGGGAGATGTCCGAAAAATGCTGAATAAGATACGGGGATATTTGTTCATCCAAAAAATTATACGAACTAGGCACGAGAGAGTGACTTTTAACAAATGGAAATTGGGATTCATCAAAAATTACATGGCGATTAATGATGATTTTATTTTAGGATAAATCAAAGTATTTGTAGCCACGATGATTAGATGGAAAGACCAAAAATACACACGGAGTCTACCGGGCCTGAAGTTTGTTAATTGTGGTGGACGAGAATAACGGATAACACAAACATCCGAACACCCGAAGATGTGAATATGAAGGAATTTTATTATATAAAATTTGAAGACGGGAAGAATATGTCAAACCTTTGGAAGGAGTTGTGTTAAGTAGATATGTAGCCATTTGAAGAACATGATGCCAAAAATATGAGGGTACGGAAGCATGAATTAATAGAGTGCGGATAATGTTATTTATGGAATAAATTTTACGTTCGGTTTTCCCATTTTGTGAAGATGTATGAGGACAAGAGAAACAAAAATTTATCACATTAGTAGCACAGAATTCCCGAAACACTCCATTGTCATACTCTTTTCCATTATCACACTGAATATTTTTGATTTCACGGCCGAATTGGGTTCTAATGAATGCTCTAAATTTTAGGAAGATGGAAAAAACTTGAGATTTCTTCGCTATTGGAAACGTCCATAGAAATTTAGAATAATCATCCAAAAAGAGAACATAATACCGATGACCCACAGAACTAGGAATATGAGACGTCCATAAGTCGCTATGAATAATATCAAATGACATTAAAGTATGAGATTTTGAGTCTACAAACGACAACTTAACAATTTTTTCTAAAGAACAAGATTGACAAATTGGAGTACGACTCGTACCCTTACATGAAATAAAACTATTTTTATCTAAAGCTGACAAAATAGAGGACCCTGGATGACCAAGACGAGCATTCCACAAGGAAGGAGAAATGGCTGCAAAGGCGGATGGCAGGGCTAGACTCGATGGACCGAGACCGGGTGTGATAGGATAAAGATCTCCCCTACTATCACACCTCATGAGAGGACTCCCCGTCTTGAAATCCTTCATAAAGAAACCAAATGGATCAAATTCAATAGAAACGGAATTGTCAGTAGTGAATTTACGGACAGAGACTAAGTTTTTAATCAATTTGGGGGCGTGTAGGGTATTTTTCAAGACGAGGTGGATGAGGGGGAGTTAATATTTTATGACCATAACCACGAATTGGAACAAAATTACCATTACCAATAATTATACCGCGAGGGTTGCTCAAATTCCAATAAGACGAGAGAGTACCTGAGTCGGAAGTCATGTGGGTAGTGGCACAGGTGTCCATATACCAATTCGGGTCTGGTTGAGTCAAACTAAGTGTGTACATCGCGACCTCGATATCGATCTGAGTGGGGCCTGCTGCATGGTGAGCTTGCGGAGGCCGGGGCCCAAAAATTCCAGAACTGGGATGTCCTGGGCCGTAAGAACTGAATCGAATTACCGGGCGGTGGGCGATGGCCGTCCGAGGCGATGGGAAGCCCACCGCCGTAATCGCAAACTATTATGGAAATGGGCCGTAGGGCCATCGCCCATCGTCCAGGCCCAGGCCCGTGGTCGAGACCAGGGGTCGGTGGCGCATCAGATCCGGATGGGTCCATCGCCATCGTTTCTAGCCACCGTGATCGCCGCCGTGTCGCCGCTTTGCCCCCGCGATTTTTTCCATTATTTTTCTGGCCATTCATGCTGCCCCCGTGAGATCGGTTTTGGTTCGAATTGTTACCAAAATTTTGAGGACTAGTGGAGGAACTCATCATGACCACGGGACTAGCATTAGTAGTCGCCTTTTTAGCCAAATCGGCTTCTTCCAAGGTAAGCATGGATCGGGCTTAATAGAACCTTGGAAGATGATTACTTTGACGAAGGAGAGTTTCAACGCCACTATAGGCCTCGGATAGGCCAACAACCATCTGTAAAACAAGACGATCTTCACTAACCGGTGCACCAACGTTGCGAAGTTGGTCCGCCAATTCCTTCAGCCTTTTGCAATATGCTGAAACGTTCGGGAAATTTTCCATATTGACGTGGGATAAAATATGTTCAAGAGTAACATCTCTGGAATTTTGATTATCCTAGAATATATCACGTATTCTATCCCATGCAGCCATCGTCGTAGCGTCTGGCTCAATAATCGTCTGCAATAGGTCGGTGGAGATAGTAGAATAAATCCACTGAAGGACGGTGGCATCAATTGTTGTCCATAACTTAGGATCATCATCGCGTTTAGGCACCTCCGTATCAGCAGGAGCCGCGTGGATTATGTGATGGATGACTTGATGCGAACGAGCGTGAATTTTGAACAACTCTGCCCAAGTTGCGTATTGGACGTTTTCTATTTCAAGAATTAGAGGGATATGATTCTTGATGTTAGAAACAACCAGGGCAGGGTGAAACTTGTTCTTTGATGTAGACATAACGAAAGAACAATAGGTGATAGAGGGATTTGGAAGAGAGATTTGGAGAGCGGAAGAACAAATGGTAAACCCGAGGGGGTTCGGTCTTGGCCGAGAAAAGCAACAAGAATTTGAGAGAAATTTTTGTTTGACCTAGACTTTTGATACCATGATAGAAATAATCCCCTTGATTATTTTCATTAATTGAAAGGCTATTTATACAAGTTACATATTTCCATAATAGGAGAATCATATTCCTATTCTACTCCTAAAACATTATTCTACATGGTTACTAACTATACATTTATGGTAATACAATTATTATGGTAAGTGTACAATATTAATTACATTACAATATTACCTAAACTATGAGACTAAATATTACCTAAAACATATACACTAATTACGGTAATAGGGAGAGACCGAAAGGAGCAATATACACAATATACACATGTATATTGTGTGTGTATTGTATATATTTAACAATTATGATGTTTTTCATACACATTTTATACAAGTCTTTGGATCTTTCAACTTGCAATGACATGCACTATCATATGCTCTTTTACAATGTTTCTATTGCCTTATAACTAAAGTTTATGAATAACCAAATCTCCTACCTGTTAGAGAATTCTTGGGATACTATTTCTTCTAACGGATTTAAGTTTGATACACTAACACAAGTGTAAACAAAATTTACACCTTCAAATAACTTAAACATGTTATCGAACGTTAGTTACTATTTATTCAAGGTTACCAATCAATGCTTACATAAAAAAGTTAGATGTAACTGTTTTTTAAGTAATCGAATTGTGAAAAGAAGTACATATAATACACACACTCCAAACTTACCTACTCTAAATTCTGAATTTACCTATAATAATATTAGTCTCTCGGTTTATTTGACTTGATTTTCCAGTAATATATAAGATGTTTTTGTTGGAAATTAGCCTTTGACGGAAGTTGCGACCGACCAACTTTAACGGCTTAAACACTAGTGTTACGCATGTTGGAGAATCCGGTTCTTCACACGTGCATGATCTACTAAGTACGTAGATAACCGTAGGGTCAAGAATCGTCAAATTTCATTGAGAAATAAAAGAGATATTGGTTCACGAAGTGAGGTGTTTGAAGCATGGAAAAGTGTGGTTGGGATCAATTTTCCCTCATCGGTAGAGGAAGAAAGAATTGTTGTGTTTATAAGACTCAAAATTGGTTTGGGGTTTGGGACCCCAAGGGGTATCTCATGTTTTTAAAGGAGGGAGGACCTAGATGTGCTTCGGTTTTAGGAAAGCCCACACGCGCGCCGCCACCGCCCGTCCAGTTCCGGGTTCCGGATTCACAGGGCCATTTATTTTGGCTGAATTACTCCTCCTATAATGGCCAATTCGTTTCTCTTTTCCATAATTTATTTTGGTGGTATTACTACCTCCATAATTTATTTTGGTGGTATTACTACCTCCGCCGCCCGCCCGTCCGGGTTCTCGGGTCCACGGGCCCACGGGCCGTGGGCTGTGGGCTGTGCTTCTTCTGATATTATATTTTTGGGCCAGAGACCAGAATTCTTTCATATGTACAGTTTGGTAACTGAATTTTCAACATGTACAGTTTGGTCCTCAAGTTTCGAAAAGTCGAGTGGGCAGAGATCGTAAACGCCACAGCACTCAATTCAGCCATTTATTTTGGCTGAATTACTTCTCCTATAATGGCCAATCCGTTGCTCTTTTCCACCATTTATTTTGGTGGTGTTACTACCTCCATAATGGTCATTACTTAGCCAGTAATGACACTTACGGAGGCAGTTCAACAACCCCTCCCTCACCTATATAAACAACCCCTTGCACCATTGTTGAGCTACAAACACAACACATAAAACAGACGAAAAACAGAAACAATTCAGTTCTTCCTACAAGCTTTCAAGCATCATTTCATTACTCAAAATTCTTCACGGTAGCACTTGAGTTTCCTTTGCTCAATTATTCCATTGTTGTTTTATCTTGGGAGACAATTGTCCAGGACGTATAAAGGATACATATGGGGCAATATTATCTTAAAGACAGAGTGCCACACTCGATTCAGCATACACCAAAAACAGTTCCAGTTTTTCTGTTCAAAATCATTGTTATTTCAGTTTCTTGTTAAATTGTAATTTCAATTATTGTATTACTTAGCAGTTACTTATAATTTCCGTTTCCTGCATCCTTTGTAACCAACAAGTTTAAGACAATATTTGCCATCAGAATCGGGCCGCAACATGGCTGGAAATATGACCGATGCCGCTGCCATCGTTGCCGCTAATCAAGGCAACGCTGTCGCCTCCCCGCTACTACCGCTACTGGCCAAGGCACCAACTCATCGCTTTCATCTGCCGCAACCCTCATCGCTCAAGGCGAACACCGCTTTTCCCGACTTCATCGCCGCTCCACCTTCTGGCTCACACCATGATCGCCCTGAAAAATTCATGGGATCAGAACTTAAGAGATTTCAGCAAAAAATGTTGTTCTACTTAACGATTCACGGCATGACCGGTTCCTAACGGAAGATCCTCCACAAGCTGAAGATGAAATAGACTCTTCGCCTAATAAAACGGGTGAAGGGGGCCTTGGTATCCATGTCATTAATGGCATGAAGATGGTTCGTGACGCATGGAATCATAGCGATTTCATGTGCAAGAATTACATACTGAACTGCTTAGCAGACCCTCTCTACATGGTCTATTACACCGTTGGCACTGCCAAAGAGCTGTGGGAAAAACTGCAAAAGAAGTACAACGCACAAGATGCGGGTACTAAGAAGTTCATCGTTGGGAAATTTCTAAAATTCCAAATGGTGGACAGCAAGACAGTGATGTCCCAAGTCCAGGAATTCCAAATGATGATACATCACATGGATTTGGAAGGATTGAAACCAAACGAGCAGTTTTTGGTTGCATCGCTGATTGAAAAGTTACCTCCTTCATGGAATGAGTTTATGAGTTACTTAAAACTCAAGACAAAGGAGATGACCTTTGAAGAGCTTGTTATCAAACTCCAAATCCAGGAAGATAACAAGAAGGCCTTACCTAGGGGTAGACAACCTGCTGAGGCAAAGGCAAATCTGGCTGAGGCCAAAGGGAACCCAAGCATGAAGCGGAAGTTCCAGAAAGACGGCAAGGCCCACGCAGCGGAGACGTTCAGAGGTAACTGTCATCACTGTGGGAAACCTGGTCATAGGATCAAGGAATGTCGCAAGCTCAAGACTGAGCAACAACAGAAAGCCAAGTCGAAAGGCAAGACGCAAGCTAACGTCGTCAAGGACACGCTCCTGGATGACATGATTGAGGAATTCTCGGCAGTGGTGCTAGAAGACAACTTGGTTGAGAATACGATGCAGTGGTGGATGGACACAGGTGCAACAAGACACATCTGTTCTAACAAAAATTCCTTATCCATGTACACACCGGTCACCGACAAGAAGTTGTTCATGGGTAACAACGCTTCCTCGGACGTGCTGGGGGTAGGAAAGGTGGTCCTGAAGATGACTTCCGGTAAGGAGCTCACTCTGAAGGAAGTGATGCACGTCCCAGAGATTAAAAGAAATTTAATTTCTGGACCTTTATTGGTTAATGCTGGTTTTAGGCTAGTGTTTGAATCCAATAAGTTTGTACTCACTAAGAATGGCACATTTGTGGGGAGAGGCTTCGTCTGTGAAGGCCTCTTCAAAGTGAATGTCATGTCTGTATTGCATCCAAGTAATAAAGTTAAGCATTCTTCTTATTTGTTTGAGTCTTCTAATTTATGGCATCATAGATTAGGACACGTTAACTACAAGTCTATTCAAAGGCTGGTAAAGATGGAGTTGTTGCCGTCTGTCGACGTAAACCCTCAACGTAAGTGTAAGGTGTGCGTAGAGGCAAAACTCCCCAAGCTTCCTTTTCAATCCGTCGAAAGGAATACCGCTCCTCTAAAAGTTATTCACACAGATATATATGATTTGAAGTTCGCACAAACTAGAGGGGGGAACAAATACTTTGTGATTTTCATTGACGATAGCACGAGGTATTGTTACCTTACTTGTTAAAAAGTAAGGATGAAGCCTTTGAAGCATTCCGACGTTACAAAGCAGAAGTTGAGAACCAACTAAGCCTACGGATTAAACCCATTCGTAGCGATAGAGGGGGAGAATATGTAGCGCCTTTTGAGGAATATTGTGCCCAAGAGGCAATGTTCATCAAACGACGACTTCATACTCACTCAGTCGAATGGTGTGGCGAAACGTAAGAACCGCACATTGAAGGAAATGATGAATGTTTTGCTTATCAATTCCGGTCTTCCCCAAAACATGGGGGGAGAAGCCGTCCTTACCGTTAATACGATTCTTAATAGAGTCCCACATAAGGGTAAGGAAAAAACTCTATATGAATCATGGAAGGGAAAGAAACCCACCTACAAATATTTTAAGGTGTGGAGTTGTTTGGCAAAGGTTGAAGTACCCAAGTCAAAGTAGATCAAGATTGGGCCTAAGACTGTAGATTGCATATTCATCGGATATGCAAATAACAGTAGTGCTTATCGCTTCTTAGTGCATAAGTCAGATATTCCAGATATCCACCAGGGTACAATTATGGAATCAAGGAATGCTTTATTCTTTGAAGGTACCTTTCCTAGAAAGGAAAAAGACATAACCTCTCGCAAACGAAGTTATGCACAAAGCTCTCAAGAACCGGGAGTCCTTGATCGCCGGATCTAGATGGTTCAGATCTAGCGAATCTCGAGGTGGTGAACATCCGAAATCTAGTGTTTGATTCTCGTAACTTGGAGACTCCAGAGAGATGGATCTAAGGCGAAGTAAAAGGGCCAGGAAGGATAAATCCTTCGGTCCTGACTTTGTAGCTTATATGGTTAATGATGAACCAAGGACAATTGCTAAGGAGTTGTCAACTCCAGAAGCGTCGCTCTGGAAAAAAGCTATTGAGAGTGAAATAAGCTCAATTCTGCATAACCATACTTGGGAGTTGGTTGATCTTCATCCGGGAAATAAACCTTTGGGTTGTAAATGGATACTCAAACGGAAATACAAAGCAGATGGGTCTATAGACAAGTACAAGGCTAGGTTGGTAGTCAAGGGCTATCGACAGACAGAAGGCTTTGACTACTTTGACACATACTCTCCGGTATCCCGGATGACATCCATACGGGTATTCATTGTGATCGCAGCTTTGAATGACCTTGAGATACATCAAATGGATGTTAAGACAGCCTTCCTAAATGGTGATTTGTAAGAAGAAATTTATATGGACCAACCCGAGGGGTGTGTGGTTCAAGTGCAAGAGAAGAAAGTTTGTCGGCTTGTCAAATCTCTGTACGAGCTGAAACAAGCCTCGAAGCAATGGCACGAAAAATTTGATAGTACTCTACTATCGAAGGGGTTCGCCATTAATGAGTGTGATAAATGTGTTTACACGAAAGGTAACTCTGACTCATTTGTTATGATATGCATGTATGTAGACGACATGTTGATCACAGGAAGCAGTCCTAGGGTAATCCTAGAGACTAAGAACATGTTGAAACAATGTTTCGACATGAAGGATATGGGTATCGCAGATGTCATCCTAGGGATTAAAATCTCTAAGACGTCTGACGGACTGGTCTTATCTCAGTCACACTACATCGAGAATGTTTTTAGAAAGTTCGAGATGTTAGACAGTTCACCGATAAAGTCACCAATGGATACAAATCAAATGCTTGATAAAAATCTTAGTGCACCTGTATACCAGGAGCGATATGCACAGGTGATCGGTAGTTTGATGTATATAACAAACTGCACCCGACCTGATATTGCTTATGCAGTCAATAAGTTGGCTAGGTTCACCCGTAATCCGAGTGATAATCACTGGAAGGCGTTGAATCGGGTATTACAATACCTGAAATACACGTTAATTTTTGGGTTACACTATTCGAGATATCCAGCTGTACTAGAGGGGTACAGTAATACAAACTGGATATCTGATATAGAGAACACCAAGTCCACCAGTGGGTATGTATTTACAATTGGTGGTGGGGCTATGTCTTGGAAATCCTCTAAGCAAACTTGCATCGCCCGATCCACAATAGAATCAGAGTTTATCGCTTTAGACAAAGCAGGAGAAGAAGCTGAGTGACTTCATGACTTCTTAGAGGATGTTTCGTGTTGGAACAAACCCGTACCTTCGGTAATGATCCACTGCGACAGTCAGTCGGCTCTAGGAAGGGCACGGAATGCTATGTACAACGGCAAGTCTCGTCATATTCGACGGAGAAATAAGACCATTAGGCAATTGATCACCACGGGTATAATATCCATTGATTACATTAAGTCAAAGGATAATATAGCAGACCCATTGACAAAGGGCTTACCCAAGGATCAGATGGCTTTCCTGTCTAGGGGAATGGGCTTAAAACCCAAAATATAAGAACCAATACAGTGGTAACCCAACCTTACTAACTGGAGATTTCAGTAATTTGGTTCAATGGGAAAACTAAGTTGTAAAGGTTCAGTTGATCGCTTCAGTGGAAGCATGAGCACTTCGAATAGTGATTTCTGAAAAGAAACACCAAATCCAAAGTCGTTCCCGCGATAGACATTAAGTGCTATCTGCAGTATGTGTAAAGGTTCTATTTTCAAAACCTGTAATGATCCTCAACAGTTGAGGTTAGGTTTTGGAAAACTTTTAATGGTTCCTAACACTTGTGAAGTGGGGTATAGCAGGATACCTTGTAGGAGACCACTTATTTAAGTGCAAGGACGGGCCGTCTCAAATGAACGCACTTAAGAATCCAAGAAGTTGTCCATGGCCAAAACGAACAAAACATTACGAAGAAGAGAGTAAGGGAATTTGTTGTGTTGGTACTATTGACTTGGCTTACACTAAACACTGACGGTTCAAGACATCACGTTCACCGCACAATAAGTAAGTCCGATGGTATTTAACTATGGAAGGTTCAAAGCTGAAGCTACCTCTCCTTATGCAACATCGGTCCGCTGAAATATTGATGGAAATGAAAAGACACCATGTGAGTGCGCCAAAATCTCTTTCAAGAGGGAATTGTTGGAAATTAGCCTTTGGCGGGAGTTGCGACCGACCAACTTTAACGGCTTAAACACTAGTGTTACGCATGTTGGAGAATCCGGTTCTTCACACGCGTATGATCTACTAAGTACGTAGATAACCGTAGGGCCAAGAATCGTCAAATTTCATTGAGAAATGAAAGAGATATTGGTTCACGAAGTGAGGTGTTTGAAGCATGAAAAAGTGTGGATGGGATCAATTCTCCCTCATCGGTAGATGAAGAAAGAATTGTTGTGTTTATAAGACTCAAAATTGGTTTGGGGTTTGGGACCCCAAGGGGTATCCCATGTGTTTAAAAGAGGGTCCTAGATGTGCTTCGGTTCGAGGAAAGCCCACACGCACACTGCTGCCGCCCGCCCGTCCGGGTTCTCGGGTCCACGGGCCCACGGGCCGTGGGCGGGCTGTGCTTCTTCTGATATTATATTTTTGGGCCAGAGACCAGAATTCTTTCATATGTACAGTTTGGTCACTGAATTTTCAAGATGTACAGTTTGGTCCCTGAAGTTTCCAGAAAGTCAGAATTGGGCAGAGAGATCAGAAACGCCACAGCACTCAATTCAGCCATTTATTTTGGCTGAATTACTCCTTCTATAATGGCCAATCCATTGCTCTTTTCTACCATTTATTTTGATGGTATTACTACCTCCATAATGACCATTACTTAGCCAGTAATGACACTTATGGAGGCAGTTCAACAGCCCCTCCCTCACCTATATAAACAACCCCTTGCACCATTGTTGAGCTACAAACACTACACACAAAACAGACGAAAAACAGAAACAATTCAGTTCTTCCTACAAGCTTCCAAGCATCATTTCATTACTCAAAATTCTTCACGGTAGCACTTGAGTTTCCTTTGCTCAATTATTCCATTGCTATTTTATCTTGGGTGACAATTGTCCAGGACATATAAAGGATACATATGGGGCAATATTGTCTCAAAGACAGAGTGCCACACTCGATTCAGCTTACACCAAAAACAGTTCCAGTTTTCCTGTTCAAGATCATTGTTATTTCAGTTTCTTGTTAAATTGTGATTTCAATTCTTGTATTACTTAACAGTTACTTGTAATTTTCGTTTCCTGCCTCCTTTGTAACCAACAATTTTGACATTTCATTTTCGTCTGGTATGGCTTCTTTAACATAAATTATACTCGTTTGTTTGATCACAAAAAAAAAAATACAAACACTTTTGGATGATATTTGACAAAACAAATGATATCTGCAAAAAAGATAAAATTCTTGCACACACACAGTTCAAATAGAAATGCTCATTCTTTATAGATCAAAAAATGTACACATGATAATAACTTGAAAGAGAATATCCAATTCTCTTTCTTATTAAAGTTGTTTATCTGTTATGCTGCTTCTAGTATTCAACAAACAAAAACTTTAAACAAATCTACAAGATATAGAATGAAAGAATTACAAATATACTACCAGTTGACAAAGATTTACAAACTCATGGGGCATCTTTGCCCATTCAAGACATGGTATACTAATATAGCTTTGCATCAACTGGACCTCGACGTTGTGTGCAAAACCAGCTCGGGAAAAAATGTACAATGAGCAAGTTCCATCTTGACAGATGTTATCTGTGGTTACTGATCGGCCTCTCTTTCTTTTCTTCCAAAGGATTCCTTCTCGCCAATGAACGAGCAGTGAAACCTACGGTTATGGGCCTTATCGACCTTTGTCTTATCATGTGGCAGAACTCCGGATCATCAGACCTTCCTTCGTACCTTATCCATTGAATCATCCCATGGTACAATGGGAAGAACCGCGTCTGAACGGCATTGTATACAAAGTAAGGAATTAGAGCGGAAATGACCACCAATAACGTGATGATCCAATAGAACGGGGTCGGAGCTAAGGCTTCCACGAAGATTTGGTACGCAGTGGTGGAAAATGTTGTAGACATGGTTCCGTAAATCAGAAGGAAAATGTACCACAAAGCGATTCCGCCCCAGATGACTATGTGTTGGATTAAGGTAAAATAACTGATAGCAAGAGCCATTTGGCAGTTGGCAACCCAAACAACACATGTGTACATGGTTGCTCCAACAACCGCGTGTTCAGCAACTCTACCGTCTTTTTTGAAAGCTTGAGGATCTAGTGCTGTTATGCAGAAGAAGAAGATTATCACCGCGCTGCAAACGCCATTGACCATCCAGCCAATTATACGGCGCCATCTGAAGAGGAGATTCTGAACACCTTCTTGGTACAGTAAAGGGAACTGCCACATAATTACCAAAACACAATTAGAAACTAAGAAAAAGTACTTAATTCCATGTCATGTCCAAGAAGCTATAATAGATACAAAAACAGCTGAAAATAGTACTCCCTCGGTCTCAATTTATGTGATACTCTTTCCTTTTTAGTCAGTCCCCAAAAGAATGACATCTTTCTTTATTTAATAACAGTTTAACTTTAAACTTTCGATTTAACCCTTAATGATGATTTATAGCCACAAAAATATGGCTTATTTTAGACCACAAATTTCAAAAGTATTTCTTTCATTCTTAAACTCCGTGCCCAAACAACCACCTTCGTATAAATTGGGACGGAGAGTAACTAGTTTGTTGTTTTTGGCAAACAATAGTGATAAGGCCATATGCATTAAGCAAATATGAATACAGCATCAAGTGTAGCATACCTTAAGACACAATCGAGCAGATACATCTTGATCAAAAACTCCCAAAGCAATCACCGGGAGTGATGTGAAGAAGACGTTGTAAGTTGACAGAAACCATTCGTTGTATGCTGGTTGTCCAGAAAATGATGTATATGCCTCGTATAAGAACACAGTGACACCAAATACGATGTTTTTGTAGAAGAAGTAGCATATCTGCAGGGAAACAAAAATAAAAAAAAAGACAGTTATCAAACTGCTCCGCAAAAACTTGCAATAGATTTATTCCTTAAACACATTTTTATCTCATCTAACTAATGATAAGAGAACAAATTTGGAGGAAATCAGAGGAAAATAGATTACCATGGTAGAGATCCTTCTATAACACCAATGTCCATGCACTAAAAGCAAGCGCTCCAAAAATCGGAACTGAGCAATTGCGACATCACTTGACATAACAGCCTAATGAGTAAAACAAGAAAAAAATATGAAAAGAACAATTAGTTAGGGGAGGTGGAGGAAAAGAATAGCTGTGGAAATCATCAAAGTTGCAAAAAAGAGGCAAGAGAAGGTATAAGCTCTTGAACCTGCATTCCTTCAACGCCACTGATTCCAACTCCAATATCAGCTTCTTGAAGCATTCCTACATCATTAGCACCATCTCCAACTGCCAAAGTTATCTTTCCAGTCCCGTTTTTGACAAGTCTTGTTACTAGTGCCTTCTGTTTTGGTGAAGAACGGCAGCATATAACAGAGGCACATCTGATTGCAAGGTCTAAAAAAGTATCTTTTACATCATCGTCTAGGGCATATGTAAGAGATTTCCCATCAATGATCAAAGCAAATGCCTCCGTACTCGAAGCAGTAAGTAGAGCCTTCCCTTCAGTAATTTGCCGTGAAACACTTCCCTTTGAAGCCTGTTATAAAAAATAAATCAAACGCAATTTCATCAATATGAAACACTAATATTCAAAGAATCGTTTCCACAGGAAATTGATGTGGCACAGATTAAACAGGAAGTGTATTTACCCTGGCAATTGCATTCTTTTCTCCAGCTTTCTCTACAGTTACAATATCAGGGCTTTCCAGCGTTATGATAATTTTCTTCATTCCTTGTCTAAGCAAACTACACGCGTAACTGCAGAAGACATTTTGGGTCATACGTGTTCTGACAAGCAAAGCTTGTATTGAAAAAGAAATACAAAAGTTCATAATCCATTACTATACCCGATATTAATGGCTGTTTCCATCTTATCCCCAGTCAAAACCCAAATTTTTATGCCTGCTTGAGCAAGTTTGTCAATGCAATCCGGAACCTAACATGAATAGAAACAGAAAAGTCAATACACATCCAAGTGACGTCTTCCAGAACAGATATGTCAACCAATATCAATCAACCAACAATGCTTGGTAATAGTTCTGTGGGTTCATAAAAGGGTTTTTTTTTATTTTTGGCCCCTATGCCGAAATTAATTACGGGCGCTAACCAAAATATACAAAGCATATACAGTGATTATGTAGATTATATATATTTATGCATACAATATGTATATTATATCTACATTTTATACTTAATACACTAAACCTATACATTTGCTGGTTATTTTGTAAATTAGATCAACGAAAGGCATTGGACTGTAATTATCTCTTCATTAAACTTACCCCGGGTTGAAGTTTGTCCTCCACAGCAGTAGCACCAAGGAGAATCAAGTCTTTTTCTATTTTATCTGTTACTTCATCAATGATTGTTTCACGGTCTTCACTGATTGAATTCTTGGCCTCAAGAAATTTTTCATTGAAAGTTTTGTATTCATCTTCACTGAGTTCACGATAAGCCAGTATTAAGGTCCTCAACCCTGCATCAGCATACTCATTCACATGTTCTCTTGTTTCTTCTTCAAACTTTCTTCCATTTTTTCCAAGTCTTTCAAACATGATACTGCATAATATAAAAACTAGGTCAGTAACTAAAATAAGAGTTTATAGAATCTATGGTACATGTGAAGTTGCAACTTGACTAACCTGTCAGCACCTTTGGAGAGTAACAAGATCTTTCCAGCCTCATCTTTTACTATGACAGACATCCTTTTTCTTGTACTATTAAACTCCAAAACGTTCAAAATCTTGTATGACCTGTGCAAACAAAGATCTCTAAGATTAATCTTAACAAAAAATGCTCATGTTTATAGCACTGCATAAAATATCTAAAAAACATAAAATGTTCTGGAGAAGTTCATTTAGTGTTCTCAAAGATGATTGTTTGATAAGCTTTTATAACCAGTCTTTATGGATAATCTAATAATGTCACACTTGATCAAGAGGCAGCCAAATATCAGAGATACTATTCTTTCAGAAAACTAAAAATGCTGAAACAATATACTTAAGAACATGTTTCAAGTGAACTAACCTCTCAATTCTCTTGCCAGATGCCAAATCCAATTCATGTACCGAGACATTTGTTTGTGTCCTTTTAAAGAATCCAAAACCAACTTCTCTAGCAGCAATAACAAAGGCTGCTTCATCTGGAGACTCGGCTTCATATGAAACTTTGCCTGTATTTTCATCTACTTCCGGTATGACTGTATGACAAACTGCTAACAAACGGAAGAACTTCTGTATTACATCTGAATGAGGCTCAAAAAGCCAACTCGCATTCATGATTCTCTCGTCTTCAAAATTGAAACCTTTAACAGTTGACTTCTTAGGACTAACAACACCGTCCTCAGCATGATCCTTTACTTTTGCCGCCATCAGTGGAGATCCATTTCTCTTAGCCATGGCTTTTTCAACTTCTGTAATACCACGTCCATAAGCAGTACCAGCCACCGAGCACTTAACAAACTCCATTGAATTACAAGTCAGCGTGCCAGTTTTATCGGAAAGTATCGTGTCAACCTGACCTAGTTCCTCAGTTAGATTTGATGTTCGTGCATGTGCTGGTTTATCAGTTTCTTCATAGTACATATTAATATCCCGATTAATGAAGATACTCTGAAGAACTTTAACGATTTCAATTGACACATATAAGGAGATAGGAATCAAGTAACTATACAGCATGACAGCTGTCAGAAAATGTAAAATGGCAGCAGCAGGAGCTCTTCCGGGATCAAAGAAAATATCTGAATTTTCGGGTTGCAGGTACCACCTGTTATGTCCGCCATCTAGATCCTGTTTAGTCACGATTCCAAAATAGACCGATCCAACAAAAGAAATTGTGAATAAAACTGCAAATAAGAAGTAAATGATTCTATCCATTTTCCTCTCAATTTTACTTCTTTTAGAAGGGGGATCTGTCGCATTCTGCATCACCTTTGTGTCGTGACCAGTGAAAATGACGACCCCATATATGTATTCCGTGTTGCGCAATTTGGAGTCTCTGAGGAGTAATTGCTGAGGAGAAAGAGGACTTTGCTGTTCTTCGTATTCCATACTTCCAACAAAAGTATACAAATTAGCATTAGGATCTTCACATTTAACTAAGGCTTTAAAGTCTTTAAAATGTGAATCTTCGTGCAACGATGAAGTAACATCCAACGCCTGTTTAAGTTTCAAATTAGTCTCTCCATCAAGGTTCATGGTCTCAACATAGCAAACTGCATCATCGTAACAAGACGAAAGCAAAAGAAGGTCTGCCGGAAAGAATTGATCCTTCTCCACCTTAACTATATCACCAACTTTCAAATATCGCCATTCAGAAAGATTAAAAACTCCATCTCCTTGGTGTACTTTAACCTTCCTACTGTTCATCTCAATATCCTGAAAAGGAGAAAACGAGAAGACGAATGAAGAACTGTGTGGGCTGGGCAGGACAGTAACAAGAAGCAGAAGTAAATGTATAAACTACTACTATCTGTAAATAAAAAATCTGTATCATACATGACAACACCAGATTAAATGCCACAGTATCAATTGGGGAAAAATGAAGCTGGTCCCAAAATGAAAAAACAAAAAGATTGAAAATCAAACTGTTTTAGGGAATACTACTTTCAATGCAAAATGGTTCCTATCCTATACTTGGGAATCTAAAATATTTACCATATACAAAATTAGATTTCATAACTATCTTGTCATCCACTTATAGTTATAGCAGTCCATAAAAACAGAACTTTCACATCTTAGACAGTTGGATTTCAAGAATCTCTCAAATTATTCATACACAGTTTAACAAAATCATTATATCACTGACATCCTTTCTAGGCAGCTACAAACATCATCAAAAACATTACTCAAGCAACTACTATTAGCCAAAAAATCAAACTGAAAAAGGCTTAAAAGACAAGAACAGAGAGAAAACTCTTTTTTACCAGTAGATCTGCTTTAATTTAAATTTCAAAATGATAAAAAGAAAAAGTGAATACCTGTTGTTTTCTACGCCAGTCTTCGATACCCTCCTTGACCATAGTTGCTCCAATAACAACTATGAGAGGAAGAATAGCACTGACAGCAGAATAAGGAGCCAATGATGTAAAAGCCAAGATACCAGTAACAAGAAAGAAGAAGTTAGCTACCCTTCTAAACTGCTCAAACAATGACTTGGGCAAGAAAGTTGCAGCTGTATATTTTGTTGTACTAACATAATTCCCTGCATATTCCCTAATTCCAGACTCAAAACCATCTGGTTCGTTGCAATATACAACTCTAGAAAAACCTGGCCCTCCAATTTGTGAATGATCATCACTCAAAACTAATGCTTTCCCACATTTAAATGAGTAGATCTTGCTAAAATGTAGCTTCTTCCTTCTCACTGTCCTCATTATAATCCCAATATAGTACTCAAAAAACTACTACTATTCTTTTCAGTACAGAAAAAAATGTAGTTTTTTTCAAGAACCACCTTCTGAAATTGCCCAGAAACACCAAAGATCAAAACTTTATGAAAATTTACTAACTCTCAAAAGGGGTAATGCAGTAATTTCCCAAGAAACACCAAAGATCAGTACTTTATGAGGAAATACTTTCCAAGAATTGAACCCCAACTAAAATTTTCAAAACCCCAGATAGAAAAACTGACCCAATATAGGTACAGGCTAGAGGAAATAGTGGGGGGGGGGGGGTTAGGAAGTTGGTATCAAGATTGACAAAAAAATGAGTTCTTAGCCACAAGATTTAGCTACAAAGTTGTAATCTTTGTCAGCAGTTAATGCAAATATGTCCCAGTATTCCTCAAGTTCAGCTTGAACAAATCAAAGAATTAAACTGAAATAAATTTAATGAAGAAGAGAGAGAGCATGACAACTACTATATATATATATATATTGTAATTTAAAACAAAAGGGAATACAGTAGACCAAAAAAATCCAACAAAAAATAATTCTAATGTTTGATTTTTCTCCCCCCTTTAGCACAAAAGCTTTGAACATTGACTAGGATCTCTCTTTCTCTCTCACTTCCTCATTCATATTATATTGACTTGACAAACAAATTGATTCTTGATTACAAATAAAAAATTATTTAATCAAGAAATCAAAACCCCATTAAACAAATAGTAATTTCCCATTAAAATTTCCATTTTTTTTCAAGAATTCATGCTGGGAAAAAGAATATTTTTTTCAAGAAAATTATTTTCCAAGAATTAAAATAGGAAAATATTTTCTTTCATTTGTGTGTTTGTTTGTTGGGTTGGTCTTGTTCCTATGTGTTTTTGACATGTTGGTTAAAGACAAAAGAGATGTAAATTGTAAGCATTTTTGTGCTGTATATTTTGATTCTTAGATGAACAGATTAAAAAGTTTTATGAAAAAAAAATATAGTAACAGAAATTATAATTTTTATAATAACAAGTGACCAAGAGATAGACAAATTTACCGTATCAAAAGACCAAAAAAATGCCAACATGTAGCTGAGGGCCTGAGGCTGCAACGTGTTACTAATAAATAGTCAAAATAAACCTAATTTTAAAACCAATCTCTTAACATCAGCTCTTACATAAGTCACATGCATAAATGATATTTAAATTTTAAATGATAAATAAATAATATATGTATATATTTGCTAAAATTTTAAATATTTCCTTTTTTTGTATAAAGAGAACTTTAATTTATAACCTTATTGAATCTGTTGCAAAAAAGAAACAAAAGGAAATTAACTTGGTATGGAAATGTAATAAAAATTCTTATTTTGTAGAAGCTTTTATTTCAATATTTTATGGTAATAAATGGATCTATTAAAAGCTCATTTTATGGAAATGATTTAATATTTCATGTTTCACAAGAAAAGAAAATTATGGGAAGAAAAGAATTGATTTTCTTAAAAATAAAAAGATTAGATAAAATAGTTTTATTTTTTTTGGTCCGAAAGATATACATTATATTATATTATAATCAAATAGTTTTAACTTGGGGTGGAAAGTAGTAAAAAGTTTTATTTCACAGAAGCTTTATTTCAATAATTTGATGGGAATAAATTGATCTATAAAAATCTCCTTTCTGAGAAAATTTAAAATTAAAGAAAATTATGGGAAGAGGAAAAATAGTAAAAGCACCGATTTTGTCAAAAATAAAAAGATTAACTAAAATAGTTTTACCTTGGGTTGGAAAAGTAGTAAAAACCACTTATTTCATAGAAGCTTCTATTTTCAGAAATTATTAATTCATTTTATGGAAATATATTAATATTTCTTGTTTCACAAGAAAAGAGAATTATGGGGAAAAAAAAAGGGAACTGAATTTTGTAATATAAAATCTGCTGCTTTAATTATTTTTCCAACTGATATTTAGGTGAAGTACTGTCAAACCTTCTAGAAACATCCGATTTCTTGGCTATTTATAGTTATGATATGACACGGGGCGAAAGACAGTGAATTTCGTAGAGCATAGAGCGGCTTATTGAAGGTATCCCCCACATGGCCGTAAAAAGTGCCATATGATTAATTTATTCAAATTAGGAAAGTATAATAAATAATTGTAAAAATATCTCTCTCTAATTTTAACCTATCAAATTATATTTAACATCTTTTTCTTTATAACTACAAAGTTATTCCTCTAAAATATTACTCTATTTGATGTCTTAAAAAGTTACCATTTTTTAGATTTATAAGACATCAAATAATAGTTTCTTGAATTTCTCTCCTTTTATATAGCTTTATTGTTTGATAAAGTAAAAAAAAAGTAACCATAATTATGGATATACTGTTTTTCCAATAACAGTAATACCAAAAACAATACCTTCTATCAAAAATAGAAAATTAGTTATGAAGTTTCTATATGACCAGCAATCAATATAGACACAAAAGGTTTCAACAAGAAAGTCAGTTTGATCCAATTCATTTTGATAACTTATAGTAACCTAGCACGATAAAGAATCTTTGAGGTTATGAAATGTTCAATATTTTTGTCTGAATATTCATAGTAATATTTCTCCCGATATTGATGCTCATTTTGAGGTTTTGATTAGCCCGAATTCATATCGCGTAAGGCTCATTAAAAGGGTGCTCTTATCAAAAACATTTTCATTTCACAAGATTTAAATATATATCTTTTATTAAGAATAGAGGGATCATATTCATTCCAGACATAATTCTCGTTGACTTAGGAATATACCATATGTTACAACTTACAAGTCATTGCAGCTCATAACTTTGTGAAGGGAAAAATCCCGAAGGCGAAATCCCCCCCCACCCACCTGTACCAGAGGCCCCTTGGCCAGGTGGGATGTAAATCGAGGATATGCGCGAGTGGCAGCCATGTAAGGGAGAGGACCAACGGGACACGAACCCAGCAACAACCTTTGCAATATTTCAGCAAAGAGTGTCACCACATGGATTCGAATCCGCGACGTCGGAGTGATTGTACCCCAATCACCTTGCCACTTACCAATTCGCATGTGCCCTGGGGGCGTTGCAGCTCATAACTAACTAGGTCTTTTCTTGGAATATTCCTCTTCCAACATGTTTGTTGGTACGCTATTTCTTTCCATTTTGTCTCTTTCTACTTCTCACATTTACCCTTTGATTGGTCAAAAAGGATGAACATTCACTGGTTCAATTTAATAACTATTATTCTCTGCGTTTTAAATTCTCTGTGGTTTTATTTTATTTTATATGTCTTTTAAGAAATATTAATTAGGAGAGATTTTATCTATTTTAATTTTATTTATATTTAAGTTATAATCTCTTTTCACTAAATAATTGCTCTATTTTTATGTGTCATCTTCATTAATGATAAAATTCTACTAAGGATAAAATGGGGAAGAACTAGATAATGTTGTCGTGAACTTCTAAAACGATAAATAATTAGAGATAATTATTTTTAATAACCACGATAAATAATTTAAGACGAATGAAGTACTTACTATAACATCTGAGCAAATATATTTAGTTTTTAACTAACCGTAATTGACTTATATTTTTCCACGCGTTACAATCAAGCGAATGTTTGTACTATTTTGACACATTTGTTCTAAACGTATGAATATATAGCAAGTACGAAAAATGATGCACGTCTTTGAATGCAAAAAAGAAAAGAAAGAAAAATAAATTATAGGTGAGCCAAAATTTGGAGAGAACAAATAATGTAAGTACTACAATTCAAGGTTTTCGAGTATATATATGTTGATGAGTAAAATAGTACCCAACGTGAGTTGAGACTTTATTCTAACTTTTAATTATCCTGTTTTCAAATAAAATTCACAAACAATCACTTTTCAACTCATGTAATAAAAAATTAGTTACTATTATAAAACTTTAGAATATTATCACATTTTTACACAGAGAATTTAAAACTCCATCATTGTAACTATTTTTTTTAAATATAATACAAAAAAGTGTCAAGTGAATGATATTTCATCTATTTTTTGCTTGCATGTTATTTTTAGAATTGTTAGTACATATAGTATTATTGTCAAAAAGATATTCCAACCAAAAAAATAGCATATATACAAAATTATCATTTTAAGAAGTAAAAGAGAGAAGATTAAAAATTGTATACTCCCCGCCCAACCACCTCATATCTTTCTCATGAATGCAACTATATAGTATACAAGATAAGGTTCGATGTATAAATGAAGTGATTCGACAAAAAATATGACAGAAATCAACTCATTATATATTAACGTGGAGATTTTTTAGAGCAAGAATTCACGTGACTATTTCTTCCTATAACACATTCTTGGCATGTTTCAAGAATGACATAAACCAAAAGCCCCCTAAACCGTGAAAGAAATTAAACAAAGCGGAGAAAATAATTATACTCATTTGGTTTCAATTTACGTGACATTCTTTTATTTGTAATCAGTCTAAAAATAATATATATTTATATTTAGTAAAAAATTAACTCTAAAATGCTCATTTTTACTGAATGATTTATGAGCACACAAATATCTATGACTTATTTTAAATCACAAATTTAAAAAGTCTCCTGCTTTCTTTATTAAATGTTGTTCTCAGTCAAATACAATCACATAAATTGAAAAAAAAAATATCACTGTAAAATTATAAAATAACCTTTTTATCCATATGAAAAACTTATTATTAGTTGAAGTCTATATATAACATACTCCCTCATGAAGTCCAAAATAAATATTTTTACTTCAATAAATTATTATAACAAGTTTGAGGAGAAATAAGAGGTAATTTTATGAGATATAAAGTGAGATCATAAGGAGAAATGACTTTTAAGATTTATGTTATTTTCTTAATATATGTGTTAAGATTTTAAACGACACTTATTTTAGACCAGACTTAATTAATATAAATTTAATCCGAAGCCAAAGGCAATAGCCAATATGTGATTGGTCGGCCCTCCCTTTCATTGTTGCCACCTTTGAAAAAATGCAGTCCATCGGACAAATTAAGAGAGAATTTTTTGGTCGAACAAACATAGTTTATTAATAATTACGAGAAAGAATTATGCTAGCAAGACTCGTAATACGCTACTATATAGTTTGAAACGAGGAACTTTTGTTTTCTTTTTTGGATTAAATGGGGAATATTAAGAAGAAGTTTGACCACTTCTATTGAATATTCAGCTAGTATGAAAAGTACAAGTTCCATAAATTTCAGTAGTTTTAAATTTGAAATTTTACTTGTGTAATTTTAAAATTTTATGACAATTGTTATTTTTCAATTATAGAAACTACAAAGCGGCTATTTATAAACTTTACCCGTATATGTATTGAGAAATACGGCACCGAATATGTACATATAATAAATTTCAATTTTTGAATTTTCCTTATGTTTTTTATATGATTTTGTCGATTGTGTGAATTAATGCCGATATAATTTGCATATAACATTATTTACTTGATTATCTTCCTGACCTATTTTATTTTATACTTGAATGTAGGACATAAAATAAGTCAATCGAATTGATTAAGCACGAAAGCATTTTGAACCCTCCTTTATCACTTTACTGCACTTTTTTTTCTTAGACTATGATGATTTAAAATTTTATACATAATTAGTAAAATCATTTTTATCATATTTACACAGTATAACTTTTTAATAAAGATAATTCAATTTGAATCTCCTTTCCTACACTTACCATTAATTACTACACATTCCCACTTTTCATATTTTAATTTTCAACATACTCTCTTATTATCAATGTGGAATTATAGTGGTTATGTTGTTGTTGTATCTATGTATTGAAAATTTTATGACATAATTATTTGTCTATTCACCATCCAATAGTTGAGGAACAATCAATCTATCCTTTTCATCTTTTATTTTTCATCATACTCACTTATTATATATGAATTGAAAATTTTATGACATAAATATTATTCTGCTATTGACCATCCAATATATAGTTGAGGAACATAAATCTGTCCTTTTCATATTTTATTTTTCAACATATTCACTTATTAAGTTATTATCTCTCTATTGAGAATTTTGTGACATAATTTGTCTATTCACTATCCCCTATCCACTAATTTATAACCACCATACATCTAGAAGTGAGGTTAATGCGTGAAATAATTATTAATTGTATTTTCGTATGTAGGGTAGGCTATTTAACATATTTCGCATTAGACGTCTGTTTACAATGTTGACTATAAATTCTAGATTATTTATTAATACTATATATAGTTTTGTCAATAATTCAACAAGTTTTAGGTAGATGTTTCTATTTTACAGCCACTTTTCGCGGCTTTTTTCTTCCCTCTTAACTCTTAGTTGACTTTCATGATGTCTAAGAGATGGCAGTATTTATTTATTTGTTCTTTCATTCTTTCCTTCTAGTATTACATATATTTATATATTGTAATGTGAGTTGCGTTTGAACTTTATTTGACATTACTATCATTTTCTGAGCGGATCTTTTCATCATCTAATAACCCTGAAGAAGGTAGAAATATAGATGACATATTAACACATTCATATGTAGGTTTAACAAATAATAGGCATGTAATACGGAAGCAGGTATTATTAACTCAAAATTTATTTTTTAAATAATAGTCTACAACATTCTATCAACATTCAACATCATAATTGCAGAGATGTATACTTATCAAGATTATATTTAGAAACACATAGTCTAGAAACATACATCTTAGCATAATATTAAGATCACCGGAGATACTCAACCCACCCTGGCTCTACCTCCTTTTTTTCCTCTCTGGTGACGGGATAAATGGCCTAGGTGCTGGGAGTTGCTCGACAGACTCATTCTTAAATTTCCTTGTAAGAGATGGTGTTTTGTGGATTAATATGATTCTTAAATATAAGCTTTCAAAGTATTTATCTTCTGGTATTATGATATTAATCTTGATATTGGCTATAGACTAGAAGAGTTTTTAGCTAGACATGAGAGAAACTTTTAAAGATTGAAGCTGTTGTATTTCGAAAGACTGATTTTCAGATGTTACAATAAGACTCTTTATATAGATAACCTCGGTTGTCTTTCACTATTGGCATGCTGAAAAAGTAATAAAGTCGATACATTATTGTTACAAAAGTCATAAAGTAAATAGTATTTTGTCTTTTGTCCTTTCATGCTTTTCTTAAAGTTGTTTGTCGTTGCTGTCATTCTTTTCAACGTTTGTTGGCTTGTCTTCTGTCTTTGATTCCTTGTGGGTCCGGCGGCTTTTGCTTTATTTTACATGTCTTCTTTGCATAGAGACATCTTTTGTTTGTCTTCTTTTTACTAAAAGACGATTTTTTTTTCTTCGACGATACTCCTATACAATAGGAACAATATCGTTTTAATTTTTTGATACTCCTATAAAATATGAACGATATCTTTTTAGTAGTATGGTAATACATGGGCTTTACTGTAGTTTGGACTACATTGGGCCATATTAATTTTTTACATTGTGGCTTTCTGTAGTTTAAACTACATTGGGCTGTTTCATTCAAAAAGGATTAGGTGATCCTTCTTTTTTCATAGTAACCTGCATAGTATCCTCTTTTATGCTTATAACAGGCCTTTTCCTTTGGCCTATTAAGAGTTTGTACCGTTCTACTGTCTCATTGGAGTGTTTGTGCTCCATCTTAGTGATTCTATCATGCATGTTGGTAAGGTGTGTGGTGTCTTGTGAGAGTACCTCGTTGTTGTAGTATAGTGTGATAATTTCTTCGATTTCTCCTCCTTTGGAGTTTCCAATAATGTTGGTTTTGCCTGCTCTTAGCATATCTTCAATTTTTGATTTCAGGTTTTTCAACGGTTTCTTCTTCTCTTTTTCGCTTTTTAGTGTTCGAGTGTCTAATTTTGTGTTTAAATCAATCATTAATTATTCTGAAATTTTCGTTGATTGTAACTTTTTAAATAGCTATATAGTAAATGACTTCTTTTTTTATTTCTTGTATTTATGAATCTATTAGGTCATGATCTTTTTTTTTTCAGTAAACTGAGTATCTTATGAAAAAATGTTTGACCACTATCTAAAATTTTATAATTTTTTTTTCAATTAAAGTTGATCTTGGGGTGGAGGGGGAATTTGGCGAGGACCCTAACCATGTACTGATATATACGAAAAAAGAAGGGGTCATTATGCCTAACCTCTTCATCCTAGTTGAGGAATGATCAACCTTATTCATGCGTGTAGTTAGATAATACAAGAGAAAACATTAGAATTGAGTCTAACGTCATTCAGAAAGATAATTTTCCTAGGGCTATATATATTAGCATAATTTTAAAAATAAAGACAATTTAAACTATAGCTTAAGAAAAAGAACAGTTCTGTAAAACGGCCTTATTATCGTGTTATGCTGAGACATTAATTATCTTTTAGTTTAAGGATTGAGTTAGAGATTACACTAATAGTACGACAATTAAGAGTTTTGTGTGAAATTTACTAATCAAATGTACTAGACAATTGAAGAGAAAATAGTTTCATATTTTTTAAGGTTCTTATGAATGTCAATTACTTTTCATTATGAATATCTTTTCAAAGCACGTCACATATTATCTCTTATAAAGTTTAATTCTCCTTTGAAAAAAATTGTCCAAAACTTTCTTTAGATTGATGACTTTGTTGGAAATTTGTCTTTGGTGGGAATGTGCGTCTACCCATATTTAATGAATTAAATACTAGTGTTCCGCGTGTTGGAGGCTTTGTCTCTTCACACATGCATAATCTACTAAGTGAGTAGATGACCGTAGGGCCAAGAATCGTCAAATTTCGTTGAGAAATGAAAGAGATATTGATCCACGAAGTAAGGTGTTTGAGGCATGAAAATATGGTGTGGGACAAATCTACCACATCGGTGGAAAAATGAAGAATTGCTCTCTTTATAAGTCTCATAATTGGTTAAGGGTTTGGGACCCCAAGGGGTAACCCATGTGTTTAAAGGAGGGAGGACCTAGATGTGCTTGGGTTCAAGGCTAAGCCCACACGCGCGCCACCGCCTCGCGCCCGTCCCGTCACGTCCGGTCTCGGGCTCGGGTCACGGGTTGTAGCGTTGATTAAAGTGTTGTTTTATAGGGGCAATCTTGTCTTAAGGACAGAGTGTCATCACTCGACTCAACACACAGTTGTAACAATCCAGATTTAGTGTTTCTTGATTTCAGGTTATCAAGATTCAAGACTCAACAAGCTTGCGGCAGTTCTGAACATTGGCCTATTTGTTTATCCTTTCGAATACTTGTAATATTTATTTACTTCCCGTACTGCTTTACAATATCCAACAAGTTTAAGACAAGATTTGTATTAGTGTTCGAAAGATGCCGGTCGAAAGTTGTGTGACCAAATCTGGATATGGCTGTGGTTTTCTGGTAGTTAGTGATGATTATGTTGTTGAAGGTCAACGTGTTCATGGTGTCACCACTCCCGAGAGTGGTGGGAACAAGCGCCCACGAGAGGTTGAGGATGTTAACTGGGACAAGAAGAGAAGGTTGAAGATGTGGTTCTATCTTGTAGCAGAAGGCATATATATGTCCTAGACAAAAGATCTGAATTATGGTAAGGAGGAAATGGACACCCAGTCCGATGAAGTGACTGAAGTGGGCCAGAATCCGAAATTGGGATAAGTAATTTTTCTTCCTTGTCAAGAATAATATTAAACGATATCTGATTAAAAATGACCTATAGTAAGGAGGAATATGAAAATGTTTTCACGAAATAATTTATATTCCTTACACTTTAAAATCAGAAGTTTAATCTCATCTTCCTTCCTGTTTAAAGATTGGATTTTGTAAACAACTTAAAAAGATTCATTCTTTTAAGTGTAATTATTAAAAGTGTGTAAAGTATGTTCGCACATACGAGGGAGAAAGATCCACTGACTATGCAAAAACTGTTACCACTCTTAAGTAAGCGCCAAGAATTGTTTGGGCACCAATCATAACGGAAGAAGACTAAATACTAAAGACGTTGAGCATGTCACACTATTTGGCAGAAGATCCTTCATAAGATGATATTGGACACTCAGTCAAACAAAGTCTATGGACGACTGGAGTGGGCCAAAATTCCTTTGATAGGATGATATTGGACACTCAGTCATACAAAGCCTATGGGCGACTGGAGTCTGGCCAGAATTCATTTCATAGGTAAAGTAATGAACACCTAGTGTGGTGGGCCAGAGTTTCCAGGTCTTAAATGATCTGAAGGCCAAAATAAAGGCAGTAAAGAAATTGGACACTCAGTCTGCCAAAGCAACTGGAGTGGGCCAGAGTATCCAGATCACATATGATCCGGTTACGCCCTAACTACGGGCAAGAGGTTGTTCATGTGAAGCAACGCCACCTCTAAAGTAGAAGGGGTTGGAGAGGTTGTCCTCAATAGGACTTCAGGGAATGGGATCACTCTCAGATGAGGTGATACATGTCCCAAACTTGGTTTAACAGACGTTGTTGGTCAAGCTGGTTTGAGACTAGTCCAACAGGTCTATAATAACTAAGGATGGTACAGTATGTCTGTAGCCAAATGAATGATATATTTGTAATCCGTGCATCTATGCCATCATAGATTAAGACACGCTAAATAGAAAGTCATTCAAAAGCTAGCGAAGTTGAGATTGTTTCCTTCTGTCGACATAAACCCTCAAAATGAATGTGAGGTAAGCGAAGAGGCAAAATCACCTTTCCAAGTTCCGTAAAAGGAATAGCGCAAGAAACACATCTCCTCTAGAACTTAGTCACACCTACATGGGTGATTTAAAGTTTGTACAAAATAGAGGGGGGGAGACAAGTACTTTGTGACCTTCATTGATGATGGTACAACGTATTGTATCATTTGTCTGTTGAAAGGCAAAGATGAAGTTGTTGAAGCGAATAAGCGCTACAAAGCAGAAGTTGAAAATCAACTAAGCCTATGAATTGAGGAATTCATAGTGATAGAGGGGGAGAATGTGAAGCATCGTTCATTAAATGAATGTTCATTACTTACCTCAGTCCAACGGTGTTAGCCAAGCGCAAAGCTGTACGCCCAAATTATGTGGGGCAAGGCGATCCTTACCGCTAATGCGATTCTCAATGGAACTACGCATAAGGATAAGGATAACCCTCCGTGTGAGACATGGAAATGATCTCACATACAAATGTTGTGATGTGGGATGGCTTGGTAAAGGTTGAAATACCGAAACAGGTCAAGTTGGACATAAGACTGTAGATTGCATATTCACTGGATCTGCAAATAACAGTAGTGCTTATCGCCTCTTGGTGTCAAAGAATGTTGAATTCTTTGAAGATAACTTTTCTTGAAAAGGAAAAAGAAGTAATTGCTCAAGGTTAACAAGAACCCGCGAGGCCCTGACTGTCCGGAACTAGACATTCAGTATCTACAGGACTCGAAAGTTGCTGACTATCTGGAACTTAATATTCCAGATCTGCAGAACTCAGGGATTCTAGATATTGAACCGAGACGGAGCAAAGAGGGGACAAAGACTTGTTCTAGGCCTTCTAGCTTGTATGGTTGAGAATAAACCATGGACAATTACCAAAATAATTGTCATCTCCAGAAGCGCTGCTTTGGAAAGAAGCTACTAAGAGAGAAATATATTCCATCATATAGAACCATACTTGTGTAATGGTTGATCTTCCTCCGGAAAAAGAACCTTTGGGTTGTGAAAAAGGATACTCAAAAGTGAGTAGAAAGTAGATGGATCTACTGACGAGTATAAAGCCTCGGCTACTTATACAGGTGCTCCCCTATGAGTAGCTTAACATCCTGGGCCATTGCAGTCTTGCGTGGCATGGATGTTGAAACAGCCTTCCCAACCGGATAGTTGGAAGGAGAGGATCAGAGTTGGTTTGTTGGACTGTTGGGCTTCTTCCTGAACTTTCATTTTGGTCCTGGAAGTTTCAGATAAAATAGAAACAATGAATCTGACCACAGAAACATTGACTCTGAAGTTAGAAGGGCAACAGTTGGAAAACCAACAGTCTGAGAGTGGAAATTATATTGAAACAAAAGATATGGGTATCACAGATGACATCTTAGGAATTGGATTTCTAAGACATCTAACGGACTGGTCTAACTCCAAACTCAGTTGTGAGATAATTGACAGTCTCGTTGAAGCCACCAATGGATATGAATCATAAAACTGTTTGGAGTCATGATTCACCCATAGACAAGGAGCGATATGTGCAGGTCACATGTAGTTTAATGTATTGTACACACTACAACCGACCTGATATCGGCCTACAAAGCAGATCAGTTGAACTAAAGTTCACTCGTGATTCTGAAAATAATAGATAGAAGGCGTTAAGTCAGATATGACGATATCTGAAATATTCGCTTATCTACGAATTATGGTATTATGGATATCCAGCGGTTCTGGGAGAACACAGTGATGCAAATTGGACATCAGATATGAAGAACACCAAAGCCATAAGTAAATGTGTATGATGGGTCTTGGAAAAACCTCTAAGAAAAGTTGCATCGGCCGATTCATGATGGAATCAGAGTTTATCGCTTTATACAAAGCATGAAAGAAGTTGAGTAACTTCACGACGCCTTAGAGGACGTCTCTTATTGGGAGAAATTCGTGCCTTCAGTAGTTATACACTGTGGCTAGCCGGTCGACTTCAGGAAGGACACGAATGACGGCGTCTGGACATATCTATCAGGATCTGTCGGATATATAAGACTGTATGGCAGTTGATTATCACGGGTGTCACTTCCTTGATTACTAATCAAAGGGTATAGCGGACCCTTTAACGAAGGGACTACCCGATGATCAAATGTTCTGTCTGTCTAGGGGAATGGGCTTAAAACCCAAACAATACGAACCATTGCGGTGGTAACCCAACCATACTAATTGGAGATCCCAAGAATTTGGTTCAATGGGAAAACTAAGCTGCAAAAGTTCAGTTGAGCACTTCGGTGGAAGCAAAAACACCTCGGATGATTATTTCTGTAGGGAAACATGAATCCAAAGTTGTTCTCGTGATAGACATTAAAGTTCTACCTGCATGGTGGGTAAAGGTTAAGCTTCCAAACCTTTAAACGATCCTCAAACGGTTGAGGTTAAGGTTGGGGAAACTTTTAATGATTCCTAACACTCGTGAATTGGGGTACATCAGGATACCTTGCTGGAGATCACCTATTTAAGTGCGAGGACATGCCGCCTCAAATGAACGCACTTAAGAATCCAAGTGTGTCCACGGCCACAACGGATAAAACCATAAGAATGGAAACGAATAAGGAGAGTTATTGTGTTGGTATCATTGTCTTGGCTTACACTAAACACTGACGGTTCAAGACATCACGTTCACCGCGCAGTAAGTAAGTCCGGTGGTATTCAACTAGGGAAGGTTCAAAGCAGAAGCTACCTCTCCTGATGCAATATCTTTTCGCTGAAATATTGTTGAAAGTAGGCACCTTGTGTGTGCACCAAAATCTCTTTCAAGAGGGGATTGTTGGAAATTTTCCTTTGGTGGGGAGGTGCGTCCACCCATATTTAATGAATTAAACACTAGTGTTCTGCATGTTGGAGACTTTGTCTCTTCACACATGCATAATATACTAAGTGAGTAGATGACCGTAGGGCTAAGAATCGTCAAATTTCGTTGAGAAATGAAAGAGATATTTGTCCACGAAGTAAGGTGTTTGAGGCATGGAAATATGGTGTGGGACAAATCTACCACATCGGTGGGAAAAGGAAGAATTGCTCTCTTTATAAGTCTCATAATTGGTTAAGGGTTTGGGACCCCAAGAGGTAACCTATGTGTTTAAAGGAGGGAGGACCTAGATGTGCTTGGGTTCAAGGCTAAGCCCACACGCGCGTCGCCTCCGCCCGTCGTCCCTCATTCATGCTATATATTGATGCATTTTTGGCTCAATAACGTGACACACATACACAAAATATACACAGTAGAAACAGAGACACACTATATATACAGAGACAAAACAGAAGAGAAAGTCAGTCCAAAAATGTTGGACTAAAACAGAAACTCTTCCTTCTTTTTCCATTTCTTCAGCAAGGCGTTTCGTGTTTTTTTTCTTCGTCAGACTCAACCTATTTGCTTTGTAGCATTGATTAAAGTATTGTTTTATCTTGGGAGACTATTGCCCGTTAACGTAAAAGCATATATACGGGGCAATCTTGTCTTAAGAACAGAGTGTCATCACTCGACTCAACACACAGTTGTAACAATCCAGATTTAGTGTTTCTTGATTTTAGGTTATCAAGATTCAAGACTCAACAAGCTTGCGGTAGTTCTGAACATTGACCTATTTGTTTATTCTTTCGAACACCTGTAATATTTATTTACTTCCCGTACTGCTTTACAATATCCAACAGACTTTTCTTTTGAGGAAGAAAAGCGTCAATAAATAATTGGTGTATGTGGCATATTATTAATGGTATCATGGTGGTATTTATTACCTTTCATACTAAGCTTTCGAGGAAATGACATTTGCTTGGCCACATCACCCACAAGGTTAAAAGCATTCTTAATTAAGATCGACAAGATATAAAGAATGTTGCACTCCTAGCAGGCTTTTCCACTTTTAATTTTTTATTTCCTATTCATATCTTGTATCAGCATTAAGACTTAGATTACTTTAAACGTCAGTTTCAGTACTCTCCTCGGGACTCGTCTCGGGGTGGGGCACTGGCAAAACGCTTTGGGCTTACGTGCGAAGCTTAGTTTCAGTGAGATTTATGCTCTAAGCGTCCAATTGTACGTCCTAAACACGTTTGGAGCTCGTCTAACAATCTTACACAAATTATATGTTAAATTTCTTAATTAAAATTGTTAACCATCATAATTCTTTACAAACGAATGATACTTAAGAGTTTTTCATCTATAGAAATAAAAAGATGCATATAACTCAAATAACAAGTCATAATATTGCATATTTACTATTCAAAAAAGGGCCTAAAATGCCATTGAACTATTAGAATTGATACAACAATGCCCTCCATCCACCTTTGAGCCCCCAAATATCCCTGTCGTTAACCTATTGGGTCTACTTTGCCCTTATTTTTAATGGTCACGTTAAAATAAAATAATTAAATATTTATTTATTACGTGGGCATATCTGATTGGTCCAAATTTAAGTCCTTCCCGAATTAAAAAAAATCCATCCATGACCCGTATTTTGACCCGATCCGTGTAAGAAAATCTCTGCCACCACCATGTCATATTCTAACTTGAAGCTTCAAGCTTCATTAATGACATCCATGGGGTTTTCTGCTTCTTTCTTCAGGTTATTAATGCTACTAACTTTAAAAATAGTATCATCCAATTGATTTAAACACTCAAATTTACATATTTAGAAATTTAAAGCAAGTTTCGAAAAGCTCCTTCAATTAATGGCGATTTTAGTTCACTTCCTTAATGGTTTTTTTTTCAAGTATACTCAATCACGCTTGAGCTTAAGAACCAAATTCAAACATCCCAAATTCAAATCGCCAATAAATTTCGAAATTAAATTTTCAAATTGATGCAAATGTTCATCAATGAATGTACAAGTTTTATGGAGGTTTCATGAGATTAAACAAGTATTTTTTTTGTTGTATTCAACTAAATTTCAACACAAATATGCTCAATAAAAATTTAGAATTATATTTTTTTCATTTAAACACTTAATGTGAGTTAATTTTTTCTTATTTTGATTTGTAATGAAATGGGTTAGAGAATTTTTCAATTTGGTTTGTTAGGATTTATTTGGGGCGGGTCAGAATTTAGTTGGTGGATCAGGTTAAATAAATTGGAAACTAATTAGTTTTAGTTAATTATATGGCTATCCAATGAGAGACCATCACGTAATAAATGAAATGGGTCCGTTAAAAATAAGGGCAAAGTAGACCCAATAGGTTAACAACAAGGGTATTTTGGGGCTCAAAGGTGGGTGGATGTCATTTTTGTACCAATACTAATAGTTAAAGGGCATTTTAGGCCCTTTTCCGTTTACTATTTGAGAACGTTGTGAGGGTGAATATCACTTAATATTCTTTTAAAATACATAGTCAAATTATACATTTTCAATTGTCATTGGTATTTTGTCCTATGTATCAAAATTATCATATTTTATTATTTCGCTATTTGAAAGTAATTTTATTTTTTCATGAAGGAAGTACGTTTTAATTATAATACTGATAAAGTTTATTGATTATTTGCTTATAGGGAGATAAAATGAATAGTATGATAGTAATATTGTTTTAAGAAATGGTGATTTTTTTATTTTTTGAAAGTTAATATGTTAGAGTTGATTAGCATTTCATAAAATCTTTTATTTCATGTGTATTGTTTATTCTTGTAAAATTATGTTATATATAATTACGAGTTGTAAGTGGTGTATAATGGATTGTGGATTACCTTGATTAGTTTTTTTTGGGAGGATCAAGCACATAATATATATATATATATATATATATATATATATATATATATATATATATATATATATAATGTAATTTTACCTATTTAAAAATATTTATTATAATTATATTATTTTATGAAATACTAAAAACTAAATACCCATGGGACTTACGCCCGATGCTTCGGGGGATTACGTCTCGCTGAGGCATATGTAAACGTCCCGCCTTACGCCCCCACCTTTTAAAACATTGCATCAGAGTTCCATTGTGTAAGTCCCGTTAAAGGGAGAAACACTCCTTATAAAATAAATACTTATTTCGTGTTTGAACCTGAGACTTTTGTTAATGATGAAAGAGATCATATTATTCCACCGTAACCTTTGGTGATCTTTTTGAAAATAGTAAAATCACTTTTAATTAATATTGTTAACGTTGGGTTTGGTGTTGTGACTTTTGACCCAACATATCTTTTGAAGTACCGATTTGAATGCATAAAAATGTTGGGACAAATGTCATAACATTCGGACCAACATCTTCGAAAAACAGTTTTGCCTTACTTCACGGAATGAAGTAATATTTTTGTAAATATTACTATGAAGTAAAAATGACCTGACATGGTGAATTGGAGCTGTGTAAAACGTGGGAGAAAGAGTCAAAGCTTGGGGAAGAAGTCGAATAAGGAACAAGTCAAAGTTGTTGAGATTTTCACTCCTTAATCATCTACTACAAGCTGCCCACATTTTCCTCAACCTCCACAACTAATCAATGAGCCTTTCAAGGAAGACTCTCTACTATAAATAGAGAGGCTACTGCAGTAAATCGATATCTAGAATCAGATTACAAAAATACCAAGAGAGCTCTCGGGATTTCATCTTAGAAATCTGGATCACAAGTGTTGCCTGAGTGTGTCGACAACATTCTGTCCAACATTACAATTGTTGTTTAGATTCTAGATTAGTTTTGTATGTAGCGATTGTAATGAAAGGTTATTTATGTCTATTTAGTTAGATTTTTTAGGCAGAAGTCATCTGCGACTTCAACTTTTAATTCCTTTCCATTTTATCTTGTAAATTTGTAAAGAAATAAATTTATAATTTTGTATATAATATATATACAATACATTTGGTCATTGACCATCATAAGTTATATAATATGTATAACTTATGAAAATTTTAAACCTTTGTGTTCTTTAAATTCCGCTGCATTTACTCTTTAAAGTTACTGTGTTTACTAAGTGTTGTTACTGGTGTCAGACGACATAATTGACGACATTCTGAAACAGAATTGACATTCGATTTATTCCATATCTTGTTCTTATTTCCCATAGCATTTGACACCATTTCAAGTGGTATTAGAGGCGACACTTAACACAATAAGTGATTGGTCATGTTGTCATAAGCTATGGATCCGACAAATCCAACTATTGGTAGACTTCCTATATTAGATGGATCAAATTATGCATATTTGAAGATTCGTCTACGTTCTCATATCAAATTAATTGATATTAAGGCATGGAAATCTATAATCGATAGGTATGTTGTTCCAATGTTGCCATCAGATGAGGAAGGTGACATTCTTGTTAAATTTGAATCCGAATGGACTACAGAAGAAACCAATAATGCCAGCTTTAACGAAAAAGCCTTAAATGCAATTTTTGGATTGGTTAATATGTATATGTTCAAACTCATTCAAAACTGCCAGACGGCTAAGGATGCATATGATACTTTACAAATTCATTGTGAAAGTAGCTCAAGTGTTCGTAGAACAAAGCTGCGTTTGCTCATGAGTAAATATGAACGTTTAAGGATGGAAGAAACGGATGTTATTAAATCTTATTTTGAAAAGTTGATTAACATTTCAAATGAATGTCAAGTGCTTGGTGAACCATTAACCAACACTCAACTTGTTGAAAAGACTCTCTGTTCTCTTCCTGAAAAGTTCAATTTAAAAATTTGTGTTATTGAAGAAGCTCACAATCTTGCCACAATGGACCTTCATACCTTAATGAGCATTCTCAAAACTTATGAGATGAATATTGAGAATCAAAAGAAATTGTATTAAAGCAAGAATATGACACTTCAAGTTCAATCCTCGGAGAGTCAAATCGAAGAAGAGGATGAGAATCTTGAAGAAATTGGCGATGGTGCAAATGTTGCTTTACTCACTCGAAAATTCAATTCGATGGTGAAGAAGTTCAATAATGAGAGCTATCAATCTAAACTTAAAGAGCACCAAAATCAAGTCTTCAATCAAAAGCCCGCTAGATTCTCATGTGTTACTAGTCAGTTACTTTTCATCATCTATGTCATAGACAATATCGGCGTGAGGAATTTGAAGCAGCTTTGAAAGGTTAAACATCAATTTTAAATGTGATATATATTGAGGTTGAGATCCTGTTTAGCAAGTCTTAAGTTTAACTTTGTAATTCATTGTACTAAGAAATTTTGTTGTCAAACACCGTGGATATGCATGTTAATATGAATAGAAAGATCTGAAGGAGGTTGCCTTGCTGGATGCGGTACTATGTATCTAGAGCATGACACTTGAATTTTAAACATCAATTTATATAGCGTTAATGTGAAATTATGATGCAATACTATTGCTTAGTTCACAGTTTTTCTTGTATTAAAAGAGAATTAAATATAATCTCCATTTATTTTCTTTATGCTAACGAATATGCAAACGCTCTTACAAAAATTGGTAAGAACCTATGGGTTTCTCTTAGTGATGATGAAGGAGAAGAGGAAAGAGATTGTGAAATTAAAACATAAATAATGCTGGTTACTATTTTCAAACAGCCTCTGTCAGAAAATGAAGATGTCGTATACAATGTTGTCTCAGATGTCAAGACATTTGCTCCAATATCAGCAACGACATCAACATCCTCAACGAAATCCGAAAGGTTTGAATTCTTTAACTATTCTAATGTTAATTGCTTTAGTAGTTCTATTTCTGTTAGTGAGGCTGAGTGTATAGATCAAGTTGAATGCAAAGATGATATGATTAATGAATTATAAAGTATTTGTAAAGCCTTAATCATAGAATCCAAGCAACTTGACAAAAAGGTAAAATCTTTAACTCGTGAGAATTTTGTTTTAAAAGGCATGATAACCCGACTTAAGGTTGCACTTACCAAAAATGATATTGAATTAGGTAAGATCTGTGCTAAATTGGATTTAGTCGAGGCAACCTTCCGTAATCTCAACACGGAAACTTCAAAATTAAATAAGATACTCAATTTAGTAAACATTCACATGCAGGAATTGGGTACAAAAACTCTCTTAGAACCATTATTCTCTAATCTCTTTGATGAAAATGAGAAAATATGCAAAAACTCTCTTAGAACCATTATTCTCTAATCTCTTTGATGAAAATGAGAAAATATGCTTTGTAAAAGAAAAAATGATGAATAATAGGTTCTCAAGTATGTCAATGAATATGAAGTTTGTGTGTCATCATTGTAACTCCCCTGGACACTTAAAACTATACTATTTCTAACTTCAAGATTCAATGAGCAAAATGTTGCCTAAAATGGTGTCCAACATTTTGGATAACAATCGAAGCAACATTTCTGAGTCAAAAGGGAAAAAATATTTTATGAGAGTTTGGGTTACTAAAAAGGATATAACATGTAATGTTGCTATAACTGCATTAAGAACTAACATTTCAGGTTCTTGGTACTTTCATAGTGGATGTTCTCGCCACATAATAGGTACAAAAGGTTTTCTAAGGAACTATGAGTCATTCAATGGAGGAAACGTGACTTATGGAGGTGACAATAAAAGTAAAATAATTGGAAAAGGGATCTTGAATGTTTCTGGATTTTCAGCCTTAAAAATGTCTTACACGTTGAGGGCTTAATGACTAATTTGATTAGTATTAGTCAATTGTGTGATGACAATCTTGAGGTAAATTTAAATAAGAATGCATGTAATGTTACGAATGCAGCCAATATATGTGTCATGACAGGTACAAGAACAAGTGACAATTGCTATCTTATTGTAAGGCAAGAAACATGCAATAATGTTAAGGTCGATGACACAACACTATGGCATCAAAAGTTGGGGCATGTCAACTACCGCAATTTAAAAAAATTGGTCTCATATGAAGCGGTTAGAGGCATACCCAAACTTAGCCATAAATGTAAAACTGTCTGTGAAGATTGTTTGAAAGGTAAGCAAACCCGTGCCTCTCATAATATTGTCCAACACGACTGACAACATTCAGGTATGTCTCACTATTTTCAATTGCTATATATGGATTTAATGGGTCCAATTGAAGTAGACATTCTAGGAGGCATGAGGTATTCCTTTGAGATAGTAGATGATTTTTCTAGATATTCTTGGATATATTTTTTGAAAGAAAAATCACAAACGTTTGACATGTTTAAAATCTTACATTCTAGAATTAGAAATTTATTCTATTCTCCTATTTTTCGGATTAGACCCGATCATGGAAAGGAATTTGAAAATAGTTCATTCTCAAATTTTTGTGAGAAAGAGGGATTTTCCATGAGTTTTCTGTCCCCAAAACTCCTCAACGGAATGGGGTTGCAGAACGGAAGAATAGAACATTGCAAGAAATGGCTAGAGTAATGCTTAGTTCTAAACATTTGTCAAAACGTTTATGGGCAGAAACCTTGAATACTGCTAATAACATTCTTAATAGAGTCTATCTAAGGCCAGGAACAAATATGACACCCTATGTGATATAAATGGAAAGAAACCAAACTTGCGTTACTTTCATATTTTTGGTGTATTTGTTATATTTTAAATGACATGGATTATTTGGCAAAGTTTGACTCTAAGCGTGACAACAATTTTTGTTGGCTATTCACAAAATAGTCATGATTATCGAGTATACAATCTGAGATCCAGAACTGTACAAGAGTCTATAAATGTTATCTTTGATGATCTTTATGATGTTTCAGAAAAAACTATTGAATATAACATTGTCGATATAGTGGAAAGTTCACAGATTGCAGAAGAATCAGATGTTGCCACAACTGAAGCAACATCCGAAATAGCAATAGAGACCACAGAGGCCACAGATGAGGAGTCAAGTGCTGAATTGTTAGACCAAGTTCGAATGGATCCATCATCAAGGATTAGTAAGAATCATCCAATGTGCCAAGTGATATGGAGAGTTTTTGAAGGAATTATAACAAGAGGCAAAGAACCACTCAACTATAGAGAATTGGTTAGGTATGTGTGTATGTCAACCATATAGCAAAAGGTTAGTCTTTCTTGTTTTATATCTACATTAGAACCAAAGAATGTTGTAGAAGCACTTAAAGATAATTTCTGGATACAAGCAATGCAAGAAGAGCTTGAATAATTTTTTTGAAATGAAGTCTGGAACTTAGTTCCACGTCTAAATAATATAAATGTAATTGGAACTAAGTGAATTTTTAAAAATAAATCAAACGAATCAGGAACAGTTGTTAGAAACAAAGCAAGTCTAGTTGCACAAGATTATACTTAGGTTGAAGGAATTGATTTTGATGAAACCTTCGCACCTGTAGCTAGAATCGAATCAATTAGACTTTTAATTGCTATTGCTTGTTGTCTGAAAATTACTTTACACCAAATGGATGTAAAAGGTGCCTTCTTAAATGGTTATCTATACAAGGAGGTATATGTTGAATAACCAAAAGGATTTGAAAATCCTCACCATCTACACTACGTGTACAAGCTCAAAAAGGCTTTGTATGAGTTGAAATAAGCCCCTCGTGTATGGTATGGTCGTTTAACTAACTTTCTTCTTGAATTTGGTTTTAACTGTGGCAAAGCTGATCATACTTTGTTTATTAAACAACACGGTGTAGATATTATTATTGCTCAAATCTACATGGATGACATAGTCTTTGGATCGACTTCTCAGTGGTATCTAAATTCATTTGTTTAAGCTATGTCGTCAACATTTGAAACAAGCATGATTGAGGAATTAACTTTTTTCTTACGCTTGCAGATAAAGCAAAGTGAAGATGGAATTTTCATCTCTCAGAGTAAATATATCAAGAATTTAGTTAAGAAATTTGGTTTGGAGAACGCTAAACAGATGAAAATGGCAATATCGCAGAAGGTATGTAAGGATAATGTTGGTGAAAATGTCGATCCAACATTATATCGATCTATGATAGGTAGCCTTCTTTATTTTACTGCTAGTCACCCAGATATTATGTTTGATGTTTGTGTTTGTGCACGTTTTCAAGCCTGTCCCAAAATGTCCCACTTGCCGTGAAACGTATTATCCGATATGTTGCTGGCACATGTGAGTTGAAAATTTGATATTTCAAAGACACTAATCCTAACTTAATAGGATTTAGTGACTGGGATTGGGCTGGAGATGTGATGATAGAAAAAGTACAAGTGGAGGATCTTTTTATCTTGACAATAATATTGTTTCATGGTATAGTCGTAAATGAAACTGTCTCACTTGCAACTGCTGAATCTGAATATGTAGCAGCTGGAAGTTGTTGCTCTCAATTAATATGGCTAAGACACATGTTAGACAAATGGATTTCCTAGCAACATTTTGATTTTGTAATGTGATAATTTGAGTACTATAAATATTTCCAAAAATTCAGTTCAGCACTCACACACAAGACATATTGCTATTAGATATCACTTTTAAAGAGATTTAGTTGAAAAACAACTAGTAAAAATTGAACATGTTGACACTCTTCATCAACTAGCTGATATTTCTACAAAAGCTTTGGACCATGAGAGGTGTTCTAGTTTGAAGAAATCTCGTGGTCTTTGTAATCTCTAAAAAGATGATATTTTTGGTGAATGTCAGCTGAAACGTTGTCTAACATTTTGGTTGACATTTACCTATGTTATATCACTAACTGATTATTGTTGATGTATAGTGCATAACTTTTGGTCACACAAGCATGATCCTTTAATAAGAATATATTTTCAAAGTGATACCGTTCTCTGCGATGATATAATATATATATATATATATATATATATATATATATATATATATATATATATATATATATATTTGGCAATTGTGAAAAATGAGCAAAGCCCTTGAAAACATACAATTCCTATTCTATAGGAGTATCGAGTGCTTCAAAAGAATTTTGAGAATACTAAATAAGTATTCTTATTTTTACACGAAAAACTCTTTTGTATGTATTTTATGATTAGATCAAGGACACGATGGGAAAATGTTCCATTGGTCCAGTGGTCAAACTCATAAAATACGTATAACACGTGTCTTGATTTATTGCCATAATAAAAAATTCTTGTGGGATCAAAATACTTGTGTCGTTCAAAATATTACCAACATTGTTGTTGACATTTTCAGAAAGTGATATATGTTGGGATGTTGTGCTTATCTGATCATTGGAATATCATATCCTACTCCCTATTATATGCCTTGTTTACAGGAATCTCTAAATTCAAAGTGATAAGATTATATTTTATTCCTACCGTGATGTTTATCCCAATATTTTAGGTGTATGTTTTTGTGCAAAAACGAAACACCTAAAACTAAGGGATTTTTGTTGCTAAGAAAGATTAGTCATGTACATAAATATTCCTCTCATTTGCTATCATTCTATCATTTTTGAATTTTCCCATAAAAATAACTAAAAAAAAGGAAAAACACATCGGGCATACATTCTCTTACCCGATGAAATTACCAAATCAAACTCCAATCTCAATCTCAAAACCCTCTTCTCAAGCTTCACATATGGAAATCTCTCCAATTTCAGAACAAATATCAACCAACATTCCACCTAACACATCCATGAGCATTAACCTTTCATCAGAATCGGAAAAACCCAAGCATAATACCCATCAACAACCGAGCCTATCTACTTCCTCAAATCTCCCTGAGGATCTTTCTAAAGAAATAGTGTTTAAAGGTTTTGATGAACCTTTAGATATTAGCTATCCTGGAGATGATAATAACCCTATAGATGTTGATGAAACTATTGATTTTCATTTTTGGGTAAAAGGACAAGGTCCTCTACCTTCCCTACTTGTCGATCAAGTAGAGTTTCTTGCCCTGAAAGAAGGAAGCTGAAAGTGAAAAGTTACCAGAAATGTCACCAACCTTCTGGGCAACACTGGTCCAAGACAGTCTACAAAATGGCTTGTGGATCAAATTGGAAAAATCAACCAGTAGATTTCTGAGGTTGATGCTGCAAGGAATGCCCTGATACAAGCTAGAGATCATTCCATGATGCTACTTTCTTCACAAAAAGGGGGAGATGATATTGATGCAGTGAGAGGAAGCTAAAGTTGTTATGTTGCATAGATGAAGGGGGAGAGATGTTGGAAGCCGAAACTGTTATGCAGGGGTAGAAAGCTGCTGGAAGTTGTTATTGTTGTATGATGAGCAAGGAGGAGGCTGAATGATGTTGTTGAACCTAAGCTGTAAATGCGTTTTCAATGGTTTGATGGATTGATGTGGATATTTGTTGACAATGGTTATTTCTATTCGTGTTTTATATATAGTGGATGATATGTATATATGTGCTAACATCTTTCTTCTTTTCTAATCCTATGAATCGGTACACACAGTTTGCTTGTAGGCCATCACAATTTAAGGGGGAGCTTGTCAGTAATCACATGTGTTGTACAACATCTGTGACAATGCACTAAGTCGTTTGTACATCTTGTAATGTGTTTTGGGAAGAAAGACAAAAATTGGGAGATTGTTAATGTTGGGTTTGATGTTGTGACATTTGATCCAACATGTCTTCTGAAGTACTAATTTGAATGCATAAAAATGTTGGGACAAATGTCATAACATTCGGACCAACATCTTCGAAAAACAGTTTTGCTTTACTTCACGGAATGAAGTAATATTTTTGTAAATATTACTATGAAGTAAAAATGACTTGGCATGGTGAATTGGAGTTGTGAAAAACGTGGGAGAAAGAGTCAAAGCTTGGGGAAGAAGTCGAGTAAGGAACAAATCAAAGTTATTGAGATTTTCACTCCTTAATCATCTACCACAAGCTGTCCACCTTTCCATCAACCTCCACAACCAATCGATGAGCCTTTCAAGGAAGACTATCTACTATAAATAGAGAGACTACTGCAGTAAATCGATATCCAGAATCAAATTACAAAAATACCAAGAGAGCTCTCGAGATTTCATCTTAGAAATCTAGATCACAAGTGTTGCATGAGTGTGTCGACAACATTCTGTCCAACATTACAATTGCTGTTTAGATTCTAGATTAATTTTGTATGTAGCGATTGTAATGAGAGGTTGTCTATGTCTACTTAGTTAGATTTTTTAGGCAGAAGTCTTCTGCGACTTCAACTTTTAATTCCTTTCCATTTTATCTTGTAAATTTGTAAAGAAAGGAATTTGTAATTTTGTATATAATAAATATACAATACATTTGGTCATTGACCATCATAAGTTATATAATATATATAACTTATAAAAAAATTAAACCTTTGTGTTCGTTAAATTCCGCTGCATTTACTCTTTAAAGTTACTGTGTTTACTAAGTGTTGTTACTGGTGTCGGACGACATAATTGACGACATTCTGAAACAGAATTGACATTCGATTTATTCCATATCTTATTTTTATTTCTCATATCATTTGACACCCTTTCAAATATGTCACAAATCCTATAGGATTTAAGTTGTATGCACTAATAGTGCTTGCAAAATAATTTGTATATTATACGTGCAATGTAATTGACTACAATATGTTGTTGCTCTATGCAGCTTATAGCTACCATATCACGTTAGTTATGAAAAGTTATTTATTGTTATATATTAACTATCAAATGGCTAATACTTTTTTACAGTACCCTCGGTATATAATATTGGAAATTTACTAATGTGGAATTAAGTTTATACCATTATTTATGACTCGAGCAATTGGGGGCCCGCACGTCGGAAGTGTCATTACCACACACATGCAATCTTAGTGCCAAGTATCATAAATTTCGTTAATAAAAGAGATATTGGTACGTAAGTGTAATGTTTGAGACATAGAATAATAGACGGTTATTGAATAAATAACAAGTGTTCCACGTTGGTAAGTGAAGGAAGGATTGTGCGAGGTGTAAGATGGAACGGGTCGGAAAGGGCCGCGGAGTCGAGAAGGGCTGCGGCGCCTCCCGGACTGGACCACAGCGTTGGAGCGCTGCGGCACTAATTCCATGTTTGGCCACTAGAGCCGCGACGCTTCCCATGCAGTGAGTGCTTGACGAAAGTTCAAAAGTTTGGCTGATTATGGAGAGGTTTTAGAGCATTAATATGGCAGTTTTTCCTCCATAACTCAGTCATTATTTGGCTGCATTAGTTGGTGGTTTAAATGGTCATTACATGGGCACTTGAAGGGGTAGAAAATGAGAAAAAGACTCACAAGTTAACAACACCACAAAGAGATCAGTTTTTCTGATAAGCAATCATTCTCTTAGCAATTTTCATTATTCGTGTTCTTCGCTAGAATCATTTGTGTAGGCTTTACACACTTGATAGTTTGATGTTTCATCTTGGCAGACTATTGTCAATACTTCTGTAAAGCCTATATACGGGGGCAATCTTGTCTTAAAGACAGAGAGCCATCTCTCGACTCAGCCAATAGTGTTGTGGTTATCTAATTGATTGCTAAGTATTTCAGGTGTGAAATTGATTCTCAAAGGACTCTAACCGTTCGAATTCTCAGCGGTTCTACAAGCAATAAGTGTAACAATTCATGTTCTTGTATTTCTGAATACAAGATACAGATTTGGAGTTCTAATTCAAGATCAAAAGATTGACAACTTGTTGTTGTAATCTTTGTTGTTTATCCTTTCGATCACTGTAATAGTTATTTACTATTCTCGTACGTGCTTTATATATCCAACAATTTTAAGACAAGATTGTATTAGTGCTCGAAAGATGTTTGGCAGCAGATATGGTCCCAAATCTGGCTGTGGTTTTCTTTTTGAAATAGTTCTGTTGACAGTTCTGTTAATAGTTCAAACAATGTCTGTGTCAACAACCGTGCTTTCAAATATGGTCCTAGTTTTGGTTCTCTCTTTGATGACAGTTACAAATCTGTTTTCGTCAAAGGTGTGATCTTTAGATCTGATGATGAACTTCAAGATACTACTGATAGTCATGTTAGTACGACTAAAGATCAAGGACGAGTTGGTGCCAACGTTCCCGAGGGTAGTGGAAACAAGAACCTACGAGAGGCTGAGGATGTCAACTGGGACAAGAAGAGAAGGCTGAAGATGATGTTCTATCATGTAGCAAAAGGCCTATATCTGTCCCAGACAAATGATCCGAATTATGGTAAGGAGGATATGGACCCTCAGTCTAACAGAAGTGGGCCAGAGTCCAAAAGGTCTAAGTTAATTATCCTTCCTTATCTATAATGTGTTTAGTTAATATCTGAATAAAAGTGAGTAAAGAAAGGCTGAGAATATGAAAGTGTTTTCATTAAAAACTTATATTCCCTACACTCTAAAATCAGATGTTGAATCTTCTTCCTTCCCATATAAAGATTGGACTATGTAAAACAAAACTTAAAAGATTCGTTCTTTTGGGTGTAATTATTAAAAGTGTGTAAAATATGTTCGCACATACTAAGGAGAGAGATCCACTGACAGCACAAAAATTGTTACCACTCTTAAGCAAGCGCCAGGAATTGTCTGGGCACCAATCTCAAAGGAAGAAGACTAAAAGCTAATGGCTTTTCTTAAGACGTTGAACCTGTCACACTATTTGACAAAAGATCCTTCATTTGATAGGATGATATTGGAAACTCAGTCGTACAAAGCCTACGGGCGACTGGAGTGGGCCAAAATTCAGTTGATAGAATGATATTGGACACTCAGTTGCACAAAGCCTACGGGCGACTGGAGTGGGCCAGAATTTCCAGGTCTTAAATGATCTGAAGGCCAGAAGAAAGGCAGAAAAGAATTTGGACACTCAGTTTGCCAAAACAACTGGAGTGGGCCAGAGTATCCAGATCACAGATGATCCGATTACGCCCTAACCACGGGCAAGAGGTTGTTCATGTGAAGCAACGCCACCTCTAAAGTAGAAGGGGTTGGACATGTTGTCCTCAATAGGACTTCAGGGAATGGGGTCACTCTAAAAGGAGGTAATACATGTCCCAAACTTGGTTTAAGGGACGCTGTTGGTCAAGCTGGTTTGAGACTAGTTCAACAGGTCTGTAATAACTAAGAATGGTACAGTATGTCTGCATCTAAATGAATGATATATTTGTAATCCATGCATCTATGCCATCATAGATTAAGACACGTTAAATAGAAAGTCATTTAAAAGCTAACGAAGTTGAGATTGTTGCCTTCTGTCGACACAAACCCTCAAAATGAATGTGAAGTAGGCGAAGAGGCAAAATCACATTTCCACTCCGGCAAAGGAATAGCGAAAGAAACACCGCTCCTCTAGAACTTAGTCACACCTACATAGGTGAATTGAAGTTTGTACAAAATAGAGGGGGAGAGACAAGTTCCGTCAAAGGAATAACGAAAGAAACACTGCTCCTCTAGAACTTAGTCACACCTACATGGATGATTTGAAGTTTATACAAAATAGAGGGGGGAGACAAGTACTTTGTGACCTTCATTGATGATGGTACAACGTTACATCAGTTGTTTGGTGAAAAGCAAAGATAAAGCTATTGAAGCGGATAAGAGCTACAAAGCAGAAGTTGAAAATCAACTAAGCCTACGGATTGAGGAATTTGTAGTGATAGAAGGGGAGAATGTGAAGCATCGTTCATCAAACAACTGCTCATTACTCACCTCAGTCTAATGGTGTTATCCAAACGCAAAGTCGTAGGCCCAAAATATGTGGGGCAAGGTGATCCTTACCGCTAATGTGATTCTCAAACAAACTACGCATAAGGATAAGGATAATCTTCCGTGAAACATAGAAATAATCCCAACTATAAATGTTGTGTTGTGGGGTAGCTTGGTAGAGGTTGGAATACCAAAATAGGTCAAGTTTGACCTAAGACTGTAGATTGCATATCCACTGGATATGCAAATAACAGTAGTGCTTATCGCCTCTTGGTGTCAAAGAATGCTGAATTCTTTGAGGATAACTTTTCTTGAGAAGGAAAAAGAAGTAATTACTCGAGGTTAACAAAAACCCGTGAGTGTCTGATTGTCCGAAACCAGACGTTCCAGAGCTACAGGACTCGAAAGTTGCTGACTATCCGGAACTTAATGTTCCAGATCTGCAGAACTCAGAGATTCTAGATGTTGAACCGAGACGGAGCAAAGTGGGGACAAAAACTTATTCCAGGCCTTCTAGCTTGTATGGTTGAGAATGAACCATGGACAATTAACATAATATTGTCATCTCTAGAAGCGCTGCTTTGGAAAGAAGCTACAGAGAGGGAAATAGATTCCATCAGATAGAACCATACTTGTGTAATGGTTGACATTCCTCTGGGAAAAGAACCTTTGGGTTGTGAAAGTGGATACTCAAAAAGTGAGTACAAAGTAGATGGATCTATTGACGAGTATAAGGCTTCGACTACTTGTATATGTACTCCCATATGAATAGCTTAACATCCAGGGCCATTGCAGTTTTGTGTGACATGGATGTCGAGACAACCTTCCTAATCAGAGAGTTGGAAGGGGAGGATCAGAGCTGGTTTGTTGGACTGTTGAGCTTCTTCATGAACTTTCTCTTTGGTCCCTGAAATGTTTACATTTTGGTCCTGGAAGTTTCAGATAAAATAGAAATAATAAATCTGACAACAGAAATATTGACTCTGAAGTTAGAAAACCAACAGTCTGAAAGTGGAAGTCATATTGAAATAAAAGTCTCGATATGAAAGATATGGGTATCATAGATAACTTCTTAGGAATTGGGATTTCTAAGACATCTAACGGACTAGTCTAACTCCAAACGTCGTTGTGAGATAGTTGAAAGTCTCGTTGAAGCCACCAATGGATATGAATCATAGATCTGATTGGAATCATGGTGCACCCATATACAATGAGTGATATGTGCAGGTCACATGTAGTTCAATGTATTGTACACACTACAACCGACCTGGTATCGGTCTACAAAGTAGATCAATTGAACTAAGGTTCACTCGTGATTATGGAAATGATCGATAGAAGGCGTTAAGTCGGATATGACGATATCTGAAATATTCGCTTATCTACTAATTATGGTATTATGGATGTCCAGTGGTTCTGGGAGAACACAGTGATACAAACTAGACATCAGATATGAAGAACACCAAAGCCACAAGTAGATGTGTATGGTTTGTCTTGGAAAATCCTCTAAGCAAACTTGCATCGGCCAATTCATGATAGAATCGGAGTTTATCGTTTAAACAAAGCATGAAATAAGTTGAGTAACTTCACGACTCCTTAGAGAACGTCCCTTATTGAGAGAAATCCGTGCCTTCAGTAGTTATAAACTGTGGCTAGCCTGTCGGCTTCAAGAAGGGCACGGATGACGGCGTTTGGACATATCTATCGGATCTGTCGGAGACATAAGACCGTATGGCAGTTGATCACCATGGGTGTCACTTCCTTGATTACTAATAAAAGGATATATTGAACCTTTTAACTAAGGGACTACCCGAAGATCAAGAGTTTTGCCTGTCTAAGGGAATGGGCTTAGAACCCAAACAATACGAACCTTTGCGGTGGTAACCCAACCATACTGACTGGAGATCCCAAGAATTTGGTTCAATAGGAAAACTAAGTTGCAAAAGGTTTAGGTGAGCGCTTCGGTGGAAGCAATAGCACTTTGGATGATGATTTATGTAAAGAAACATGAATTCAAAATTATTCCCGCGATAGCCATTAAAGTGCTACCTGCATGATGGGTAAAGGTTAAGCTTCCAAACCTTTAACGATCCTCAAACGGTTGAGGTTAAGGTTAGGGAAACTTTTAATGATTCCTAACACTTGTGAAGTAGGGTATAGCAGGATACCTTGTAGGAGATCACCTATTTAAGTGCGAGGACATGCCGCCTTAAGTGAACATACTTAAGAATCCAAGTGTGTCCACGACCATAACGGACAGAACAATAAGAAGAAATGAATAAATAGGAGGTATTGTGTTGATACCATTGTCTTGGCTTACATTAAACACTGACGGTTCAAGACATCACGTTCACCACGCAGTAAGTAAGCCCGATGGTATTCAACTAGGGAAGGTTCAAAGCGGAAGTTACCTCTCATGATGCAATATCTTTTCGCTATAAGATTGATGAATGTAGACACATTGTGTGTGCGCCAAAATCTCTTTCAGGACGGGATTGTTGGAAATTTACTAATATGGAATTAAGTTTATCCCATTATTTATGACTCAAATAATTGGGGCCCCGCACGGGCCCCGCACGTCGGAAGTGTCGTTTCAACACACGTGCAATCTTAGTGCCAAGTATCATAAATTTCGTTAATGAAAGAGATATTGGTACGTAAGTGTAATGTTTGAGACATAGAATAATGAACGGTTATTGGATAAATAACAAGTGCTCCACGTTGGTAAACGAAGGAAGGATTGTGCGAGGTGTAAGATGGAACGGGTCGGAAAGGGCCGCGGAGCCGAGAAGGACCGCGGCGCCTCCCAGACTGGGCCGCAGCGCCGCGGCACTAATTCCCTGTTTGTCCACTAGAGCCGCGACGCTTCCCATGCAGTGAGTGCTCGACGAAAGTTCAAAAGTTTGGCTGATTATGGAGAGGTTTTGGAGCATTAATATGGTAGTTTTTCCTCCATAACTCAGCCATTATTTGGCTGCATTAGTTGGTGGTTTAAAGGGCCATTACATGACATTTAAATGGCCATTACATGGGAACTTGAAGGGGCCATCTTGCACACCTATAAATTGAGGCCTTTGGCTCAATTCTATAGGAGGAGAAAATGAGAAAGAGACTCACAAGTTAACAACACCACAAAGAGATCAGTTTTTCTGATAAGCAATCATTCTCTTAGCAATCTTCATTATTCGTGTTCTTCGCTAGGATCATTTGTGTAGGCTTTTCACACTTGATAGTTTGCTGTTTCATTTTGGGAGACTATTCTCCACACTTCCGTAAAGCCTATATACGGGGGAAATCTTGTCTTAAAGACATATAGTCATCTCTCGACTCAGCCAGTGGTGTTATGATTATCTAATTGGTTGCTAAGTGTTTTAGGTGTGAACTTGATTTTCAAAGGACTCTAACTGTTCGGATTCTCAGCGGTTCTACAAGCCACAAGTGTAGCAGTCCATGTTCTTGTTTTTCTGAATACAAGATACAGATTTGGAGTTCCAATTCAAGATCAAGAGATTGACAGCTTGTTATTGTAATCTTTGTTGTTTATCCTTTCGATCACTGTAATAGTTATTTACTATTCTCGTACGTGTTTTACATATCCAACATATAAAACTTAATCTGGTACTAATATCAGCGGGAATTACATCCAACGTACATGATTTAATTAATTGAATGCCAGACTTAAACTATATTGGCTACTACTAGAGTAGGTACGCGACCATGTGTTGTGTAATAGTCTTGTAACTTTAGTTAGTAACTTCTACATTAGCTAATTAATTAGTGCTACAATTAACCAAAATGTCATGTCTCAATATGACTGTTTTACAACCACAGAACCATGAAATCTACTATATAATTGATGACTATTCGAAACTTCTAGTTATTGATAATATGTGGTGAAATACCAATATTTTTTAGTACATGAATTATTATACAGCAGGTCACTAGTTGAATTATATAAATCATACATTTTTAGGTTTCTCCCCACGAAAGAATTACCTTCACAAATTTCGTCCCCATTGATAAATTTCATTTGCATCATAATCCCATCACAATTTTGTGATTGACTTGTCCGTCACAAATTTTCAATCACAAATTTATAGTATTGATTTTAGCAGGGATAGGAATTTTCTACTTAAATCCCAAGTGATTGTCGTCTGTAATTACACTATTACGTGTATAGTTAACAAACCTTTTTCCTGACATTTTTTCCGTGGAAAGCAAACAGTGGCTAAGTTTGGTTGTTACAAAAATATCCTTGTATCGCTAGAGGATAGTTAGGTTATGAAAACAAGGGTGTTCATCCGTTTTGTAAAAATTCCAACGATCGGTAATTCAAATCGTGACAAAAAATCCCCTTTAGCAAAGGAAAACCTTTAAGCATCCTAAACTAGTATTTACAATGAATTCTTTCATTAGCATCAAAGTCATACAGGATGAGAGGACACTTTTGGTGAGACTTGACCCTACCCAAATTGTGTGTATATAAATATATATATAGTTCCTAATAATTAATTTTACTTTTCTTGATAATCCACACAAAAAAAATTCTCTCTAGTTTTTCTGGGAATTTTTTTGTGCAATTTTCAAACTTACAGCTACATAGTGTATGTGTTTGAAAGTGATTGTGTAACTGACCGGCTACAATGATTTGCATCCTTGAAGGATCGAAATCGCTTTCAAAGCAATGACTTGACACGACACTATTTTGTGATAATTTCTTATTATTTTAAAGTTTTTTTCCAGTATCAATATTGTTCTATTTTACTAACAATATGTACTCATTTAATGGTCTGACAAATTGTACCAAACTCATGAAAGTGCAGTTGAATATTCATTGCACAAAGATGAGTAAATTAATTAAAACTTCTTGAATTAAATGTATGAGAATGAAACTTCCATCCATCTTACTCTAAAAAATAATAACACAGTAGTGCCTAACAGGAAAATGGGCACAATCTTTTTGAAGTAACTTCCATGAAAATGACGTCATGAAGAGCCTGTTGATTTGGTTCTACTTGTTATATTCACAATTGTTGTGGCATATATATAAACATTAAATTTACAGGTATATATTAGTTCTAGAAACAACTTCTTGAATGATAATTATATATTATATTGCTAGCTATAATTTGAAATTTTATGATATATGACACCACTAGAATATATGTTGTGATCGACACCTCTGTTATTTCATCCCACTAAGCGAATTTGTTCAACATATCCCTCTTTATTTTGTGTTTGGTGAAAAAATTATTCCATTATAAGTAATTTCGAGACTATTTATACTATAATTTTAATTTTATTTTACATATTTAAGAAATAACAATCTCGAAATTAATTAATTTAAAAATAAAAGTATAAAACAATCAAATGACAAAGATATATTTCTTCGGATCTATCCTTGTATAATATACTAAATTAGTAATTAGCATGTGCAATTGCAAGTAACAAGTGGCAACTAAATTAAATAAAGTGAAACATACACAAATGATTATAGTTTAGGAATTTTAAATTTGTCATAGTTATAGTTTCAATATTTATAGGGTGTAACTACTTTTTAATTGCTACAACATCTCTGTATTCATAAAACGGACTCGATGTATTCATAAAATGGTCTCGATGTATTCATGAATACAAATACAATGAGTAAAATCTGCTCAGTAAAATGTATTCAAAACAGAAAAATCTCATTCAAAATATAAAATACAATAAAAAAACTGTATACAAGAAATAAAATACACCCAATACATTGAATTTTACACAAAATATTTACGAATACACTCAAAAATTGAATACAAGAAATAAAATACATAACGAAAAATTGGATTTTACACTATAAAAAAAGAATACACTCTAAAAAAACACTTCAAATTGAATGTATTCATTTGTATACACTCAAAAACTTAATACAAGAAATAAAATACATAACAAAAAATTTAGATTTTACACTAGAAAAAAATGAATACACTATATAATATAAAAAATGCACTTTTTTAAAAATTATCTTATTTTTTGTGGAGGTGGAGGGGATCCAAAAATCTGTATTTTATAATATAAAAAATAAAAAAAATTAAATAAATTTCAGCAAAATGCGCTTTTTTAAAAATTATTTTATTTTTATGCCATATCAACTCTCAGGATGGAAATAAATTCACTTTTTAAACGTGTAGAAAATAATAAATCGCTCTATTAATTGGAGTGTAAAGTTAATATTTGTGGACAAATTCAGGATGGAAACTATGTCTTTTTCCAATATAACAATATACAAGTTGGCGACATTATATCAAAATTCATGACCTAACGTGGCTGTTTGCATTGTGGAAAATATCGAGAGAATCTTTGGCCACGTAACAGCGGCTAGCTGTTGTATATATAGTTAAATATTAAACTGAATAATTGAAGGAACAAATTTTTTTTACTTACTGATCATTATTGAGCAATACAGAATAAGAAGAATTAATTAATTAAAAACACAAAGGACATAGAGTTAGTATTATTTTATTGCAGTGGTCCAAACTCCAAAATAACAAGTAAACATTTGGATTCTAATGATTCGAGCACTTGCCTCCTCTCTTGGGCTAAACTCTTTTACTATAGTTAAGCATCTTTTAAAATTAAGATACTCAATTATCGTTAAACAATCAGTAACTTTTCTTTTCTAAGTTCTCTTGACACTTTGTTGTAATTTCTCAAAAACTTAAATCTTTTTTAATTGTTCTCTGCAAAATATTTCTACTGAACTCATAAAAAGCTACATTATATGCATATACTAGACAATCTTAACGATATTCGTGTAATTTATTAACTAGGAAATATATAATTTAAACAAGTCAAATACTCTATAAATTTTCTTGCAACTGTTAAGTTAAATACTAGTAGTATGATATTCTCTTGCTAATAGAAAATAGAAAAAGTAAAATAAAATATTAGTCATGCTAAAAATGGGCTTAATCTGTCAATTTCGTACGAGATGCTGTACTTTAAACCTTTTTTATCACATACTAATAGAAAATTTCGTGAAAATATATATACACTCCATCAATTATGAAATCAGAAAATAAGATCCATTTCGTTTATTATTCGTTATTTATTTCAGATTTTGCTTTCTTATTTTTCGTAGGTTTATGAAAATAAATACATCGTTAAAAGTACATCTAATGGCACATCTGCTCCAAAAAGTTCTGTGGCTGGGACAAGCGCTCATTAAATGATCCTTTTTTATTTATGTTGCAACTTATGGAAAAATTGAAAATTTTATTAGAAAAAGTTATAACATGATCTAAAATTTTGTAGAGATCAGACGATAATTTAATATTAATTTATTAGCCAAGGATTATATTTGCACAACTTCTTAAAATTAACATCTAATAGTGGCCTAAAAAGAGATATTTGCGTACATCAACTAATCTACAGATTCTACACCATAAGTTATGGATTCGACAGAACTCATTAGTTTTGACTAAACTCTATATTTAAATTAAAAAATTCACTTAATATGTATAAATTGTAAGAAATTCACTTTGTATGTATAAATTATCTATACTGAACCCAATTGTTGTCTTGTGCTAGAATCCAATTCAGAAATTTAAATCTTAAATCCGTCTTCGAGTATATAACCTTTGAAATTGAGTATACTTACATAGTACTTATCAACTTTTATTGTTTGGCAAGTTCTAACTTCTAAGTTAAACTTTTACAAATTTGTACGTTACGTATCATACAAGGTCCATGTTGATTTGCATAATTGAAGCAAGTTACATCAGTGTTAGTTACTGCATTAGTGAAGAATGAACAAGAGAGGAAAGAATGGAAGAAGAGTGGGAGATGGATTGTGGTAGAGAAGAGAGAATTGGTGTCTCAATGTATGAGGAACATTTGGGAAAAGCAACAAACAATGTACAAGGATAGCATCGTACCCTCATAGTCCTCAATCTTTGGCACATCTGGATCGGCGGAAACTCACTCGGTCTGCGCGTCTACCGGGGGCTTTCTTATTTAAGAAAATATCAATACAAATGTATATATATACGCATCATCCTTTCTAGAATATTCTAATGATCTTTAGTTAATTATCTCTAACAACCCAACTAACTTTGTAACTAATCTTGTAACTAACTACACAAACTAACTACCTTCCTAACAACTTGGACTAATTCTCAATTATTCAAGGCACTATAGTGCATTTTCCTAATGTTTCAATACCCCCCCCCCCCCGTCAAGCTAGAGGATATGAAGATGTTCTTCATTCCTAGCTTGGAAAGTAAAACATCATGTTGTTGTCTACCAAGGGCCTTTGTAAGCATATCAACTGATTGATCCATAGAAGGCAAATAAACTGTATTGATTAATCCTGCTTGTATTTTCTCCCTGATGAAATGACAATCAATATCAATAGGCTTTATTCTTTCATGAAACACTGGATTGACCGCAATCTGAATAGCAGACTTGCTATCTATGTGTACTGATATTGGAGTCTGAATCTCCACACCAAGATCTTGAAATAGGCATGTAAGCCACACTACTTCTGCTACTGAGGCTGCCATAACCATGTATTCTGCCTCTGTAGAGCTCCTAGAAACTGTGTCCTGCTTCTTTGACTTCCATGAGATTGGTGATGAGCCATGCATCACCAGGTAGCCAGTAACTAATCTCCTACTATTAACACAAGCCCCCCAATCTGCATCACAAAACACTTCGAGTTGAGGAGTACTTGTACTGGACATTAGGATTCCTAGCCCTGGTGCTTGGTTAACATATCTGACAATTCTGAGACCAGATTCCATGTGTGACTTCTTAGGTACATGTATAAACTGACTCAGGCAATGCACATCAAATGCAATGTCTGGTTTGGTAGTTGTCAAATATAATAGTCTTCCAACCAGTCTTCTATAAAAACTAGGATCTGATAGCACAGAATCAGGATTTTCTACTGATATGGGACCTGAACATGATGCATTAGCCATATGTCTGTCAAATTCACAAGTTGTGAGCTTCTGGTTCATATCCATATGAGAAGATGCAGGCTTTGCACCTGCAAGCCTCATATCTGATATAAGCTCCAGAGCATATTTCCTCTGGTGCATAAGAATGCCCTGTGAGTTTCTTGCAAACTCAATGCCAAGAAAATATTTAAGCTCCCTAGATCCTTTATCTTTAAAGTGAACTACAATATATCTTTAGTGGACTGAATCAGTACTGGATCATTTCCAATAAGCAACAAGTCATCAACATACACCAGCACTATTACAATATTACTATTTTACTGCTTGGTGAAAATAGAATAGTCTCTATGACTTTGCTGAAAACCAGATGAGAAAAGAGTTGTAGTAAACTTGATGTTCCATTGTCTTGATGCCTATTTTAGACCATAGAGAGATTTCAGCAACGTGCACATCTGTCTCTTCCTTTTCTTGACAACAAATCCTTCTGGAACTTCCATGTACACTTCTTCATAAAGGTCTCCTTGTAAGAATGCATTGTATACATCCATCTGATGAATTGTCCAGTGTTGTGCTGATGCAATGGAAATCACAGTCCTTACTGTTGTCATATTTACAACTGGTGAAAAAGTTTCTTGATAATCAAGCCCCTCATTTTGATTGTATCCTTTTGCTACCAACCTGGCTTTAAACCTCTCCACTTCTCCTGTTGTCTTGTGCTTTATTTTGTATACCTACTTTCATCCTATAACCTTCTTTCCCTCTGGCAGAGTGACCAACTTTCAGGTTCCATTGTCCTCTAATGCTTTGATTTCAACCTCCATTGCCTCAACCCATATGTGATCCTTTGCTGCTATTGAATAGTTCTGTGGTTCTGTGTCAAGAGAAACCTTGGCCATAAAATCCTGATATCCTGCTGATAGACCAGTATAAGCAATATTATCAGTTATAGAATATAGGCAACTAGAGGAACCATGTGTAGTAATATAGTATTTGTGCCATATAGGAGGTTTGCTGCTCCTTGTGGATCTTCTAACTTCATAATCTGATCATGTGGTCATGTCAATACCTGGTGGTCCTGTGTTTATGTGATCAGGACCATAATGTCGAACCACATCAGGCATATGTACATTCTGCATGTTATTTTGTCTGTGTTGATCATCTTCTTGATGTCTGGTATATGTTGGTGGATTGTCAAAATTCTGTTGACAAATTAAATCTTCATAACAGAGAAATTCATGTGTCTTGATGTGACTGATGTCTTCAGTTATGCCTCATTTGAGAGGAAAAATTGTTTCCATGAACAATACATCACTGATCATGAATAGAGTTCTATTTTCCATGTCATAAAGTTTGTATCCTTTTTTAGCAGATCCATACCCCAGAAATATGGATCTTACAACCCTTGGACCAAACTTATCATGTCTGTTGTTTATAGTGGCAAAGCACAAACAACCTAATACTCTCAAGTGATCAAGTTGTGGTACCTTATTATACAACATTTCAAATGGTGATCTATTCTTTATAACAGTGGAGGGGATTCTGTTGATTATGTACACTGCATTCTCTACACATAGTCCCCAGAACCTATCTGGTAATCCTCCTTGAATCTTAATGGCTCTAGCAGTTTCTAAAATATGTCTATGTTTTCTCTCCACCACACCATTTTACTGTGGTGTGTATGGACAAGAACTTTCATGAATGACACCATATTTTAGAAACATCTCACTACAATTCTGATTTAAAAATTCAGTCCCATTATCAGATCTTACCCTCTGAATTTTAGCTCCAAATTGAGTGTTAACTTCAACAAGGAAATTCCTGATCAGGGTAGAAACATCAGATTTCAGTCTCATAAAAAAAATCAAAGTCCATCTAGTATGATCATCCACAATAGTTAGAAAGTATCTCATTCTATTATATGTTTCAGTTTTATAAGGTCCCCATACATCCATATGTATTAGTTGAAATGACTTTGATGCTCTATTATTACTAACAATAAAAGGAAGTCTAGTTTGTCTAGCCAAAGGACACACTTCACAATTATTCAAGACAAAATCAGTATTATTCCTGAAATATGTTATTTTCTTCAAGACATTCATGGGCACATAACATAGTCTCTGATGCCAAGTGACTACATCAACATGTTGAGTTGCAGACATGCATCTACTCAACTCTCCTCCTTTATTCTGAGCATCCAGGGATAGTATATACAATCCTGCCTCCTCATTACCAATTCCCCTCACCTTCTCAGATGAGAGATCCTGAAACACACAACATGCTAGGAAGAAGGTAACACTATAATTCAGTTCCTTAGTCATTTTTTAGACAGACAACAAGTTAAACTTGAAAGTTGGCACACATAAGACACTTCTAAGAACATCACCTCCTCCTAAATGGTACTCCCCATCATGTGAGATTATGGCTGAATCTCCTGTGGGCAGTTGCACTTTTCCTGTTCCTTCTGTCAACAGGTTATTATGTAAGTACTTCTGGTCAACAATCATATGATTAGTTGCACCTGTATCTACTATCCACTTAATCAATTCCCCTGAATCGGTAATATACTTACCTGCCATGTTGGCATTGGTATTATTTTCTCTGTTGTTCAACATGTCAAGAAGTTTCTGATGATGGCTGGGTGTGAACTGTTGTATGGTATTACTTCAACAGTGTATTTCTGACTTGTGAATGGTTGTGCATTTTGTAGAAACTTTGGTGATTGTTTAAGTGTACTCATGGCATGGTGATGTTGTACTGCACCTTCTTGTCTAGTGTCCTCACACAACATAGTCTCTCATGTGACTGCATAAGCTTTCTTCCCTTTATTGTTGAAATTTTCTGGATATCCAATCAGTTTGTAGCAACCCTCCTGCACATGTCCAGTCTTGTGACAATAGTCACACTTCATCAGTTTGTAACATTCCAATCTTAAGCGACATTTTAGATGACAATGATCATAATATGCATTGGAATTGTATTATTTCTTCTGTTTTTGAATTCCACTTTCACTTCTGAAATTTCCATTTCTAGATGTGAACATGACAGATGATTCCACTGATTCAAACATCACCCTACCAGTTCCTGCTACTATCCTCTGACTCTCTTCCTGATAGACCATGGCATATACTTGGTCTAATGTAGGTATTTGTTGTATCATGAGAATCTGACTCCTTATTTGACTGTAACTTTCATCCAGTCCCATAAGAAATTGCAAAAGTCTTTGATACCATAAGTGATCCACAAATTCTCTTGACTTTGGGCAACAAGATGGGATTGGTATGATAGAATCATACTCATCCCAAAGATCCTTGAGTCGAGAATAATACATTGATACAGATAGTGTCCCTTGTCGCATGAAAAATATTTCTTTGTGTAGTTGGAAAGCCATGAAACTATTAATCTTGTCAAATCTCTCCTTTAATTCTTTCCATATATTGTATGAGTCTGAATTATACATCATTCCAGTAAGTAAGCTCTTACTCACATTCCCCATTAACCAAGACACCACAATTGCATTGCACCTATCCCATAGTTTAGCCAAATCTCCATGGAAGGCTTCTCTCTTTACACTTCCATCAATGAATCTTATCTTGTTCTTCCCTAGTAGGGCCAACTTCATGGCTCTACTCCACAATGTATAATTATCCATTCCATTTAGGATAATTTCCAAAGATAAGAAACCAAGTGCATATGAAGGAAACATATACAAGGGATGATTGTGATCACTGTCGTGACTTCATCTGCTAAGCCTTCTCCATTACTTTCCATCACTGTTAATCTATACTTCAATATCAATACTGATCCTCAGTACACAGAGATTTGTCTATTCGAATCTTGTGAACTGTTGACAACAACAAACAACAACAAAAAAAATCGAACCTCGGTGATCTGTTTAGTCGATCTTAAGTGATATGTTTTGCACAAATTTACCTTTATCTTCTTAATTCACTTTGCATGTGTCTGCATCTCCTTGAGTATTGACAACAACACTTCCGATAACTTGTTTGACATGTTATCACCTCCAGAAATTATTGCATGCGCGATCCATCAAACTACACACAGATCTTTTGCAAAATTGCTTTGCATGTTCAGAAAAATTGTTCAATCGCATATCAGTTTCTTCTGTGCTTTGATACCATGTTGATTTGCAGAATTGAAGCAAGTTACAGTAGTGTTAGTTACTGCATTAGTGAAGAATGAACAAGAGAGGAAAGAATGGAAGAAGAGTGGGAGAGGGATTGTGGTAGAGAAGAGAGAATTGATGTCTCAATGTATGAGGAACATTTGGGAAAAATGCTTTCTTATTTCAGAAAATATCAATACAAATGTATATATATACACATCATCCTTTCTAGAATATTCTAATGATCTTTAGTTAATTATCTCTAACAACCCAACTAACTTTGTAACTAATCTTGTAACTAACTACACAAACTAACTACCTTCCTAATAATTTGGACTAATTCTCAATTATTCAAGGCACTAGAGTGCATTTTCCTGATGTTTCAACGGTCCAGAAGTTTCATAATCTCTAGGGTTTTTATTTTTGTGAGTTGACTGTTGACTTGACTATTGCAAATAATTATCTAATCTATTCCTTTCACTCTCAGTTAGTATATTTTTTTATGGAAAATAAAATGTACTTTCATTTGAATGATATGATTTTGATACTTTGCCCTACTTCTACGTTTTGCCTTCTCATTATTCCGCGTCTGCCTTGGTCTACTTCTTCTCATGCAAAATTACTGCGAAGTTTCATCATTATTATAGACTTCACAAGATTTTTTTAAAAAAAGAATAAAAGAAATTTGAGCTATAACATAGTCGTACATTTTTTGCATAAAAGGTACTACAAAATCTACTTTAGGAGACATCGAAGCAACATAAGTATATCGAGGATTTTATGTTTAACGGTTCTACACCCTAGCACATGACAATTTATTGGATTCGAGATAAGACTATTTATACATATTAATTATTAAGTGATTTTTTAATGCAAATGCATGAATTGAGTCAAAACTAATCAGTTCTGCCCGACTAGTAGCTAATGTTGCAACTTATATGTTGCCTCATTAGGTGAATTATTGCATACAAAGTTACATTTATATATGAAATTGTACATTGAGTTGCTGTTTTGAGCTCAATTTGATTTGAAATTTCAGGTTTTAGCAATCCTCAGAAGGAGTTCGATTGAGTTCACAACATGTTTGAATTTTTCAACTGAACTCTAGAATCAAAGTTATGTTGGTAGATTTTACTCTTGTACTTTATAAAGCAGTACGAGAAGTATATAACTATTACAAGTATTCGAAAGGATAAACAAAGATTCAATAATTCAACTAGAAATCTGAAATTACAATTATTGCACAAGAAAAACTGGAAACTGTTTTTGCTGAGTCGAGTGTGGCACTCTGTCCGTAAGACAATATTGCCCCGTATGTATCCTTTATACGTCCTGGACAATTTGTCTCCCAAGATAAAACAGCAATGGAACACTTGAGCAAAGGAAACTCAAGTGCTACCGTGAAGAATATTGAGTAATGAAATGATGCTTGGAAGTTGTAGGAAGAAGAGTTTTCTGCTTGTGTAAGCTTCGGTATTTTCGTGTATATGTGAGTCTTAGTGTTAGTTCTCAACAATGGTGTAAGGGGGTGTTTATATAGGTGAGGGAGGGACTGAAAACTGTCTCCATAACAGCCAAATAATGGCCATTATGGAGGTAGTAAAGTCACCAACATAAATGGTGAAAGACCAACGGATTGGCCATATAGGAGGAGTAATTTAGCCAAAATAAATGGCTGAATTGAGTGTTTGGCGTTTCTGCTTTGACTGTACAAATTCTGACTTTCTGAAAACTGCAGGGACCAAACTGTACATCTTAAAACTTCAAGGATCAAACTGTACATCTGAAAGATTTCTGGTCCAAACTGTACTTCTGGCCCAAAAAGATAATATCAGAAGACCCACAGCCCACAGCCCACAGCCGAGAACCCGAGAACCGGACGGGACGGGCGGGCGGCGGCGGCGCGCGTGTGGTCTTTCCTCGAACCGAAGCACATCTAGGTCCTCCCTCCTTTAAACACATGGGATACCCCTTGGGGTCCCAAACCCCAAACCAATTTCGAGTCTTATATACACAACAATTCTTTCTTCCTCTACCGATGAGGGAGAATTGAACACAATACCACACTTTTCCATGCTTCAAACACCTTACTTCGTGAACCAATATCTCTTTAATTTCTCAATGAAATTCGACGATTCTTGGCCCTACGGTTATCTACGTACTTAGTAGATCATGCATGTGTGAAGAACCGGATTCTCCAACATACGTAACACTAGTGTTTAAGCCATTAAAGTTGGTCGGTCGGAACTCCCGCCAAAGGCTAATTTCCAACAATCCCCTCTTGAAAGAGATTTTGGCGCACTCACATGGTGTCTTTTTCATTTCAAAGAATATTTCAAATGGACCGATGTTGCATAAGGAGAGGTAGATTCAGCTTTGAACCTTCCATAGTTAAATACCATCGGACTTACTTACTGCGCGGTGAATGTGATGTCTTGAACCGTAAGTGTTTAGTGTAAGCCAAGTCAATGGTACCAACACAACAAATTCCCTTACTCTCTTCTTCGTAATAATTTGTCTGTGTTGGCCATGGACAACGTCTTGGATTCTTAAGTGCGCTCATTTGAGGCGGTCCGTCCTCGCACTTAAATAGGTGGTCTCCTACAAGGTATCCTGCTATACCCCACTTCACAAGTGTTAGGAACCATTAAAAGTTTTCCAAAGACCTAACCTCAACTTGTTGAGGATCATTACAGGTTTTGAAAACTTAATCTTTACCCATACTGCAGATAGCACTTAACGTCTATCGCGGGAACAGCTTTGGATTTGGTGTTTCTTTTCAGAAATCACTATCTGAAGTGCTCATGCTTCCACTGAAGCGATCAACTGAACCTTTACAACTTAGTTTTCCCATTGAACCAAATTACTGGGATCTCCAGTTAGTAAGGTTGGGTTACCACTATATTGGTCCGTATATTTTGGGTTTTAAGCCCATTCCCCTAGACAGGCAGAACACTTGATCTCCGGGTAGTCCCTTAGTTAGTAAATAAGGAAGTGACACCCGTGATGATCAACTGCCATACGGTCTTATGTCTCCGACAGATCCTGACAGATATGTCCAGACGCCGTCATTCGTGTCCTTTCTGAAGCCGACCGGCTAGCCACAGTATATAACTGCTGAAGACACAGATTTCTCCTAATATGAGACGTCCTCTAATGAGTCGTGAAGTTACTCCACTTCTTTCATGCTTTGTATAAAGCGATAAACTCCGATACCATCATGAATCGATCGATGCAAGTTTGCTTAGAGGATTTTCCAAGATCCACCATACACATTTACTTGTGGCTTTGGTGTTCTTCAGATCTGATGTCCAGTTTGCATCACTGTGTTCTCCCAGAACCGCTGGACATCCAGAATACTATAATCCGTAGATAAGTGAATAATTCAGATATCGTCATATCCGACTTAACGCCTTCTATTGATCATGTATTAAGATCATCAGTGAAACTTAGTTCAACTGATCTGTTTGTAGGACGATACTAGGTCGGTTGTAGTGTGTACAATACATTGAACTACACATGACATGTGCATATCGCTCCTTGTCTATAGGTGCACCATGATTCCAATCAGTTCTATGATTCATATCCATTGGTGGCTTCAACGAGACTGTCAACTATCGACCAGTCCGTTAGATGTCTTAGAAATCCAATTCCTAAGATGTTATCTGTGATAACCATATCTTTTCATATCGAGACTTTGTTTCAATATGACTTTTACTTTCAGACGGTTGATTCTCCAACTGTTGGCTTTCTAACTTCAGAGTCAATGTTTCTGCGGTCAGATTCATTGTTCCTGTTTTATTTGAAACTTTCAGGACCAAAATGTTAACATTTCAGATACCAAAATGAAAGTTCAGGAAGAAGCCCAACAGTCCAGCAACCAACTCTGATTCTCTTCTTCCAACTCTCCGGTTGGGAAGGCTGTTTCAACATTCATGCCACGCAAGACTGTAATGGTCCATGATGTTAAGCTACTCCCAGGGGAGCACATGTACAAGTAGCCGAGGCTTTGAACTCGTCAGTAGATCCATCTACTTTGTATTCACTTTTGAGTATCCTTTTTCACAACCCAAAGGTTCTTTTCCCGGAGAAAGATCAGCCATTACGCAAGTATGGTTCTATATGAGGAAAACTATTTCTCTCTTTGTAGCTTCTTTCCAAAGCAGCGCTTTTGGAGATGACAATTATTTGTTAATTGTCCATGGTTCATTCTCAACCATACAAGCTAGAAGGACTGGAACAAGTCTTTGTCCCCTTCTTTGCTCCGTCTCGGTTCAACATCTAGAATCCCCGAGTTCTGCAGATCTGGAATATTAAGTTTCGGATATCCAGCAACTTTCGAGTCCTGTAGATACGGAACGTCTAGTTTCGGACAGTCAGGCCCTCGCGGGTTCTTGTTAACCTTGAGCAATTACTCCTTTTTCCTTTTCAAGGAAAGTTATCTCCAAAGAATTCAGCATTCTTTGACGCCAAGAGGCGATAAACACTACTGTTATTTGTAGATCCATTGGATGTGCAATCTACAGTCTTAGGTATGAAACCACCCCACATCACAATGTGAGATCATTTTCATGTCTCACACGGAGGGTTACCCTTATCCTTATGCGGAGTTCTATTGAGAATCGCATTAGCGGTAAGGATCGTCGTGCCCCACATAATTTGGGCGTACGGCTTTGCGCTTGGCTAACACCGTTAGACTGAGGTGAGTAATGAGCAGTCGTTTAATAAACGATGCTTTAAATTCTCCCCCTCTATCACTATGAATTTCTCAATCCGTAGGCTTAGTTGATTTTTAACTTCTGCTTTGTAGCGCTTATCCACTTTAACAACTTCATCTTTGCTTTCAACAAACAAAGAATTACATACGTTGTACCATCATCAATGAAGGTCACAAAGTACTTGTCTCCCCCCTCTATTTTGTATGAACTTTAAATCACCCAAGTAGGTGTGACTATGTTCTAGAGGAGCGGTGCTTCTTTCGCTATTCCCTTGACGGAATTTGAAAAGGTGATTTTGCCTCTTCATCTACCTCACATTTATTTTGAGGGTTTATGTCGACAGAAGGCAACAATCTCAACATCGTTAGCTTTTGAATGACTTGTTATTTAACGTGTCTTAATCTATGATGGCATAGATGCACGGATTACAAATATATCATTCATATGGCTCTGGACATCTTTGTACCATTCTTAGTTATTACAGACCTGTTGGACTAGTCTCAAACCAGCTTGACCAACATCGTCCCTTTAACCAAGTTTGGAACATGTATCACCTCATCTTAGAGTGATCTCATTCCCTGAAGTCCTATTGAGGACAACCTCTTTAACCCCTTCTACTTTAGAGGTGGCGTTGCTTCACATGAACAACCTCTTGCCCGTGGTTAGGGCGTAGCCGGATCATATGTGATCTGGATACTCTGGCCCACTGCAGTTGCTTTGCAGACTGAGTGTCCAATTTCTTTTTTGCCTTTCTTTAGGCCTTCAGATCATTTCAGACTGGAAACGCTGGCCCACCTTACTAGGTGTCCATTACTTTTCCCATGAAATAAATTCTGGCCCCACTCCAGTCGCCCGGAGGCTTTATATGACTGAGTGTCCAATATCATCATATCAAAGGAATTTTGGCCCACTCTAGTCGCCCGGAGGCTTTGTATGACTGAGTGTCCAATATCATTCTATGAAGGATCTTCTGCCAAATAAAATGACAGGCTCAACGTCATTAACTTTTAGACTTCTTCCGTTATGATTGGTGCCTAGATAATTCTTGGCGCTTACTTAAGAGTGGTAACAGTTTTCGCACAATAAGTGGATCTTTCTCCCTCGTATGTGCGAACATACTTTACACACTTTTAATAATTTACACTTAAAAGAACGGATCTTTTTAAGTCGTTTACAAACTCCAATCTTTAAACGGAAAAGAAGAGGAGATTAATCTTCTGATTTGTTAAAGCGTGAGAATTTCATATTCCTCCTTACTTTAATCCATTTTTAATCAGACATCATTTAATCTTAATTCTTGACAAGTAAGAAAAAAAACTTATCCTAATTTCGGACTCTGGCTCACTTCAGTCACTTCATCAGACTGAGTGTCCATTTCCTTCTCACCATTATTCAGATCTTTTGTCTGGGACAGATATAGGCCTTCTGCTGCAAGATATAATAACATCTTCAGTCTTCTCCTCTTGTCCCAGTTGACATCCTCAGGCTCTCGAGAGCGCTTGTTCCCATCAGTCTTGGTAGTGGTGACACCATGAACACGTTCATCATCATCACTCTCTTCTACCAGAAAACCATTGCCATATCCAGATTTGGTCACACAACTTTTGACCGACATCTTTCGAACACTAATAGTAATACTATACATTATTGTCTTAAGTTGTTGGTAGATTTTACTCTTGTACTTTATAAAGCAGTACGGGAAGTATATAACTATTACAAGTATTCGAAAGGATAAACAAAGATTCAATAATTCAACTAGAAATCTGAAATTACAATTGTTGCACAAGAAAAACTGGAAACTGTTTTTGCTGAGTCGAGTGTGGCACTCTGTCCTTAAGACAATATTGCCCCGTATGTATCCTGTCGCGCCCTATTTTGACCTCGCTCGGGTCAAAGCGGAGCACGGACGTGTTCGGGGTGATTCCTGGGTAAAAAGGGTTGAGGAGTCGCCACCTAATTATTTTTTACGGTGAATTAGGACACCTAAATATTAAGCTAAGTGCTGCAATGTAAAACTCCAATTTTAAGGTCTGCGAAACTAGCGAGATTCTAGGTAAGGGTTCTTTATTATCCTAAAGGGAAGGGGTTAGGCATCCTTTAAGATCCGCTAACTTGCGGTTATCCGGTAAAACTCAGGTTAATTATTGGTAGAAATAATGCATGTTTTACAAGTATAATAGATTAAAAGACGTTTGCAAATAATTAGAAAAAGGATGCATTTTTAAAAAAATAGATAAATGTAGAGATTTTTAAAATATGCATTTATATGATATCTAAAGAGACATACATGTAGAGTTGAAAAAATATGTATTTTGACAATTGATAGTAAAACAATTTATTTATAATGCCAAAGAAGCGAATCTTTCGAAAATCAACAAGTTGCAAAAAATAATAATAAAAAGATAAGCTTATTTTGTACAATTTAATTGAAGCAAATAAAGATGACAAGAGTTGTTTTAAAAAATCTTGAATAAGCGTGACGAGCCTAAAATAAATAAACTAGCGAAGGATTTCTAAGTTTGCGAGCCTACAAATAAATAAGCTAGCGACGGGTTTCAAATCTTTAACTAACCTATGAATAAATCCTAAGTTTGCCTATTCTAAGCATTTTAATAATTACATAAGTGCGATAAATAATATTACAATACAAAGCGAGATAAAAGCTGAATTTAAAGACAGAAATAAAAACAAATAAACTCCGAGGAATAATTGCCTTTATTTTACTTTAGTCCCTGCAAGCTGTCAAGAACAAACGGTTAGAAACAATTAAATACAAATAACTTCATATCCGTATTCAAAACAGTGAATGTTTTGATCGCGGAGGGCTCGAACTTAAATTTTGAAAAGAACATTCCAATCACGTCGTGTTGCAAACATATGACTAATGTAGTTTATTTTTGATTGCCTCGCCTACTAAGCGTGTTGGTCTCTCGGGTGAAATAGAAAAGATCACTATAATCACGTCGTGGCTGCGAATATATAACTTGTTGGTTATTTTAGTCACCTTGCCTACTAAACATGTTGATTTTGGAAAAGGTTTAAGTCTTCATCCTTGCCCGAAGTTATATTTCCGTCTTTGCAGCTGTGGTAGGCCTCAAAATCGACGGATATTTTTATCGGCGGTGTAGTATCGTGTTCAAATCGTGAAATTAAATTAAAGCAGAAGCGTGAATGAGCAGTGAGCGATAGAATGAACAAGATGATGATGCAATTCCCGAATGAATGAACAGTGGATTAATTCTCAAAAAATAGACCCTAATAGTGAGCGGTGCCGAATGAAATCAAAAATTCAGGTTTTTTGATAACAAAGAATGAGATATGAAAAACGCAAATCTGGAAAATTATCCGACCGGTCGACCCGACCCTAGAAGCGATGACCCGAATCGAGAGGCCAACCCGAATCAGATTTTTTTTTTTCACTTTTCGTGATAACCAATATACAAAAATATGAAATGCAAGAATTCTGGAAATAATGCCCAAACCGTCGATCTGACCGGTCGATGTTTCGACCGAATCGTTGATCCAAAATCCAAATCAAATAATTTCACCAAATTCGGATAACCAACATATAGAAATATGAAATGCAAGAATTACAGAAAACAATACGACGGTCGACCTGGCTTAGGTCGATGTTCGACCGAATCCGGTATCGACCGAAATCGAATAATTTCACCAAATTCGGATAACCAACATATAGAAATATGAAATGCAAGAATTGAAAACAATACGACCGTCGATCTGACCGGTCGATGACCGACCGAATCCGGTATGCAACCCGAAATCGAATAATTTCACCAAATTCAGGATAACCAACATATAGAAATATGAAATGCAAGAATTAAAACAATACACGAATCGTCGACCCGACCGGTCGTTGACCGACCGAATCCAGATGCGACCGAAATCGAATAATTTCACCAAATTCAGATAACCAACATATAGAAATATGAAATGCAAGAATTTCGAAAACAATACCCGAACCGGTCGACACTGACCGGTCGATGACCCGACCAAAGCAGTGATGCAAAATCGGAGAATCAAAAAAAAATGGAGAGCAAACCTTTTGGACTCAATTCTTGAACAACAAGGAGGAAAAATGTTTGAAACCAAGAACACAACCAAAATATTTTATACCCAAATCGGACCTCAGAAAATATCTCGCTTTTCTTTCTTTTTTCTCTCCTTTTCGAAGAACACTAGGGTTTTTATAGCCCCATTTCTCCCAAAAACCGAGCTCAAATTTGAAATAAAGGGCCCAAAAATAATGATTTTGGAACGGGTTTTTAGGGGTATGGGTTGGTGGTGTCGAGCGCGGTGTGGCGATTGGTGGTGTCGGCGTAGGGCGGCGGCGTGGGGGTAGGGTGGCGGCGATTGGAGAGGATTAGGGGTAGGGTTTTAGGTCTTTTTTTGATTTGGGGTTTTGTTTTGGTTTAAAAGAAGCGGGGGGTCAGGTGTTGGGCGGTTACAAAATTTGCGGGTTATGGGCCGACGGGTTGGGGATGTGGGTCGGCCAGGTTGGGCTTTGGTTTGGTTTGGGTTGGTAGGAATTTAATTGGGAAATTTGGGAGTCTGGTTGGGCTTGGGAATTGGGGGAATTAAAATGTGGTGTTGATTTATTTTGGGTGAGGGGAGATTAAATGGGTTATGGGTTGGGCTTTGGTGAAATGGGTGAAAATTATTTTGGGTTAGGAAATAAAAATGGGTTAGAAATTGTTTTGGGTTTAAATTGTTTTGGGTTTGGGTATAAGGGAATTTAATTGGGGAGTTTTGGGCTTGGACTAAAAATGGGTTTTAATTTAGGTTGGGTAGAAATTGTATTGGGTTAGGAAATAAAAATGGGTTAGGAATTGAAAAATATAAAAGGGGTTTAATATTAAAGATATTATATATATATATATATTTTGTAAAAGATGTGAATTATTTAAAATAACATAACAACGTGATAATAATAAAATATAATTTTTGTGAAATGCTTAATGCTTAATAAAAGGGAAATGCGATGTAATTTTGCGAGAATAAAATAATATAGCATTTCGGATAAAAAATGCAAATGATATAAATATGCGAATAATAATAATAATATGAAGATACACACATATATGCCTATATTTTAAAATTATTTTAAAAGTGTCAAAAATATTAAAAATTACGAATAAAATCATAAAAGATGGGACAAAATTGGGTGTCAACAGATGCCCCTCTTTGGACGGAGACGATGAAAGAGTTTTCGGCCAAAGAAAGTTGACTGAGTAGCCAATTTTGCCACGATCCCTGGACTGCATGGTAAGAAATAGAATCCCGAGGGGTATAGAAGTTGCAAAAAGATGGTGCACATTCAAGAAACAATGCCCAGTTGTCGACTTAGGATGACACCGGTCGCATACTGAGAAATTAATGGGAAAGAGCGGATCGACGTCAAGTAGGTCGTTTGACCAAATTGCCTTGGTTCGCCGTGAGATATAGTTCCATGTTAGGTGAAAGCTCCCGCCGATTCAATTCCTGTGGACTGAGCTAAGATAAAAGTTAGTGTATATGATTGCACAAGATATGTATGTGAGAAAATGACTTTGTAAGTTGAAATGATGTGGTTGCTTAATGTTGTGCAGATGATGGCGTTGGCGGGCGCCTGTTTACACTTTAAAATAAAGTACCCGCATTAGAAGGTGGGCGCCTGATTTAAAACATACCCGCATTAGAAGGTGGGCGCCTGATTTAAAACATACCCACATTAGAAGGTGGGCGGCTGATTTAAAACATACCGCGTTAGAAGGTGGGCGCTGATTTAAAACATACCCGCATTAGAAGGTGGGCGCTGATTTAAAACATACCGCGATTAGAAGGTGGGCGCTGATTTAAAACATACCCGCATTAGAAGGTGGGCGCTGATTTAAAACATACCGCGTTAGAAGGTGGGCGCTGATTTAAAACATACCCAGATTAGAAGGTGGATACTGATTAAAACATACCCGCATTAGAAGGTGGGCGCTGATTTAAAACATACCCGCATTAGAAGGTGGGCGCTGATTTAAAACATACGCGTTAGAAGGTGGGCGCTGATTTAAAACATACCGATTAGAAGGTGGGCTGATTTAAAACATACCCGCATTAGAAGGTGGGCGCTGATTTAAAACATACCCGCGTTAGAAGGTGGGCGCTGATTTAAAACATACCAAGATTAGAAGGTGGGCGCTGATTTAAAACATACCCGCGTTAGAAGGTGGGCTACCGATTTAAAACATACCCGCATTAGAAGGTGGGCGCACGATTTAAAACATACCCGCATTAGAAGGTGGGCGCTGATTTAAAACATACCCGCATTAGAAGGTGGGCGCTGATTTAAAACATACCCAGATTAGAAGGTGGGCGCTGATTTAAAACATACCCAAGATTAGAAGGTGGGCGCTGACGATTTAAAACATACCCGCATTAGAAGGTGGGCTGATTTAAAACATACCAAGATTAGAAGGTGGGCGCTGATTTAAAACATACCCGCATTAGAAGGTGGGCGCCGATTTAAAACATACCCGATTAGAAGGTGGGCGCTGATTTAAAACATACCCGCGTTAGAAGGTGGGCGCTGATTTAAAACATACCCGCATTAGAAGGTGGGCGCCCGATTTAAAACATACCAAGATTAGAAGGTGGGCGCTGATTTAAAACATACCCGCATTAGAAGGTGGGCGCTGACGAAACATACCAGATTAGAAGGTGGGCGCGATTTAAAACATACCAGATTAGAAGGTGGGCGCTGATTTAAAACATACCCGCGTTAGAAGGTGGGCGCTGATTTAAAACATACCCGCATTAGAAGGTGGGCTACCGATTTAAAACATACCGGGATTAGAAGGTGGGCGCCTGATTTAAAACATACCCGCATTAGAAGGTGGGCGCCTGATTTAAAACATACCCGCATTAGAAGGTGGGCGCCTGATTTAAAACATACCCGCATTAGAAGGTGGGCGCCTGATTTAAAACATACCCGCATTAGAAGGTGGGCGCGATCGATGCGTAAATCGTGTTGACGTAAGGTAAAGTGGGGCCCTATTGCCATGCCATGATAGTTAATGTGTGGACATAAGCGATGCAAAAGTTGAGTAGATGAGAATGCGACCCTGTAAGTCGAAATACCGTTCTCTCCGTGGACACAACACGGTTGGGAACATGTAGTTTAGCATGACGTCTTTGTACAATCTCCAAACAGGAAAGTGATTCTTGTAGTGAGTTGTGATGCGGAGGCCCTTGCGAATCTGCTCATAAATGTTGCAGCTTCCCTGCTGTTTTCGACCTGAAGAACCTGTACTCAAATAAATTTATGAGTTTTGGGAGGGGGGAGTTGATTCGCGTTGACTTTGTAGCTTCGGTCTTGGTATTTGCATGTCCTGCTAACTCGGACCCGTAGCCCCTCTCTGCTTCCCAGTCTTGGCCAGCCGTTAATGAAAATATTCAAAAATAATTTGTAGAAAATGCAAAAATAGAAACATAAAAATTCTATCGAATTTTGATGAAAAATGTTTGTTGAAAAAATAATTTGCTTATAAGAAATACTGCATATATATATATATATATATAAATGTCTGTCGAGCAGTGACATGCGGTGAAACAAAAGCAAACGTCTTATCCAAAATTCTTCTGGCTGAAGACTTAGTTTGCCGATGGTTTTCCATGTTTATCGGCGTCCTCTGGCAGTGATCCCTTAAAAAATGCCCCAGTGTCTGATATATGAGAATGACGATCTTTTGAACGGACAACCGAGTCTTGTGTAGATTTCTTGCCTGCCCTATCAGGGTGATCAGATGGGTGCATTTTGTCTTCTGTGAGATAGAGGAGAAAATATTTCCTAATGGTGGGACCGAAACCGATTTAGGCGCCACGTATCCCCATGAGGGAATCAGGTCATGGCGTAGTTCATTACAAGCAAAAGAGGATTGTAAGGATTTTCTAAAATGGGGCGAAGCCGATGTGGCCGCCACGTATCCCGCCGAGGAATCAGGTCATAACGTAGTTCATGTTACAAAGAAATGTGTTTACGGGAAATTTGCCATCTAGGAAGCGGAACCCGACATGGGTTCTTTGCGTATCCCTTTGGGAGCGCAATTTTTACAACACAAGAAATGCATTACAGAAAAATCCTAAATGTAGTATCTTTTCATCGCATCCGCGTTGATAGCTTTTGGCCATACTTCACCGTCCATTTCAGCTAGGATTAACGCTCCTCCGGTCAACACCGGTGAACCATATAAGGCCCTTGCGATTAGGTGCGAATTTTCCTTTAGCTTCATTTTGGTGCGGGAATATTCGTTTTAGCACCAATTGCCGGTTCGAAAGTCCTTGGTTTTACTTTCTGTTGAAAGCTTTGGCCATTCTGTTTTGGTAAAGTTGTCCGTGGCGCATCGCGTTCAATCGCTTTTCATCAATCAAAGCATCAATTGTTCGTATCGATTACGTATCCATTTAAACCGTTCATTTCGACTTCTTGGATAATTCTCAAAGATGGTATTTCCACTGCCTGGTAACACGACTTACATTCCATAGACCAATAGATACGGCGTTGCCCGATTAGAAGTCCTCGTAGTGCGATATCCCAAAAGTGCAAAAGGCGGATGCTCATGCGGTTGCTTGTAATTATCAATCATCTTCGTAGTATTCTTTTGATGTTTTTGTTGGTCGCTTGACCGCTCCGTTCATCCGAGGTCGATGCGAGTGGAATTGCGGTGAGTGATCTTAAACTTCTCGCATATCTCATTCATCGACATCTGTTGAGATTAGCCCCATTGTCCGTTATAATCGACTCGGGGATTCCAAATCGACAAATGATGTTATTGCGGACAAAATCAACTACCACTTTCTTTATTCTTGACTTGTGGACGATGCTTCTACCCACTTTGTGAAATAGTCAATTGCCACTAGAATAAATCTGTGTCCATTTGATGCGGCAGGTTCGATAGGGCCAATGACATCCATGCCCCAAGCTGCGAATGGCCAAGGAGAGCTCGTCACATTGAGTTCGTTAGGAGGCACCTTGATTAGATCGCCATGAATCTGACATCGATGGCATCTTTGCACGAAGGGGATGCAAGCTGTTTCCATGGTCATCCAAAAGTATCTGCTCTCGTAATCTTCTTTGCCAAAGTGAAGCCATTCATATGAGGCCCGCACGTGCCTCCGTGTATCTCTTCAACTAAACTGCTTGCCTCTCGAGCATCAACACATCTTAACAAACCGAGATCTGGAGTCCTCCGATAGAGGATCTCTCCGTTTAGGAAGAAATGGTTTGCTAACCTCCTAAGTGTCCTCTTTTGTATACTGGTTATGCCTTCTGGATATTCACCTATCTTGAGATATCTCTTAATGTCGTGGTACCAAGGCTTTCCATCCAACTCTCCATCTATGTTGAAACAATATGCCGGCTGATCCGATAAGCTCACCTTGATGGGATCAATGTAGTTCTTATCCGGATGTTGAATCATGGAGGACAGTGTTGCTAGAGCGTCAGCGAACTCGTTTTGAGTTCGTGGGATATGCTTGAATTCTATCCTGCTGAATTTTTTGCATAATTCTTTCACGCAATGCAGGTAAGGAAGTATCTTCCCGTTCTTGGTCGCCCATTCGCCTTGTACCTGATGAATCAATAAGTCTGAATCACCTATAACCAGCAGTTCCTGAATGTTCATATCAACGGCCATTCTAAGTCCGAGTACACAAGCTTCATATTCCGCCATATTGTTGGTGCATGGAAATCGGAGTTTTGCCGAAATTGGGTAGTGTTGACCTGATTCTGAAATCAAACCGCTCCAATACCAACCCCTTTGAAGTTTGCGGCTCAGTCGAAGAACATTCTCCAACCCGGGTACTCTTACGAGATGTCTTCTCCAACAACAAGTACCTCCTCGTCCAGGAAAATAAGTCAGGAGAGGCATGTATTCTTCATCCACAGGATTTTCAGCAAGATGGTCGGCTAGTGCTTGTCCTTTGATAGCCTTTTGGGTGACATATATGATATCGAACTCACTTAGCAAGATTTGCCACTTTGCTAGCTTTCCGGTGGGCATGGGCTTCGAAAGATGTACTTGGCGGGTCCATCCTTGAGATGAGATAAGTGGTATATGCAGACAGATAATGTCTAAACTTTTGTGCAATCCACGTTAAGGCACAACAAGTGCGTTCAAAGCAAAGTATACCGAGCTTCATACGGTGTGAACTTCTTGCTTAAGTAGTATATGGCCCGCTCCTTCTTTCTGTTTCGTCATGTTGTCCCAAAGACGCACCCAAATGCATTTTCTAACACGCATAGATATAACAAAGAACGGCCTTCCGGTTCGGAGGCACCAAAGCAGTGGGTTAGACAAGTATTCTTTGATTCTATCGAAAGCTTGTCGGCAATCCGATGTCCACTTGGTAGCGACGTCTTTCTTGAAGAGCTTGAATATTGGCTCACATATCACATTGATTGTGCTATGAACTCTTGATGTAGTTGAGGCGACCAAGGAAACTCATTACGTCCTTTCGACTCTTTGGAGGAGGCAAGTCTTGAATAGCTTTTACCTTGAGGGGTCCAATTCAATACCCCTTCTACTTACGATGAAACCTAACAGCCTTCCCAAAGAGGGACACCAAATGCGCACTTTGCGGGATTTAACTTCAGGTTATACCGCCTCAGTCGGTCAAAAAACTTCTCTAAATCCGTCAAGTGATCTGAAGTCCTTCGCGACTTGATAATAACGTCATCTACGTAGACCTCTATTTCTTTGTGGATCATATCATGAAAAATGGTAGTCATGGCCCTCATGTAGGTGGCACCTGCATTCTTGAGTCCGAACGGCATTACTCGATAACAGTATACCCCCCAAGGTGTAGTGAATGTTGTCTTCTCTGCATCTTCCTCATCCATCAAGATTTGGTGGTAACCAGCAAAGCAATCAACAAATGATTGTAATTCATGCTTTGCACAGTTGTCAATGAGTATGTGAATATTTGGAAGAGGGAAGTCATCCTTCGGGCTGGCCTTGTTGAGATCCCGATAATCCACGCACACTCGTATCTTTCCATCTTTCTTTGGCACAGGTACAATGTTGGCCAACCAAGTCGGGTATCTTGTGACCCGAATGACCTTTGCGTCGAATTGCTTGGACACCTCTTCCTTGACCCTTAAGCTCAAATCAGGCTTGATTTTCCTTGGCTTTTGTTTCACCGGAGGGTAGGATGGATCGATAGGCAATCTATGCGAAACAATATCTGTGCTCAACCCTGGCATCTCGTCATAAGACCAAGCAAATATGTCGATATATTGTCTCAAGAGATCCGTCAGTTCTTTCCTTTGTGGGGCGTTCAGATGGACGCTGATTCTTGTTTCTCTCACATTTTCTGCATCCCCCAAATTTATTGCCTCAGTTTCTTCTAAATTTGGCTTTGGTTTATTCTCAAAATGTTCCAATTCCTCTGTCAATTCTTCTGGTTGCGAGTCTTCCTCATACTCTTCGAAGTCCTGTTCATTGTTTGGATTTTGTTTGTTTGTTTCATTACATGTCACATTCACATTATCGACAGATTTATTAGTTTGCATGCTGAAAGAGAAAAGAAAATTAGTAAACAAAACAAATTTTTAGATAGCAAAAGAAATGTGGATTTGTCATTTGAGCTTTCAAAAGATGGAGGCAAAACACATTAATGCATAGATGCGATTCAAGCCTCAATTAGAATCGCATTGTTTCAAAAAGTACTAAGGTAATTTCTACCAAGCTTCCCGGAGAAAGCAGTAGGAGCGCACAGTCCAATTTTTCAAAATATCTCCATGTTCTGCATCCCAAATAGTTGGGCCTTCATCAAAATCATCCGTAATTACATGGCATTCCATTTCTTCTTCTCGCAATAAAAAGGCTTTTGAGTCCTTCCGCGAGGTCGTCTGCATCATCTTCATTCGACTCCTGGCGGCATATGCTTTGACGAATGACTGATTCAAGGGTGGAGCAGGCTTTGGCAAGGGAGTGTCCTTTTCTTTCGGAGGTTGGTGATAAGACTTCTTTAGAAGTGGGTTTGTATCCGAGACCGAAAGTATCCTTCTTCTTGAGCAAGTGAACAGGCTCCACCATACCTTCTAAATTCAATCCGAGGCCTCGACCGGGCTTAAAGCCATTCTTCAACATTTCTGGGCCACCATTGTGAGGGCCCGGGTAACTTCAATATTTCACTTTGGAGGCACATGCAATTTCTCGACATGGAAGACAGACCCATCCAGCGTATCTACGCTTTCAACAAATAGGATCCGCCGCCGGGACATCTTGAATTGCTCCTTCTCCGTGTACCACGACCTCGTGATGATCCCAAACAAACTTCAAACTCGATGTAGGGTAGAAGGAAGGCTGCACTGACCACATGGATCCACGGTCTTCCCATTAGTAGGTTATAGCTGGTAGATATGTCTAACACTTGGAATTCCACGACGAACTCCACGGGCCCCACTTGTAATGTCAAATCCATTTCTCCCATAACGCTCCTTTGGGCTCCATCAAAACCTTTAACTCTCAGATGACTTTCGCGAATCTTTCCAATGCTAATTCCCAAGGCTCGGAGAGTCGCCGCGGGACAAATATTGACGGCTGAGCCTCCATCAATCAATACCTTAGAAATGAACTTGTTCATGCACTTTACTGTTATGTTCAAAGCTTTGTTGTGGCACAAACCCTCAGGTGGCAATTCTTTGTCATGAAAAGAGACTTTATGGGCCTCTAAAATCTGTCCGACCAAGGCCGAGAGTTTCTACTTTGTGGTCTCTCTCGATACATAAGCTTCTTTGAGTACTTCCAATAAAGCGCGTCCATGGTGGGAGAATTCATCAACAATGATAGCAAAGAAATACGAGCCGGTGTTTTCTTCAATTGCTCTACAACGGAATACTCCTTGGTTGGCATCTTCCTCGTAACTCTTCTACTTGAGTCTCTGTTACAACCTTTTTGGATTGTCCGCAGGGCATAACATCGTCCGGATCTTGTCATACCAAATGACGACAACTTCTACAATTTGTTTCTCCTTTCCCTTGCTCCTTTCCCCAATCGAATAGCTCCAAGGGGCGGTTTGGTATCGACATACGACGTCACTATCCGCGATTTCGAGGAAGTACTTCCACTTCAAGCGGTGCTCTTACGAATCGTAATTATATGGGTGATCAAAGCCGATGATTCAACCCTTTCTTCTGTTCGGATCGGCACAATGGTCCCTTCCAAACTGTTTTCTTCATCAACGGTAATCATGTTTATGTTGGCATTGTCATGATTTGTGAGAGGGTTATTATTTACATTAGGGAAGGTCCTTTCAATTGGATAATTCCTCTTTGATCAAAGCCTCGATCTTGTCTTTTAGGCGAAACAAACTCAGTGTCATGTCAGGTGATCCCGAGTGGTACGCACAATGCTTAGTTTCATCATACGACCTGGGAATAGGATTGGGGATATGCCCTGGGATGGGTTGGAGTATTCCTGCGGTCCTCAATCTTTCGTATAGTTGGGCTAGAGGTTCGGCTAAAGGTGTATATGTCTTGACTGGCCTTCTTTCGTGATTTGCCCGGGGTCTGGGAGTATTTGGTGGATGGTTTTGCGGCTGAGGCGGATGTGTGGGTTGATACTGTGGGGAATTTCTATAGGTAGGTGCTCGTGGTGGGCTATATATTGGTTGGGTATGATAGACAGGGTAGGGAGTAGGCGAGTGTTGATAATAAGGCTGAGGGCTTTGTGTGCTTTGGCTATAGTAGGAGGGCTGATGATTTTGGGTGTTTTGATTATAGTAGGGAGGTTGGGATGACGGGCTTTGGTAGGTTGGCATTTGGTTGGACCCATGTTCCTGGACTGCCATGACAGGGGACGCTCCATCCCTCCTCTTCTTAATTGCTCCCCCGAACGAGTCTGACTGAATGGCCTTACTTGTCGCCTGCAATGCTGCTAAGTTCGTGATTCTCCCTGTTTTGATACCTTCTTCTATGAAATCTCCCATCCTAACCACTTCAGAGAAATTCCGTCCAATGACGCTTATCATTTTTTCGTAATAAGTTGCATCCTTCATAGATTGCACAAAGAGCGTGGTCATCTCACTTTCCGCCATTGAAATTTGAACTTTTCCGCTTCCGCCCTCCACCTCATGGCATATTCTCTGAAAGTCTCTGTAGATTTTTTTTCCAATTTCATTAAATAAAATCTATCCAAGACTGTGTCGGTGTTAAACCTGAACCTATCCACAAAATCCTGTGCCATTGTGCCCCAGTTATGCCATTTTCGCGGGTCCTGGCTTGTGTACCCGGTCGAGCGCTTCTCTGTTAAACTTCTTATGAACAACTTCATTATTATGGCCTGGTCCTTACCCACTCCAACCACTTGTCACAATATGATCTCAAATGAGCGCGAGGATTTCCCTTTCCATCGAATAAATCAAATTTTGGTCCCTTATCGCCGATAGGCAAGTCAACGTCGGGATGCATGCAGAGATCTTCATACTCGAGTCCTTCATGCCCCTTGCTGGTTTGAATGTTTTTAAATGCTTCTTTTAGGCTATGAATTTCCCTTGCCATACTTTCATCATTTCTAATCCTTGCTTGCCTTTCCATCTCTTCATATTGGTCTATCTCCTGATGATGTATGTTTGGTATGGTAGAAGTGGAAGGTTGGGCTTCATTGCATATACCGGTGGCACATACTGCTTGTTAGTGATGTGTGCCATTGGTATTTGTTGGGTTGCCTGGTAATTTAGTGTGGGAGGGATATTTTGGACAAGTGGGGTAGTTTGGGTAAGTGGAGCTGGATGTATATATGGAGCTGTGAAGGATACTGGGTCATTTTGTAGCGGGTTTTGTTGTGGACTGGCCTGCGGGTTGATAGGATGTGGATTGGTACGTTGTGGGCTGGCGAATTGAGGATTGGTTCTGCTTGGTAAGGGATTTCGGGAAGGTTACGGGGAATGATGGTTCGTGAGATGGAAAGGTGTGTGGAAGCGATTGCGCTCGTCTCTTGTTCAGCGGTGGAGTGTTGATGCCGATGGAAAGATTGGTAAGATTAGGAGCCGTTCGATCTCGGTTTGCATAGTTGCCATTTGCTGCAGAGTTGGGCGAGGTATTCATCCGGACGGAAGTATTTCTCCTTCCGATGTCTCTGGTTCACCTTAGGAAGAGTGACAAGTCCCAAACCGGTTTGTTAATTTGCCTGAATCAGTCATTTTGTCGGATGATTGTGCCTTGGATCTCGTGAAGTAATGGTGTTCCGCCGATTTCAATCAACGCGAATCAACTTTTGGAAAATAAAGCGAGCAAAATAAACCTTCTCTAAAAAATGAAACAAACCAAGTTAGTATGAGACGAATAATTATTGCCTTGAATAACATGTATAGAGTGGAAAAGCGATAAACAAGTAGCGCATGAGTATATGGAAATTAAATGCGCGTCCTAATGTGCATGGGGCCTCCTTTATCTTGGGAGGTGGGCCTAAACGCCAAATATGCAAGATAATGGTAAATTGATCCAAGCCGTCGAATTGGGAATACTTTTGTTGGGAACAAAAGTTAAAGGTTGAAAATTACTGTAATAACAGTGCATACAATAACATGGTTGATAACCAAACTAAAAAAAATTCGTTCATGATTACATAGATGAAGATGGAGCCCTAACACTGCTAGGTCCGGCTCCTGCGTTTTCTAAATATTGCACTATGTCCTGCATTTGAGACCACATCTCAGGAGTAATAACTGTGTTTTTGAGCCGACAAGTCCTTATCCAGATCGTTGTGCCTACATCCTCGAAACCTGATTCTCCCTCGGGGCTAAAACCCGAGTTGTCGTGACCTTCTCGAAGCCATGCGCAATATTCAGGAGTAATCCCTGCTTGTCCATCTCCAACGTCTATCTTATCAACAATATTCCATTCATGGAGAATCTGCCTGGTTCTAGGGACAATGAAATTCGGTCCGAATTGAATTTCTGAAACTCTCATATTTGTCTGGAGAGGGATTACCTGCTTTTGACCGAACTGTCGCAGTACGCGTAGTGGCGCATATGGCTGGAGTCCTTTCAACCCGATGAGCTCGATGTAGTAAAGCCTTCTGCATCTCACATAGGCTTTCTTGGCGTTTGAGAGCAATGGGTATTTCCATTGAATCTGATCACTAATGCGGGATGCTAGAAACTCATACCAATCCTTGGTGCCGACTGGTGACAAAAAATGTTTCGTCCTGTCGTAAAAGCTGGCGGTCTTGTTTGACTCACTGAAGCAAATATCTGTCATGTTCGAACGCTGATAGAAATGTTCTACGGCCCACATCTGTAGGATAAGGTTGCAACCTTTGAAGAAATTTGTTTTGCCTCTCTTACATTTTCCGAGAGCAGGCGTTTACGCGATATCATAGGGACCAAAGTGAGCTGCGCACCGTCAACTCCCTCAAAAATTGCTCGAGCCACGGAACATAAGCAAGTACTTATTTTCCCGTGCTCAAGTGGGAACACTAGAATACCCGAAAGCGACGACAAAATGCAATAGGCGCTGGCTTGCGGTGATCGGAGTGCAAGAGAATTCTTTTCTAAATGACTTGTAACTATCTCGACGGCCATATCTCTCATAAAGGTATTCTAGGGAAACCCAGTTATTTTCAAAGCATCGGAGTTTTTGTGTTCTTTAACCCCAAATAAGCGCAGGAATTTCTTTCCGACCGCCGTGAGGGATGATTTGACCTCTGTCTTGATAAATCAAGTTGGTGAAATAGTTGATTTCTTCCAAAGTGGGAGTGAGCTCAAAATCTTTAAATTTGAAGACAACCCGATCTGGATCCCAAAAATGAATTAAGGCTCTGACCAAATGTTGATCAGGGGTGACGTCAAACAGTGAAATGAGGCACCCCAACTTTCTTCTAATCGCCATTTGGCTGCCAAGGTCAAAATTCTCCCACCATACTCTCGACTTACTCGGTGCGACTCACCATCCTAACTTCAGAGATTTGCGAAACTTGATCCATCCCTAAAAATAGTAAAAGAAAGAAAGTATAATTTTCCCAATTTTGATATTTCAATTATTAGGCTTGAATCAATTCTATCATTATCATGCTACACATAATATGATGATATGGTCGTTTGGGTTGTAGAACCCGTTGACAATTTGGTAGATTTCTTAAATGTGGAGTCGATACCAAGGATCGACCCACCTAAGGTGTATGCATGCATGACTTAAAATAAGGGTGGTATAGCTCTATCCTAAATTTTCTAAGATTTGGCTTACTAGACTCAAGGTTCCCGAGCGGATCGCTCGAGTGAGAAGGCTACTGTGACCAACCGGATGGTCAGGACGCTCAGCATATACCAACTCTCCTAAAAATTTGGAAATTTGAAAGAATTTTGCGGGTGCGCAAAACACACCTCGCGTGTAGTGTGTGATAGTGTCAATTTTCCAGAGTGGAAGAAATATGAGCGGAATGCCAATTTAAGGAAAGCAGTAAGACAATATAGCAATTAAAGCAGTTTATGCAAAAATCTCATAAATGAAACACATCAAAGCACTAAATCAAACAAAGAACAAAAGTAAAGCAATAATTAATCCGAACTTGCTGTGGTTTAAGAACCTGATGGTCCCCAGTGGAGTCGCCATGCTGTCGCGCCCTATTTTGACCTCGCTCGGGTCAAAGCGGAGCACGGACGTGTTGGGGTGATTCCTGGGTAAAAAAGGGTTGAGGAGTCGCCACCTAATTATTTTTTACGGTGAATTAGGACACCTAAATATTAAGCTAAGTGCTGCAATGTAAAACTCCAATTTTAAGGTCTGCGAAACTAGCGAGATTCTAGGTAAGGGTTCTTTATTATCCTAAAGGGAAGGGGTTAGGCATCCTTTAAGATCCGCTAACTTGCGGTTATCCGGTAAAACTCAGGTTAATTATTGGTAGAAATAATGCATGTTTTACAAGTATAATAGATTAAAAGACGTTTGCAAATAATTAGAAAAAGGATGCATTTTTAAAAAAATAGATAAATGTAGAGATTTTTAAAATATGCATTTATATGATATCTAAAGAGACATACATGTAGAGTTGAAAAAAATATGTATTTTGACAATTGATAGTAAAACAATTTATTTATAATGCCAAAGAAACGAATCTTTCGAAAATCAACAAGTTGCAAAAAATAATAATAAAAAGATAAGCTTATTTTGTACAATTTAATTGAAGCAAATAAAGATGACAAGAGTTGTTTTAAAAAAATCTTGAATAAGCGTGACGAGCCTAAAATAAATAAACTAGCGAAGGATTTCTAAGTTTGCGAGCCTACAAATAAATAAGCTAGCGACGGGTTTCAAATCTTTAACTAACCTATGAATAAATCCTAAGTTTGCCTATTCTAAGCATTTTAATAATTACATAAGTGCGATAAATAATATTACAATACAAAGCGAGATAAAAGCTGAATTTAAAGACAGAAATAAAAACAAATAAACTCCGAGGAATAATTGCCTTTATTTTACTTTAGTCACATAATTTGTCAAGAACAAACGGTTAGAAACAATTAAATACAAATAACTTCATATCCGTATTCAAAACAGTGAATGTTTTGATCGCGGAGGGCTCAGACTTAAATTTTGAAAAGAACATTCCAATCACGTCGTGGCTGCAAACATATGACTAATGTAGTTTATTTTTGATTGCCTCGCCTACTAAGCGTGTTGGTCTCTCGGGTGAAATAGAAAAGATCACTATAATCACGTCGTGGCTGCGAATATATAACTTGTTGGTTATTTTAGTCACCTTGCCTACTAAACATGTTGATTTTGGAAAAAGGTTTAAGTCTTCATCCTTGCCCAGAAGTTATATTTCCGTCTTTGCAACTGTGTAGGCCTCAAAATCGACGGATATTTTTATCGGCCAGTGTAGTATCGTGTTCAAATCAGCGAAATTAAATTAAAGCAGAAGCGATGAGCAAAGGAGCGATGGCGATGAACAAAGAAATGATGCAATTCCAGAATGAACAGTGGATTAATTACGAAAAAATAGACCGGAATAGTGAGCGGTGCCCGAATGAAATCAAAAATTCAGGTTTTTGATAACAAAGAATGTATATGAAAAACGCAAAAATCGGAAAATTATCCGAATCGGTCGACCCGACCCTAACAAAGGACTGACCGAATCAGAGGCCAACCCGAATCAGATTTTTTTTTCACTTTTCAGATAACCAATATACAAAAATATGAAATGCAAGAATTGCGGAAATAATGCCCAAGCGGTCGACCCGACCGGTCGATGTTTCGACCGAATCGGTGATCCAAAATCCAAATCAAATAATTTCACCAAATTCAGATAACCAACATATAGAAATATGAAATGCAAGAATTTCAAAACAATACGAGCAAGGTCGACCGACCAGGTCGATGTTCCGACCGAATCCGGTATGCGACCCGAAATCGAATAATTTCACCAAATTCAGATAACCAACATATAGAAATATGAAATGCAAGAATTAAACAATACGGCAATCGGTCGACTGACCGGTCAATTGATGACCGAATCCGAATCCGGTATGCAACCCGAAATCGAATAATTTCACCAAATTCAGATAACCAACATATAGAAATATGAAATGCAAGAATTCAAAACAATACACGCAAGATCGACTGAGCAGGTCGATGACTGACCGAATCCGGTATGCGACCGAAAATCGAATAATTTCACCAAATTCAGATAACCAACATATAGAAATATGAAATGCAAGAATTCAAAACAATACCCGAACCGGTCGATCCGACTGGTCAATTGACTGACCCGAAACAGTGATGCAAAATCAGAGAATCAAAAAAAAAATGGAGAGCAAACCTTTTCGGACTCAATTCTTGAACAACAAGGGAGGAAAAAATGTTTGAAACCAAGAACACAACCAAAATATTTTATACCCAAATCGGACCTCCGAAAATATCTCGGTTTTCTTTCTTTTTTTTCTCTCCTTTTTCGAAGAACACTAGGGGTTTTTATAGCCCCATTTCTCCCAAAAACCGAGCTCAAATTTGAAATAAAGGGCCCAAAAATAATGATTTTGGAACGGGTTTTTAGGGGGTATGGGTTGGTGGTGTCAGGCGGCGGTGTGGCGATTGGTGGTGTCAGGCGTAGGGGCGGCGACGTGGGGGGTAGGGTGGCGGCGATTGGAGAGGATTAGGGGGTAGGGTTTTAGGTCTTTTTTTTTGATTTGGGGGTTTTGTTTTGGTTTAAAAAAGCGGCAGGGTGGGTGTTGGGCCTGGTTAAAATTTGCGGGTTATGGGCCGACGGGTTGGGGATGTGGGTCGTGGTTGGGCTTTGGTTTGGTTTGGGTTGGTAGGAATTTAATTGGCAGGTTTGGGCTGGTCTGGTTGGGCTTGGGGATTGTGGGAATTAAAATGTGGTGTTGATTGATTTTGGGTGAGGGGTGATTAAATGTGTTAGGGGGTGGGCTTTGGTGAAGTGGGTGAGAATTGTGTTGGGTTAGGAAATAAAAATGGGTTAGAAATTGTTTTGGGTTTAAATTGTTTTGGGTTTGGGTATAAGGGAATTTAATTGGGGAGTTTTGGGCTTGGACGAAAAATGGGTTTTAATTTAGGTTGGGTAGAAATTGTATTGGGTTAGGAAATAAAAATGGGTTAGGAATTGAAAAATATAAAAGGGGTTTAATATTAAAGATATTATATATATATATATATTTTGTAAAAGATGTGAATTATTTAAAATAACATAACAACGTGATAATAATAAAATATAATTTTTGTGAAATGCTTAATGCTTAATAAAAGGGAAATGCGATGTAATTTTGCGAGAATAAAATAATATAGCATTTCGGATAAAAAATGCAAATGATATAAATATGCGAATAATAATAATAATATGAAGATACACACATATATGCCTATATTTTAAAATTATTTTAAAAGTGTCAAAAATATTAAAAATTACGAATAAAATCATAAAAGATGGGACAAAATTGGGTGTCAACATATCCTTTATACGTCCTCGACAATTTGTCTCCCAAGATAAAACAGCAATGGAACACTTGAGCAAAGGAAACTCAAGTGCTACCTTGAAGAATATTGAGTAATGAAATGATGCTTGGAGGTTGTAGGAAGAAGAGTTTTCTGCTTGTGTAAGCTTCTGTATTTCGTGTATATGTGAGTCTTACTGTTAGTTCTCAACAATGGTGTAAGGGGGTGTTTATATAGGTGAGGGAGGGACTGAAAACTGTCTCCATAACAGCCAAATAATGGCCATTATGGAGGTAGTAAAGTCACCAACATAAATGGTGAAAGACCAACGGATTGGCCATTTATAGGAGGAGTAATTCAACCAAAATAAATGGCTGAATTGAGTGTTTGGCGTTTCTGCTTTGACTGTCCAAATTCTGACTTTCTGGAAACTGCAGGGACCAAACTGTACATCTGAAAGAATTCTGATCCAAACTGTACTTCTGGCCCAAAAAGATAATATCAGAAGACCCACAGCCCACAGCCCACAGCCCGAGAACCGGACGGGACGGGCGGGCGGTGGCGGCGCGCGTGTGGTCTTTCTTCGAACCGAAGCACATCTAGGTCCTCCCTCCTTTAAATACACGGGATACCCCGTAGGGTCCCAAACCCCAAACCAATTTCGAGTCTTATATACACAACAATTCTTTCTTCCTCTACCGATGAGGGAGAATTGAACACAATACCACACTTTTCCATGCTTCAAACACCTTACTTCGTGAACCAATATCTCTTTCATTTCTCAATGAAATTCGACGATTCTTGGCCCTACGGTTATCTACGTACTTAGTAGATCATGCATGTGTGAAGAACCGGATTCTCCAACATACGTAACACTAGTGTTTAAGCCGTTAAAGTTGGTCGGTCGCAACTCCCGCCAAAGACAAATTTCTAGCAAGTTAGTTAATTAGTGAGTCAACCTCTGAATAGAAAAGTCAAGTTATAACCATGACAAATTGTTAAAAGTTAAATAATGAGTCAATCTATGAATAGAGAATTCATTAAAGAATTTCTTTTCCAAAAGAAGTGAAAATGGGGTTGTTAAAAGATGCAGGTTGTAATGGAAGGACAATTTTGCAGATATACTATTTTTTTCCCGATTTAACCATATCTGATGTTCGAAATATACATTGGCCCAACTAACCGCATTCGAGCTTGGTAAGCCTACAACTACAAGGGTAGTTAAAGCGCTTCTTATCGAAATATTCTCTAATTTTGGGACTTGAACTCAAGATATTTTGTTATCGTATATTTTCTATTTTTAGGACTTGAACCCAAGATGTTTTGGTTAATTAACAGTTGAGAGATCTCAATCGACCATCCCACTATATATATATTAATGGTAAAAGGAATTGCTAAAGTTATAACATGATGGACCAAAAACTTGAAGTCCACAATTGAACAACGTTTATTGTGGTGAGAAGTGAGAACAACTTGTACAACATTATTGCAAAAGAATATGAAAAGCATACTTGATAACACAAAAGTGAGTACCATTCAGAAAAAAATGGAAGTAATTCAAACAATTTGTGTTCTAAAAGGTGTAAGAGAACTTGTGGCATGGCATTGAACTTGCCCAAACAAAAGAACTTTTTTCTTTTTTTGTGTGTGGTGCAAACGTTGTTAGTACTTTTTAGGCAATGTTTTCCCTTTACCATGAAATCAACTGTAATATCTCAAGAAAAAAAACTACTACATTGTATATATTAATGCCTTTTATATGTTAAAACAAATTAAAGAGCTTTCTCTTTTTAAAGTTTTGTGTTGAGTAAGCAAATGCCGGCTGACACTATGAAGCTAAGGACACAAACATTGTATTCATGTTGCTTAGATATATAAAAGATTAATATATTTGTAAGATTCAGTAAAGAATAAAAAGGAAAAGAAAACAATTATAGTAATTAAGGGAGATAATTTCAATGGGACGGCCTCTTTTAAACTTGGCAATTTCCGTCTGATGCATTGTTAATTGGTTCTTTAAACTCATACTTTAAAATGATGAATTTAAACTATATGAGCTGGTAAGTGTAAATATTATTATAGGTTATTATCATTCATGCATAAAACTTAAAACATTTTTGTTTATTTAGTTTTAATAACCTTGGAGTAACTGATAAAATCGTTGACATGTGACCATGAGGTCATGAGTTCAAGTTGTGGAAACAGCCTCTGACAGAAATACAAGGTAAGACTGCGTACAACAGACCCTTGTGGTCCGACCCTTCCCAGACCTCACACATAGCAGAAACTTAGTGCACTGGGCTGCGCCTTTTTTTTAGTTTTATTAACCTATGGCGGGCTTGCACGTACGATGAAATAGCATAATCTTTTATGAAAAATATATAATAACAAACATAAAGCAACCTCAAAAGTTACCTCAGGTGAGTTTTTACCGAGATCATGTAGTCTCAATATCAACAAACATAAAGCAACCTCAATAGTTAGCTCATGTAGTAAGAATTTACCCAGATCATGTAAAGAGACTAAGAGCCCGTTTGAATGAGCTTATGATTTTTGACTTAAATGGTGTTTGGATTGACTTTTTAAAAGTGACTTATAAGCTAAAAGCTAAAAGTCATAAGTTGGTCCTACCCAATTTTGACTTATTCTTGTACCTTTTTAACCTAAAAATAAGTGCTTAAAATCAATTTTTATCTCACCCAAACACTCCTAAAGATAGAAAAGAGCTTAAAAGTAAAAAAATACTTAAAAAGCCAATCCAAACACTCTTTTATAAGCCAAAAGCCATAAGTTAGGAATTCTAGCTTGTGACTTTTGGCTTATTTTTGTTATTTTGGCTTAAAAACAAGTACTTATAAGTCTTTTTTATTTTACTTTAAAAGCTATTTTGGCTTAAAAGCACTTAAAATAAGCCAATCCAAACATGCTCTAAATTTTACCTCTCTCTCACTGATGTGGTACTCAACAACTTTTTAGGCCTACCTTTACTCCTCTTCAAGCCCACATGAACGACTAATCTCTCCCACATCCTTATTGAGGCATATACGTCTCTATTCTTCACATGCCCGAACCATCTCCATCTCACTTTCCGTATCTTATCCTCCATAGGGGCCACTCCCACCCTATCCCGAATATCTACATTCCTAATTTTATCTCTCATGGTATGCCCACACATTCATCTCACCATTCTCATCTCTGCTACTGAACATGAGAATTCCTGACTGGTCAACACTCTACTTCAAATAACATAGTCAGTCTAACCATCAATCTATAGAGCTTACCAACAAATTAAACATAAAGCAACCCTGTACCAAAAAAAACAATCATAAAGCAAATTTTGAATATGGCTCATGTGGTGAGAATTCATCGAAATGATATAGGTGAAGAGACTAAATTACACTTCCCATACCAATGCAGTACTCAACACCTGTCCTCAAGTCCAGGTCTAAATATATAAAGCGTGAACAATATAATATGACTCTAATATCATAATAAAAAAATAGACCTTATGTAGGCTCAAACCCAGAAACTAATTAACTAATGCAGTGAGAATTTTTCAAGACTATACAAAAAGACTAAATTACACATCTTACACCGATCAAAGCAGGAAATAGAAAAGAAAGGACAAGAAATAAGAGGAGAGCAAAAAGGTAACAGAACATGCAGAAATAAAGAACTTTTCATGTTAAGTTGATCTTGGAGCTACAACAGTTTATTTCAAGGTAAGCCCATAATTTTGGGCTCATTTTGATAGGCTCGACTTCAGCCCATTTATTTGGGTTAATTTTCACATATTTGAATGTTACGAGCCCAACCACTAGTATTTACTATTTAGTCTCTGTGATGTCTGATAATCTTCAATGCATTTTATTGTCCATTTTCATTCCTTTACTTATAAATATTCACAAATAGTATATATTAATCATATTTTCATTTAATTAATCATATGTTATGTTAAATTTGAATTATTTCTTCATATTTGACGGCTATATGATTCTATAAATACTCAAATATAATATATTTTTTACATGAAGGAACAAGAAGAACATACTTTAATTAATTGACCAAAAGGGTTATTATCAGGAAAAAAATGGAAAAGAAAGAGGAAAAACGACTAACTCGGATTATTACTAGTCAACTCACTTACAAACTCGTTCAATACCCGTGTGCTAGTTAATTTTGGATTCACCTCACTCCAAATTTTCTGGTAACAAAACAACATCTTTAATCTGACACTATTTTATTATTATTATAATTATAGTTTTTGAACTAGCTTGCGCACCTCCACTAATGTTACCGGATACTTGGCATCTCATATCAGCAACAAGTATCAGATAATTCTATCCATTAAAACTAAAATAGATGGTAGAAATCACCTAGTATTTTGCCTCTACTGAAAATTGAATCTGATACCTAATCCAATATTATTCTATTTGGATTTTCTCCTAATTCTCTATATTTATATAAATTACTTTTAGGTCATTTTTGCAATTTTAACATAAAAGTATTCATATTTAGTACTTAGCACATTTTCATCAAACACATTAACTGTTTATTATCAGTTTCATCATTTTTATTCAACTAAATTATTAATCAATTTCATCATTTAAAATTATTTATTAGCACTTAAGCTTATTAACTACTTTTAATCAGCTAACCTAGTCCTGTTCTAACTTGGATTATTACTGTCTAACTCACTTACTAACTCGTTCCATACCCGTGTGCTGGTTTACAAATTGTGTACTAACTTTAGTCCATTTTTTCTGGTAACAAATATTCCCCATCTCTCTCTCTCTTCTCCAATCTGATCCAACACTATCCTACTTATATTTTCCCCTAATTCAACCTAACAAAATCCTGAAAGAGCAAATTTTCCATCAAGGTAATTCTTGAAACAAATCTTTTTTTGTCTCTACAGTCATGTACAACACTTGTGTAAGTTCAACACTTACACTAAAGTGTAAAGGGTCATCTTCATTTTCATGTTATGATCATTCATATTGCTCTACTAATAGATCTAGCAGATACCCTTTATCTTATTCTTCCTCATTATGTTGTTCTTGTTGTTCAAATGCTACCATTTGCCCTAGTTCTTTATATGGGTTGAGACAATCCACTTTAATTCAATGTAAAAAACTAATCTTTGGTGGTTTAGATAATAGATATTATAATTCAAGATTTCCGGGTTATGATGTTGATAAAGTGTTTTATTATGATAAAATTTGTTCCTTTAAGGGAAATGGTGTGAGTAGAAGTGGAGGGAAATGGGGCAAGGGGGGGAGATATAGGTGTTTAGTGTTTGAGGAAATGAGTGAAGGAAGTAGTGGTTCGGAGTTCGATGAGGCTGAGGTTATGCTTAGTTTGTTGACTGAGGATGTCGATGAGGGGTTGTTTAGTGTGAGAGAGAGAAATGGAAGGTCATCTAAGAGAGTAGACGCGGAGAAAATAAAAAATGGGGGAGTGACTAATTATGTTGGTAAGAAGAAAGGGGATGATTTGGATTGTGTTTGTAAGAAGAAAAGGGATGATATGGATTGTGTTGGTAAGAAGAAAAGGGATGAATCGGGTGCTATGGGGAGTAAGTTGAAGTATAAGTATGAATATGAAGTGATTCCGTCAAGAAAGGAAGAGAAGAGAAGGGAAGAAGAGAGGCCATTCTCCTTAAGGAGAGAGAGTCTAAGGACAAACCATAAGGAGGACGAAAGAGCTTCCTTGTTGAGGGAGAATCATAGAGATCATGCAAGAGATGAAAAGAGGGAAGCATTGTTAAGGAGAGAGAATGGAGGGACAAGGCATAAAGAGGAAGAAAGAGCGTACTTGTTGAGGGCAAGTCACGGAGAAAGAGAAAGAGAAGAAGGGAGGGAAAATTTGTCAAGAAGGGAGGAACACAGGCAGAGACTAAGGAAAGATGGCTCGAGCTGCTCTTCGTACTATTCTGCTTCTTCAACAAGTGACCTTATTAGTGACAGTGAAATGCAGATTGAGGACGAGCGCTTTGAGGAAGAATCGTTAGGGAAGAATGAAGGTGTTGCTCGATATGATGGAGTGGAGGAAACAGATTGGAATTATGCTAAACAGCGGGTTGTCTCGCAGAAGGACGATTCTGCGGTGGGATTGTATAGTGCGGCTGGTGACTGGAGAAAGAAGTCAGAGAAGAGGCTTACTGACATATCAGTTGAGGAGAAAAAGGAATCAACGGAGAGGCATTCGAGGATATCTCAGATTTATCGAAGTAATTCTGATCAAGTTTCTGGTAACTCCACGAAATATGATGACACAAAACAAGAATCTGCTTCTATTACAAAGTTCGAGGGGCAGACAACTGGACAACATGGGCAAACAGGACAATCTAATACAAATATAAAGTATAAACAATTTGTGGATACATCTGAGAGTCATGACTTTAGATCTAGAACTGCTTATGGCACAAAGAAATCTTATCATGAAACCTCCAACGAGGCTCTGATTCAAATTCAGCAAGCTAGAGAAGAATATAGTAAGAAAATTGGGAGCATCATAAGGGAAGATGAAAATAGGAGAAGATCTCATAGGCTCAACCAAGAGTCTAATTTCCAGAAAAATGACATTAGGACGGAATCGGTCATTCAGGGAGTCTCTCATACTGAACTCAGGAAGAAGGTATCAAATGAGCACCACCAGTCTAGTCAGATAACTGAGTTAGCGGAGTTGAGTGAAAAAGCTGAACAATTAACTAAAGTGGATGAAAAAAGAACTCATGTTTCGCATAGGAAATCAGAGACAACGATGAAGAACCAGGAAGATTATACAAACCTTCTCAACAAGACATCAGTAGAATCCAAAGAGCAATCCTCCTCCCAAGCCAGAATAAGAGACTCAAGAAGCACAAAATCAGTAATGGAATCACATGAGAAAAAAACTTTAGTAGGTGCATCGGGTACGTCAACTACTCATTCTAGTGACACTAGCACTGTTGAAGTAACACAGGCAAACAAAAAAAAGGCGAAAGCATCTTCCCAAATATTATCAGAAGGCTCATCAGTTATGGAGTCAAAGACCGGGTTTTCACAACAACACGAACTTACCTCAGATAGGCCTTCACAACCTCAGCACAAAACACATGGTGAAGTCAGAAGGGATGAGGTACTTGGTCAGCCTTCGGTTTTCGCATCCCATGAAGATGCACTTGGTTCAGCTGATCGATTGCAGAAATCCTCGACTCAGTACATTGGCGAATTTGTAGAGAAGGTGAGGCATGAGATTTCAAACTCTGGGATTCTGAAGGAGAAAAAGACCTCTGAGACAAAGTTAATTAACGAGGGAGAGCAGCATACCCAAAAAGTTGTAGGCCAACATGGTAATAATGATTCTCAATCAAATGAGAATGAATCAAGGCAATCCTCTTTGGTTTCAGGGGCCAAGGGACCTTCAGATGAAGTGTGGGATGTAACTGAGCCCTCTGTCCAGGAGACACAAGTATCGGAGGATGCAGAGAAAGACAAAACAGCTATTGTCAAGAGAAGTGGTAGGTCCTTGTGGAATATTATTGGAGATATTGTTCATTTGCGATGGATGTCTCATTCTGATCGCTATACTTTGGCCTCTAAATCTGGTCGACGGAGCTCACCTAATCAATCCACAAGTAGTGAAACATGGTTTTCTGGTCATGAAGCAGAGGATAACAATAGTGAGAATGCAAAAAAGGTCAGAAGGTTGAACCAAGTGAAAATGGTTCGCTCTCATAGTCATGGAGAAGCATCCAGCTCATCAAGCTCAAGGGAACATATGAAGCACACTTTGGTGGAAACATCATCTTCGCCAATTGTTTTAGAAAGCAGTTCACCATCCAAACTTATCCCATTGCCTTCTGTTCAAGACTCTACTGGTGACAACTTGCAAGGGGGGCTTCCGATTTCTTCAATTCCGGTGAGAACATCACCTGTTATAGAAGAAATAACAGAGGTTGGACAGGCTGTTCCATCCAGCAGCAGCAAAGGGCAAGCAGTTTCCACTGTCGCCGGTGAGATATCAGGTTCTGAGTCTAAAGATGCTGAAATGAGACGAGGAAAGTTTCAGAGATCCGATCAATTTGTAAAAGACAGGTTTGATGAGTGGGAAGAAGCATTCAAGCTTGAAAGTGACCAGCGGAAAATTGATGAGATGTTTATGAGGGAAGCACTATTGGAAGCCAAAAAGGCTGCTGACAATTGGGAAGTACCTATTGGGGCTGTGCTGGTCCATGATGGAAGAATAGTTGCTCGTGGATGCAACCTGTAAGTCATGGTAGCTTATGCTTTTTCCTATTTCTTTTTTCCCTCCTTAAGACTTTGGTTTTCACATAAATATGCATGTTTCAGTGTAGAAGAACTGCGCGACTCTACTGCTCATGCAGAAATGCTGTGCATACGTGAGGCTTCTAACACACTTCGGACATGGAGACTTTCGGTAGTTCTTTACACTTTTATACTCTCTTAAAGATTAAGTGAAGATGCCTCCTAATTTTTATGGCTACTGTACTTGAGACTTCAATAAACACTAGCATTGATTTTTTCTTACATAATGGGTTAATTCTATTATATGGAATATCATTTGTCACATGACATGTACTGTTATAGGTAGGAAAATGGGAAGCACTATCAGAACTTTTGTACTCTTTGACCGAAACGAAATTCAGATTAACACCACCTTCTTTCTCCTGTATGCTAGGTCAAACGATTCTTTACTCTGTTTCTTTTTCTTGAAGAAACTAGCATTGGGAATACTAGGAAAGAATCTTATTAGCCCAGAGATCCAATAATACTTTGTTAATGTGATGTACATGGGGAAAGTATGAGCTAAATATGATAAATAGATTTCAACTTTAGCTTACCCTAACACTCTTTTTTCTTTTCTTCTTTGCGTGCCTTGGCTTTTTTTGTGATTTGATACAGTAAATGATTTAATCGACACCTAAGTACAAACATGCCTCAGGTAAGTGAAGTAACTTGGAAAAGGAGAAAACGTGCAAAGTTGCATATTCTTTCCCTGAACATCAAACTTTTCTTTGACCAATAAATGTAATGTTATTTCAGCAAGATTGTGGGGATCTTCTTGGTATAACATTCAATTCTTTGTTTTTTACTACAGACCACCACACTTTATGCAACACTTGAGCCGTGTCCTATGTGTGCTGGAGCAATACTTCAAGCTAGAGTTGATACTGTTGTATGGGGAGCTCGGAATAAACTCCTAGGGGCTGATGGCAGCTGGATTAGGTAAGCAAGATCATACATATTTGTTTATTGGATAGTTAGTGGTTTATCATAGACTCTTCTGGGTCTTCGTGAAGTGAGAAATGAAACATGTAGTTCTTAGTTTGTAATAAAAAATCTTTAAAATTACCTGTTTGGAACTGGCAATACACCATAGGAGCCTTTTCCTCCAACACTCACAGCAGTAAACAAATCTTATTAGACCCACCTAAGTAAGAGAGGCGGGATCTTTCAGAAGTGGATGCGTACTCGAGATTATATCCTACTAGAAACCTCTTGTTGTTTCACATGTTAACTTTCTGAACTTTCAAAATGACAAGTCTTTAAGATATTCATATTTTTTAATCTTAGGATTTCACATTAGATATGAGTCAAAGGCTAAAATTAAACAGAAATTATTTGCCTTCCTTTCCGGCAGTACCATAGTTTGCTATAGATATGATGAATAATCATCTATGTTGGTACGCGCTGTAATAGTTCTCCAGTTTCATGGTCTAGCATCTACAAAAATTTAGCTATTTTACAGCTTTATGGGAATGTTACAACAATTATCATTCATTTTTATTTTCTCAAAATGTGAAGTCGAAGTTTTAATGGTTCTCAAGAGCACGCAAGGGTGTGGCTTAGTGGTCCATGAAGTGGGATGAGAACCATGAGATATCGGGTTCAAATCCTCGTGGAAGCAAAAGACACTAGGTGATTTCTTTTCATCTACCTAAGTGTTGGTGGGTAGAGTTACTCGGTACCTGTGCTGGTGGGAGGTAGCAGGTACCTAGTGGAATAGTTGAGGTACGCGCAAGATGGCCCGGATACCATTGTCATTAAGTAGAAAGTTTTATTGGTTATCTCAACTTTTGAACCTTTTAGGGGTCATTTGGTTTATGGTTTAGTTATGTTGGGGCTGTAATATAAGGATTTTTATGTGGTGAATAATAATGATGGATTGTTATGCGGTGAACTATTATGAGTGGATTGTTATTCGGTGATGAATAATAATTCCAGGGTTATTATGTAGAATTTCCTGCACTTATGTCTTTAGATACTCTTATCCACGTATTACTAATCTTATTTCACATTCTATTCTGTAAAAAATAATGCATAGATTCTTGTATCAGTAGTATTAGTACTTCTAAAAAACAAGATATAGCAATATCAGTAATTCGATCTTTGGAATATGATATTAAACTCCACAAGCCGGTATTGAACTTTAGTGAAGTAATGCGGAGTTTGATACCTGAAACTAGACGTTGAATAATAGAGATTATATAAGCAATGCAGAGTTGTATGTTGACTTTATATGAGAAACAAATACTATATAAGTAATACCAAATTTTATACTAGGATTAAACATCCTTATCCGTCAAACCAAAAACCCCTTAAAGCGTCGCCCATGGTTTTGACAGACAAAATTCTCCTTAGTGTATACGTAGCAGTTACATGCTTAGATTAGTTCATGAAGGAAAAGTGGAGAAGTATGGATATGGAAGTCTGCTTTTTTTTTTCTTCTTCAGCGTCCAAGTGAACTATTGTAAGGTTTCTGTTCAATGCAAAATTATGCTGTAGATGAGATTGTAATCAGATAATTTGGTCTTCAACAACCTGGTGTGCCTCGTTGTTGAAGGCTTGAAGCAAAAATCTTAAAATCTAGTTATTTTGTCATTGTCCAAAAATGGATCCTCCCTTTTATTTTGATCATGACAGCATTCGTCGACCTTCTTAGGAGTATTTGTTTTCTTTTTTATCTTATTCAAGTTCCATAGCTTACTGAAGACGAACCCACCTCTCCCCTTGATTCACGCTGCTTGCAATCCGTTTTTCAAGATTGTCTTTTTTGCATATTTGTTCTTGATGCCTGATGCCTTTTATTGTTGGTTTATTCCAAATTGTCAGTCAAAATAGTACTCCTGTAGCTACTAAAATCATCTTCCTCTAGCTACAATGTGCTCTGATCCTTAACATGAGTACCAATTGTGGTTCCTCTCCTGTATGTTTTCGCCGTCCATTATTACTTGTTTCTTATTCTGCTTGCTGCTTCCCTAACAAGGTTAAACATGGATATTTCTATGTGATCCCAAATTGGTGTGCCTATCTTGCTACCTTCGCTCGATATGTATACGATTTATAGCCTGTTTGACCAAGCTTCCAAAAATTGCTTATTTTGAAAGTGTTTTTGTTTCATAAGTGCTTTTCGAAATGTACTTTTGGAGAGTAGCGGTTTGTGCTTGACTTAATTTGAAAAATATTTTTGCCAATATTAAAACATTAATTTGTGCTTGGCTAAGGTTCTAAAAGTGCTTCTAGGGAAAAGCTATTTTTTTCCGCTTCTGAAAAACAGCTTCCGCTACTACTCAATAGCACTTATTTTCCCCCCTAAAAGATCAGCTAAGCGGTTCAACTCTCTAAAATAAGCACTTTTGACTTCCCACATACTTGGCCAGACATGCTATTAATGATACATGCAGCTTGCTCCACAAGAATCATCCTTTGGTTTTTGAGTTAAAGGTGGTGTTGATTCGTAATGTTTCAGGCTTTTCCCTGATGGAGATGGAGGAAAAAGCTTGGAACCAACAGATAAACCTCCTGCTCCAGTTCATCCTTTCCACCCAAAAATAACAATCCGACGAGGAGTGCTGGCATCGGAATGTGCAGATGCAATGCAACAGTTCTTTCAACTTAGAAGGAAGAAGAAGGAAAAGAAGTCGGATCCTCCAAAACCACCTTCATGTCTTCCCATTTCAAGCCATCAGCCGAAAATTTTCAGCAAGATTCACGACGTGTTTCATATGATGTTCTGCCTGTGATTTTTGTCTCTGAACTTCATTAAAAAAAGGGCAGCCCGATGCACTAAGCTCCCGCTATGCTCAGGGTTCTGGGAAGGACCAGACCACAAGGGTCTATTGTACACAACTTCATATTTCTGCAAATTGTAGTGGTAGAACTCTCTTTTCCTGCTCTTCTTCGCTGTATTCAAGTTCAAGATTTAGCCAACAACTTCTGTTCTTTAAACTGCTGAATCAATTAGTAAATTTGTTGTCCTTTGAGATTAGTGATTCTAATGGTTGCAACTACACTTTGTACTGCTTGGTGCATAATTGTATGACTATTTTCAAATGTCAACTTTTTTAACAAATGATTCCTCATGTAAAAGAGCTTTGTTGAATGCTGTTTTAGCAAGGTTTAAATCATCAAGTTTCTTTGCAACAGAATTGAATAAATGTATATTCAATTATAGGTTCGAGTCTTTTGGCTATTTTTTTATACTTACCAAACTTGTAAAACTGATATCAATAAGCCTAAAATTTTATATTAGTAGGTTTTTGAAAAGGAAGATGCTAATTAAATTGTTTTTAAGGTGCTATGGTAACCATGATGCTAATGTAAAGTGGATAAAGTCCATTATGTCTGAAAACTTTTTAAAATTTAGCGCAAAAAGTGTTCTAAGTGACCACCTGTGAATATAACATTGATAATCACCTTGTATCGCAATCTCCGTAAAAACTCAGATTTGGTTTACATCAAATCAATAGATACATAACGAGTCTTTGTATATAGACTTCTATCACTTAATCATGACCAATTAATACATATTTTAACTTTATTAAATCATTAACCATAATAAATTAAATTAGTTTGGTGTAAACACCGAATGCGAGTAAATATTTACTATCTAGGTTACTAGGTATAATCTTCTCACCTACCAAGTTACCACTAAATGATTTTCTTTTCTATTAGCAAACATTCTTAATAGATTTTGAAATGAAAATCATATGCCTTCATTTGATTGATTAACTTCAAATCCTTGTGATAATCTCAAAATCCACAAAATTATAAAACTAAGGACATATAAAGTTCATTAAAAGGGTTCGCTTAATAGTTAAGAGAATAGAAAATTGCCACATCTAGGGTGTGTTTGGTACGAAGGAAAATACTTTTTTGAAAAATAAGTGATTTTCTTTCTTATTTTTTATCAGGTAAATGAGGTAATCTTAAAAAACACTATAAGAGTGGGGTGGGGAGTGGGGGTTGGGGTGGCGAGGGGTGGGGGTTAAGGACATTAGGGGATAGGAGGAGACAATGAACTTAGAATGTCAATTATGAAATTTGTTTTTCCTACTCCTATTAGGAAAATTATTTTCCTTATTTTTATAGCAAAAATATTTTTCAAAATAATTTGACCAACCAAACATAACATAAAAGAAAGCAAGCAACCTGTTTGATAATTTTTTTTGTGATTGGGACTAGGTACCAAGGCATAGCTGCTCAAGTGTCAAATCAAAATCAAGCATGGTTGGTGGTATTTGTTAACCTTAACTCTAGTATCATAATCATCCCTCATTGTGTTTTCATCTGTTTATTTTTAGTAATTCAATTTGCCATGTGTTAGCTAGCACCTCAGATTAATAATAATTAATTATAACTGAGTCTGCAAATAAAGATTATAAAAGATCTAACCACCTTGGCTTTGCTGCATAGCCAAGTAAGAAGTATCAATTATTCATTTCCACACAATAAATGCAGTTCATACAGAGAAGAGCATGAAATTATCACCATAGTGAAATTTGGTAACAAAAGGGAGTACTATTATCATACTATACTTTGCTTTTCCTGGAAGAAAAGACTTGCTAAACACTATTATTAGTACTTTTTCTTTTCAATAATGCATAATAAAGTAAATTATTTTAACCATCCAGTATCCAAAGTGCTTATTTTTTGTTTAACCATCTGATATCTGAAGCATGTTGGCTAGTACTGGATGAGGAAATTGTTTCCTCAAAACAGGTAAAGCGTTTCCTAAGAAAAAGTTCTTTATGAAGTAAATTTCACTTAAATGAACTATGAGAAGATCCTACACAAGCTTCAACTGAACCAATAGCTCACCTACATTTGGTGCATTAAAGTTTATTTACTACTCACTCCGTATCAATTTATATGATTTAATTTGCCTAGGCACGGGATTTAAGAAATAAAAGAAATCTTTAGAATTTTATGATCTAAAACAAACCAAAGATATTCGTCTGATTATAAATCATCTCGTTAAGCGTAAAAGATAAAATTTAAAATTAAATTATTGCCAAATAAAGAAACTGTATCATTCTTTTTGGGACTGACTTAAAAGGAAAGTGTGTCATATAGATTAGGACAGAGGGAGTATATAAATTGGATCATTTATAACAATGTAGTGATTGAAAATAATAGGCTAACTAAAACGGAATGATCTACATAGCCATTTTATGCTTGAGAAGGTAATTGATAGCCATAGATGACCAATACTATAATTTTCCTATAGACAGCAAATCTTGTGATGAAGAAACATAAAAGACATAAGCACATTTTTTGGTGACAAATGATGACTTGATGTAGCATTCACATAAAACTAAGTTTCCCCTCAAAACATTTTCTACCAAACTCTTCCTTTTTTAGAAGTTAAATATTTTGCTGCATATATAAGTAGGGAGCTCTGGACAATCAAATCCTCAACAAAATGGCTTCTTCTAAGTTGGTTTACCTTTCAACCTGCTTTTGCATTTTGCTAGTGATGGCTAATGCACAAGCACCAGCAGCATCACCGTCTACACCGACCACGACACCTCCACCTACTACCACACCCGCTGCAGCGTCACCCCCGCCTTCCACTACGCCTGTTGCACCGTCACAACCACCAGCAGTTTCTGCAGCACCTCCAACGGTACCTCCTCCTGTATCAGTACCTTCACCTAAAGTGGCCCCCGTCTCCGCTCCAACGACCCCACCACCACAACCTCCACCAACTCCACCCGTCTCAAGTCCATCAAAACCACCGGTAACACCACCACCCGCTCCAGTTGCTTCTCCACCAGCAGTCCCGCCACCTCAGATAGCCCCAACACCAGCACAAAAGCCACCATCACCAGCACCTGTACCGCCACCAGTGTCTCCGCCTAAGGCCCCACCAGCACCAGCACCAGCTCCTCGACCAGCTGTGGTATCACCAGTACCACCACCAGAGTTAGCACCCTCACCAGCACCAGCTCATGGCAAGCACAAGAGAAAGAAGCACAAGCATAAGCACCATCATGCGCCAGCACCTGCACCAACTGTGCCAAGCCCGCCAGCACCACCAACAACCGTCACAGATTCTGTGGATGTGACACCAGCACCATCACCTACTCTGAATTTGGTAATTTCCATTGTTTTTCATGTGAATAACCTCTCTATAACGACGTCGTTTGTTCTGATATTTTTTGTTGTAATAGAAAGCATATAATACAACATAACATCTAACATCGGTTCCACATAAAACATGGTTGTTATAGAGAGGTCTGACTGTACATGGACAGGAACAACTCTAATATGATAAATTCACTTACTCTCTCTCACTTGACTACAGAATGGAGCAACGATTTTACTGCAAGGAAGCAGATCTAGAATGTGGATGAAGGCTGGTTTGGCGATGACTATTCTTTTGGCCATCATAATCTGAGTTTCCCCCAAACGTACAAAAAACTATATGTTTCATTACCAGAAAGAAAATTTTGAATTGAGGTGGGCCTATTTATGTGTGTAGAGGAAAAATAATGTGGAATATAATTGTAATTGTTGTTATCTCATTGATATTATTTTCATCCCAGACATTCACATCAATGTTATTGATTTACTTTCACCTACAAAATGGCACTATCAATAGTATTACTCTCTTGCTAGATTCTAAAGGTATATAATGCATAAGCTTCAGTCAATCTTGATCAGCATCTGGATCCGTACTAATTTCGTCCTTGAAGTTGTACTCGACCACAAGTCCAAGGTTGTCAACTAATCTATGATACTGAGAGCACCCTGAACACTGAAAGGAGAATCTTTAGTTGGCATCCTGTCGATTTAAATACTCTTTAATAGTAATAAAGAAAGATAAAGAAAATAGAGGCAAATAAAATAGCTATGGAGACTATATCGAGAACTCTACAATTCATGCAAACCAAAGGACCAAATGGTGAACATACATAATTAAGAGACATTATTTTGACTTTGCGATCTCATAAGAAGATTAGTTTTGTTGTGCAATTATCAAAAGCTTAACATCACGGATATACAGTCAACCCTAAGTACCTGTATAAACACAGTCCCTCTTTCATATGCTAATCTGTTTATGAGTCTTTGAGATCGAACACCACAAGCATTACATGTGAAAGTTGCTAATAGACTTCTTCTTGGTAGTTTCAAGTCAAATGCTGCTTCCTGCAAGAAGGCACCAGCTCATTAAGAATGTACAAAGAAAATGTTAAAACAACAGAAGAAATCCAAAAAAGGAACTGAACTAGGACAATAGAAAAGCTAATAGACACATAACAATTGTAAGAGGTAAAGAAGAAACAAAAAGATCAGAATAAAACGAGAACAACATATTCCGAGATCACAACAATTTGTTTTCTAACCTTTTCTCAACAAATATATTTTACTTTAGTTGACAAATTCAGATTTAAAATTTTTGGCTATGTGAAGAGAAGAAAGAAATGAACTTCTTTCCGGGTAAAGGCCATATTTGTTATGCACGGTAGAGTTTAAAAGTTAAAATTCTCATAATGAAATTTATAATATTGACTCCTCCCCCTCCCACCAAGGAACAAAAAAACTAATGGTCAATCGCTATAAAATTGGAAACTACACTTTTTCGACAGCTATAAAATGTCCTTCACACCTATACAGTTCTAGTACTCTATAATAAGGCATGAGGCATCCATTAAATCTCTAATGGTCTTTTTACGTGCAAGTTGAACTGACTGAATTCTTACTTTATTTCCATATTCTATTGCGAGAGCACAATGGAATTATTGTATTCTAGTAGAATAAGCAATTCATCACTGTTTATGGCTTCTTTCCTCAGGAGAAGTCAGCTAAAGGGGATTTTGTCATCACTCTCTTGGCCAGAACAAATTGATAATTGAGTGGCCAAAGAGCAATTAGATTATTTTTTCTTGTAACCGCAAATTAGAACATTTAGTCATTCTTCGTTAAATAACCGCAAACAGTACCCACTACTAGGGTGTACCGAAGTGTCTAACTTCTAGAGGCTTAGAGTGGCACTGATTTTCCCTAATTAGTGGTCTAGATATCCAAAATCGTTAGGCAAAACTTCATAATGCATGCAAAGACCAGCAAAAATGTACCTTTGAAGAATCATTTGAAGCAGGCAAATTCACAGATTCTGGATGTGTTTCAGAACTACCTTGGGCTACAGACGAAATAATTGAAACCCTGAACAAATGTTCTGATGCTCTCCTTTTCCCATAAATAGTACTTGACCTGTTACATAAAAAACATAAACATAGTGTTTTAACCAACACAATCCTCATATATTCTACCTAGTATGACAACAACTACTACGCCTCAGTCACAGACTAATTGGGGTCGGCTATGCATATCCTGTATATACATTTATCTCCACCTAGATCCGTTTTATTCCACTACTCAGCTTAACTAGGTTTTACATAGTACAACAGGCCCCCGGGCGGAGCTAGAGTGCAGGAATTGGGTTCGGCCAAACCCAATAATTTTGGTTCAACCCTGTTTTTCTTAAGAAATTCATTTAATATGTACAAATTATAATTTAGAATCCAATAACTCAAATCGACTAAGATCCAAAACCATAAGCTTCAAATCCGTTCCAACTCCGACTCTAACAACTACTACTACTACAACAACACTTGGGGTCGGGTATACAAAATATCTATATCCATTCCACCCCATTTGGGCTTGTTCCATTCCATAACTCAATTTTATTGTATTCTACATAATACAACAATGTCTACTACTAATTCTCAATCTCATACTAGTTGAGGTCGGCTATATGAATTCACTGTATCCATTTGCTTAACGTGAACCCGTTTCTTCCACTACTCAACTCTACATATTAAAGTTCACTTCTTTTTGGATAACCAGTAAAGTTAAGATTTTTATACCAAACAACAAACTGGGGAGTTAAAAAAGAGAACAAGACAATATGCCTCAATCTCAAATTAGTTCAGGTCAACTATATGAATCCTCTATACTCAACTCTACATAGTAAAGTTCATATTTTTTTTTGGATAACCAGTAAAGTTAAGATTTTTATTCCAAATAACAAACTGGGGGATTAAAAAAGAACAAGAAAACAAAACCCATTAATGAAAAGAATGTAATTGGAAAGAAAAATGGAGCATAGAAGTTTACCTTGTGGAATTGATGCAGTAATGATAAAAATTAGGTTTGAAGGAAAGAGGGAATTGAAGAGAATAAATGGGCACATGAGTTTTGATGTTGGTAACACATAAAGAGTTGCAAGAATTTAAATTATTAAAGATTTTGGTGTTTACTGTTATGGATGTAGCCATTGAAGGAAGAATCTTGAACAGAGAGAGCAGAAGTTGAAGGTGTTAATTGGAATTATGGAGTTCTTGAAAATAACTAGGGATTTTCTTTTAAATATTTTTTTAAAATTAATAACATTTTTGGTCCCTTAATTATCCCTCCCTTCGTCCCATATTTTTTTATTTCCCACGTGGTGTTCAGTATTCATATTAGAGTAAACTATCGAATTTGCATCGTGTAGGCCCCATTCTGGGAGGAAGCACTCCCTATCAATAATTGTTTCATACTCAGGTCTCGAACTCTAGATATCCGCTCGATTAATAATATTTTTGGTCCCTTAATTGTTACTCCCTTCGTTCCATATTACTTATCCACTTTTCCCTTTACACGTCACTTTAAGAAATCATAAATGAAATGTGTAATTTTACTACTTTACTCTTATCTCTCCAATAAATTACACTATAATCAATATGGACTATTTTCAAGAATACTTGATATTATTTAGAGTAAGATGAGAAAAATTTAATTAACTATATCTTGGTTTTATAAATTGACAAGTAATTTGGGACAAACAATATTAGTAACGTGGATTGTGGACAAATAATATGAGACGGATGGAGTATTATTAGTAAATTTGATTGAATTTTCTTTAAATTTTTTTGCTGAATTAGTACCACTTTTGGTCTCTTAATTATTATGGTAGTAGTTAATTCTGATTTTAGTCTCTATAATATATGATTGAGCGCATTAAATCTTCAATTAATTGACTTGTGCATTTTTTCTCATGGGTTAAGAATTGTTTCTTAATTTTGTCATAATTATAAATAGATACACCACTTAATTACTCATGTATTATATTTAATTTGTATTATTATTTCATATTTGACGATAATATAATTTTGTATATAGTTAAATGTTACATATTTTCTATCTAAAAGATATCAAAAAATATATATTAATTAATTGAAGGTAATATATGTTCAGCCATATATTGCAAGGACCTAAGAAAGATGTACCAATAATTTAGAAACCAAAAGTGCTACTCCAATATTCTTAAAAGGTAATTTGAAATTTCACGTGCATGAAAAATTGGAAAGGAACTATTCTCTACTTGCTACAAGAAAGCAAAAACCAAAAAAAAAAAAAAAGGACTTGGGCATAAATTTACCACTTTTATATTTTTCTTTTTGTAGTGCCATAAGATTTTTTACAAATTGTACATTGTTTCTTGCTCAAAATTTTGAAATTATGTTTGCAGGAGGCGACTTACTAAAAATAAAAAGATTTTTTTTTGTAATAATAATGTTACTAGGATTATTGTTCTCACTCCAATAATACAAGCATCAATCAATGAGATAAGATAATTCGAGAGTGACGCAAAAAATAGGGCGTCATTTTCATTCACATTAGAAGAATTTCGGTATTTTACAAGTGTGGATTATTTCCCAAGAATAGAACACATTACATAGGCCCAACCAAAAAAAAAAAAAAGGAGTAGGAGTAGAGAACAATTTGACAATTTTATCAACTTGCTCAATGTGATAACATTCCTTTTTTTTTACAAGATAGGTTCTCAAGAAATAATTTTGCATGGCCCTGCTATAGTATTCCTTGATCAACAATTCTAAGTTGGAAATTTGGAATAATTCAATCTTGTTCATCTACTTCATGAAAAGGAAGTGGCACTGTCTTAACAGCTCTAAATTTGCCTGCATTATTTAGATGCTCATTCTCCAACCTGTTTAAGAATTGAAAACAATGTCAAACGAGATTTAACTTATATACACTGACATTATAATTAATATGTGTCGTTAATTACCTGTAAAAATTCCATTGTCCTCTCCTAATGACTTCAAGGGCTGCTAATAATAGCCCAGTTACCCTGTAGTCTACGCTTCCAAAATTGTAATGAAGAACTGTTTGTAACCATGCTAGCCTCAAGGCAAGGTTCAATCCCTGCAAGAACATAACAATTTCTTAGATCAACGATCCACTATTTAAAAAAAGGAATTAGAGATGGATAAATTCTGTAGCTAAACAACAAAATTCGTCGCTAAAATCGAAAAATTTTGTTAGCTACGAGCAATTTAGCGACGAATTAGCGACAAACTTTGTAGGTAATTCCCATTTCTTTTTTGTAGTGAACCTCTTAAAACTTGAAAGAAAAAAAAACTTTTTTCTTAAAGAGTAATCCATGACAATCTAATCTTGTTTTTCCAAGAAGTTGGTTTGAGTACTATGTTGCTCGAACTTTTCAAAAATGAAGACAGGGACACGTCGAAACTACTTTTGGAGGATCTAACACGGGTGGGTCAACATTTTAGAAAAGTCTGAGCAACAGTTTTTTTTTCTTTCTTTGATTAAGTTTCGTTTTGAGGGAGGATTAAGAGTTAATACCATGGAGAAGTAGTAAATAAATTTTCGTCGAAGCATCAATTCGTTCCTTAGCCATGGATTCTTGGAATGGCATTGGAGTAAGCCCCAATCTTTAACAAAATCCCAGTACAATTGGTACAGAGTTGCAGCACTTGACATTACTATAACTAAACAAAGCCATCCCAAATTCTTTTCTTTTTCATAGGCAACCTTGGCACCAGCAGCCAACATTGCAGACACATATTTTCCTAAGTTCACTAAATGGCTTTTGTGTCCTTCGTCGAACCATCTCCGTGCACACTGCAAATATCATATTCGATTCAGTTTCTATACAAATCATATGAAAGTTCAAAGTTAAGATCTTGAAAAAAAAAAAATGAACACGGGCGCTAGCCATAAATTACAAAACATACACACTGATTATGTATATTATATGTATATTTAGGAATATTATATGTATCTTTATACTCAAAACCTATACAGTTGCTGACTATTTTGTAACTTAGATCACCGAAAGGCATTGAACTGTAATCTGAAGAAAAAATGTATCAAAACCTGCATAGCTCTCCAGTAATATGGCAAGAAAGAAATTGCATAAGCAAGGTCCCTATAATATTTTGTCCTCATGCAGTATCCATAATCTTGATTTTTGTAACTTCCAGTTATATAGTAGCATGCTACATATTCAAGATTTCTAAGCATTGGAACCTGTTTGGTAAAAAAAAAATACATCAGTAAATGTTTGATCTGTTATAGAACTGAAGAATATGATGCTACCAGTACTTAGTTTACTGATTTCTTGCTAACCTGGCTACAAAGTTGATCAGCCATGAAGAAGTCTAACATGACAACCTTATACATAGGTGAAAATATGATGTTCCTTATAACACAAATGAATCGGTAACGGCTAGATTTGTAGATGATGTTCAATGGGCACACCAGCAGCATAATGAAGACCTGTTGAATAATTGTGATTACTTATACATACATCGAGTCAAAAAAGAAAAAAATGATTTTTTTTGGTCAACAGTAAGAAAATTACCAATAATAGGATGCCAGGGATTGCTTGAATTTGATTATAAGAATACCCTTTCGCCACGAATGTAAGATGAAGAAAAAGGACCCCGACAACAGCAGTCATCGACGTAGTACATATAAGGTACACGTCTCTATACTTGAGTTCCTTAGTTTGGGCTAGTTCGAAAATGAAGCTATAGTTTACGCGAGTCTTTCGCCACATAAATATGTTGCATCCATACAGGAAAAAGTGCAAAAACATCAAGCTGAACATGCTGCACAATTATTAGTGTAATTTCCATTAGATATTTGGAACAAATTCCAATGATTTACGAGTTAATTAATCGAACACTTGCCTGAGAACAGGATAGACAGTTTCCATGTAGATTGTATCAGATTTAGGTCTATACAGTCCTGTAATATGAGCCATGATCACATATCCAACGAAAAATGCTAGGAAACATCCTGTGAATACACCTGATTGAAAATAAATCGAGAAGCCAATGTCAATCAGTGTTCTTCGGTAGTTCAAATTACATCAATATCTTCTTGTTAATGTGAAAATATATAGAATATATCTTGTTTCCTTTTTCATTGTTCTTTCAACATTAGGCCAGTGTGTCACAAGTTTCATGTTATATCAGTCTTTTACATTTCTGATACACATGACACTACTCCTATCAGTGTTAAGAGTCCCACATCGATAATGGAATGGGAACATGGACTACTTATAACAACATTTCACTATAATGGTCAAGTTTTTTTTTGGAACCGATTTTTCATGTTATGTTATATTATATGTTCTCTATAACAACATTTCGCTATAACAACCAAAATTATCAGGACAAGCGAAGCTGTTATAGAGAGGTTTGACTGTATAAAGTCTTGATATTGGCAAACAGGAGAGGTACAAACCTTAGAAAACCTAAGCACTATTGTCTTTTGAACATTTAAAAGAGTTCTTTAAAGTTTGATCATTTTTGGTCAATAACATGATAATGGCCTAATATGGGGCTTCTTTGTCCTCCACTGGTAAAAAAGGTGGACCCTTAAGTATACTTTATTTCTTCAGGTGGTTAATGACTGATTCAAAGGCTACTTTTGCAGGACATGGCCCTTTTTGTGTTGATGACTCTTTCTTTTTATAGGGTTATCCAATGAAGGAAGTGGTAACTTGAAAAGAAGCCACTTATGTATATTATTTAGGTACTTTCCGGCACTTGTTTAGCATATAAAGAGATTTTATGGGTCGGGTATTGGGTCAAGTATGAGATTTTTGGTTAAAATGAGTTCGGTTTAATGTTCAAGTGCCACATCATCGAAAAGTGGCTGAATATATCATTTTCAGTCTTGAGTGACATTTTGAGTGAAATAACAAAAGTTAACCCGACATTTTTCACCTATTTCCAATAGTTCAACGACCTATTAGGTAATGATCTCTAATTATTACGAACCAATTATTTTCATGGAAACTCACCAATGAAAAAGGTAACAGCATGAGACTCTTTTTTCTGAGTAGGCTTTAGGTACTTCATAGCTTTCTTTTTATCATCTTCAGCAAAGTGTTTGATGAAAATCTCCTCAACATCATCAGCCAACTTCAAAGCCTGTGTGACAAATATATAATGTGTGAGACAACAATATCTTAGTAAATATAAAGCCATTGCTTGTGTGGAATAGCACTTCTTTCTTATTTTCTCTTTAAGATATGACCACTTAGTACTGTCTAAGAATAATCTTATGATGTTCTTTTGATGGGATATCTATTTGGAATTTAGTAACAACACTACTACAAACAATGTCATGCTGCTACATGTTCATGTTCAAAAATTTTTTTTTTTTACAAAGAAAAAGTTGAACACATCTTTAGCTTTTTGATATTGTTTAATTTACCTTGTCTGAGCTGTTGAAGTAGGAGCTCTCCACAACTCTTAAATAAATAGGAAGAACTTGTTTGTTTGTAACCTATAAGATAGCAAAAAAAAATCACATGGAAAGTTAACTTAGCCATAATAAAAATAAAGTGAAAAAGATGCTAGTGTAAACTTAGAAAAAAATTTACTTTGTCAAATTTCTTCAAGATCTTTACAAAAGCAAGCATGTTCAAGTTCCTGTAAAGATTTCAACATGTCAAATTGTTTTGTACAAAGAAAACTGATTATTAATCGAACTATTTTAGTTTGAGCAATGTACCGATAAGTTTTAAGGTATCCTAGTCCCTTGTAGAGCTCAATAAAGGCTCCCCTAATCATCTTTTCCGCGTGTTTTAGCTTCGTTCTGTTGATGTGCAATCTTTTTCGTCCATCAGGGCCACATTTCTTGGAGGATTGACTGATAATGTCATCCCTAAGCAAATAAGTGATAGTTGAGAATGTTCGTGTTGGATTCGTTAGGGGAATGTGAATCTTTAAGCTTTTTCCCTGGCAATTGATCACTCGTTCGGACAAACTCTTTGATTTGTTGTCTTCCCTCTTGATGTTAGTTGAATTTTCCAGTTCACTTGATCTTGGAGAGTCTATTATCACTTGATCTATTGAGTTGTCAATGTCCTGTTCTTGCTCTGTCCTGTCTTTGTTTGACTCTTCATCTATTACCAAAAAAAATTAATGTTTCAGTTCAATTTGCTTCAACTTGGAGGAATAACATATATTTCTTGAAATTGATTTCTAGATTCCTAACTCCTTTAAATATGAAAAATCAATAAGTTATGTAACCATTTAGAAAGAATGAATAAATGCTAAGAATATTTGAATGCAAAGTAAGAAAATTCTCCAGAAAAGAAAAAGGAAATGAGTATTACTCCTTATGTTCAATTATGAAAATGTAAACAGACTAACAAGTATTATGGTAGGAGTTAGGAATCTAGAAATCAATTTCAAGAAATATATGTTAAATCTAATTAGTCGGGGCCAATGCGACTATGCAAGTACCGAATACCGGGCGGCAAACCCAAAGAAAATGTAAGCAGAATAAAGCACTAGAATGGAGACCTATGTTGCTTGGACCCTAAAAAATATTATCGCACCCGTGTCAGATTTTTCAAAAAATGTATAGTTTTTGGAGGATCCGACACACACCTAGCTGTATTTTTGAAGAATCCGAGCAACATGAATGGAGACATAAAAAACATGAAACAGAGTGGAAACTGAGGAAGCTATGTACCACAAGAAAGTTTTTGAAGAGTCCGAGCAACATAGATGGACATCAAAAACATGAAACAGAGTAAAAACAGGGGAAGCTCTGTTTACCACAAGAAATGGTGCCTGAGATTGACTCATCCTCTTTTGTGTTTTGGCCTGAAGAAGTTCCTTTATCATGCTGCAGTTTGATCAATGCAGCTTTGAGCTCAATGAGAATCTCCATTTGCTTCTTCAAACACTCCCCTCGTTCGACAAACTCTTTCTCCTTGGTCCGAAAAAATTGGTTCACCTTGTTAAGTTGAAGGTCCAAAAGCGCGAAAAACTCAGCAGCAGCCTCAGTATCAGCAAATTGCTCCAACAATTCAGTCTCATACAAATCCCCCTTACTCAATGTCTGTCCAAGCTTCCTATGAACCTAATAACGGTCAAAATCCAACACGTTCCACGTTAAAATCAAGAAAACAACTTAGGAAATAGAAAAAAAAACTTTAGAAAGGGTGAGTGAGTACTTGAATGACCCCATGTTCGCGACGTTGAGGTCCAAACAAAGGCAATTTCCTAAGAGACGAAATGAGGGTACACGAAAAAGAACTCTCATTCTTCGTGTTATCGACATCGTTAGTACTTCCATTATTGTTGAGAAAATTGATTTTCTTGAGGTCTTTTTTGAGTTGCCAATAATCAACAAAGGCTTCTTTCCATTCAGGAACTAATTGCCCTTCAAATTGTTTAGTGAATTTCACCATTTCTTTTTTTGCAATAAATTTTTTCTCAAGTGCAAAGAAAAATGGCAAAATGCAACTGAAGAGTAGTGAAGTGTGTTTGGAATGAAGGGAAATATTGAAATATTTAAGGAGAGGGAAAAGGGAATTTTTTTTAATGGTACAAGATTCTAAACAGCACAACTCAACTAATATCCAATGGTTATCCTATTCTCATTCCACTTGTGATATTATATTTGATATAAGTGATTTATATTCGCCGGAAAATCAAGAAAATGTCACCGGAAAAAGGTGTGGTTTTTATGAATACTTTGAAAAAGTTGGGATCATATGTATGAGAGGAGAAAAAGAGTGGGTCCTAAGTCCATTTTAAGCTAAAACCAAACATGGTACTAATTTTTCTTTCCTTCCCTTCTTTCTTTTTCTTTTTCTTTAGTAATTTCAGTTATGTTTTTTTCTCCAACTTTTCATAACGTTTTAAGTACATCACGTAAACCACACTTAACAACTAGTCACGAAGAAATCATATACAAGTAATGATAAGTATTGAGACTACCGACCACGGACGGAGCCTATTTGTTTAATAGTTTATCTCTATGTAAAATCCTAGTCTAATTATATTTGATAAATTATAATTATAGTAGTTTACTAGAATAGGATTTTCCTGTTAGACTAGGGAAATGAGGATTGTTGCCTCTATATAAAGAGGTTATTATAATGAATGAAATCAAGAAAGAATTCTCTCAATATATTTCTTATCTCTAAATTTCCGTCGCCTCTCAAATTTAATATGGTATCAGAGCCATGTTGAAAGAACACAAAAACCATAAATAATGTCGGGTGACGGAGAAACCAGTGTTAAAAACAAAGAAATCTCCGGTGAAGAAACCAAAATCCAAAGAAAAATAATCTCCCCGTATGACATTACATCAAACGATAATCCTGGAATTGTGGTGACACAAGTCCAATTGAAGGGAGAAAATTACGAAGAATGGGCTCGATACATAAGGACAACCCTAAGAGCTAGAAAAAAATCCGGCTTCATTGATGGTACGATCAAGAAACCAGACGAAGAATCACCGGACTTAGAAGACTGGTGGACTATAAACTCTTTGTTGGTATTATGGATCTGTAACACCATCGAACCAACGCTTCGCTCAACAATCTCGCATAAAAAGAAAGCGGGAGAATTATGGACGAGTATCAGGGAGAGGTTCACTGTTATCAACGGACCTCGGATGCAACAACTGAAAGCAGAACTTGCGGAGTGCAAGAAGAAGGGAAGGACCATAGTGGATTACTATGAAAACTAACCAAATTATGGGAAGAATCAGTAAACTACGAACAAATTCCGACTTGCAAGTGTGGAAAGTGCACGTGCAATCTGGGGTGATCTTGGAAACCAAAAGGGAGGAAGAAAAAATGCAGTTTTTCCTCATGAGATTGGATAAGGCAATGTATTCAACGGTGAGATCGAATATACTGGCTCAGAAACTGTTGTCATCATTAAACAAAGTTTATTCGAAACTAGTGCAGGAAGAGCGTATGAGAGGACTCACATGAAAAACTGAGGAACAGAGTGAAACCATGGCCTTTGCGGTACAAGAAATAAATTCATATTGTGATCAAGGTGAAGGGAGGAATGATGGTGCGTTCTGTACACATTGTAAGAGATTCTGACATGTTGTGAAATGATATTTTCAACTTATTATGTATCCAGAATGGTGCTTGGGAAATAAAAAAGGAGACGAAGAATTCAAAGAAAAAGGACGAGAACAACAACAATAACAGAGGAAAGGCCCGAGATCCGATCGCGGAAGAGGCAACTATCAGGCTAACACTGTTACTGTCAAGGATACACAGGCGGAGACAGACCGGATGAACACAAGCGGAATAAGACCTCACAATCTGAGCAAGAAAATCCTGAAAATAGTGATTCACATGTTGAATTCACAAGAAATAAATCCAAATGACAAGATGGATGGTAAGGCCGAAAACTCATCCTGAATTATTGACTCCGGAGCTATCAATCATGTGACAGGTGATCCGGAGAAACTGAGCGATCAACGGGACAGTCCTGAGTGTCCGGTTGGACTTCCGAATGGAAGTAGCTCGGTGGCCACAAAAGAAGGAAAGACTAGGCTAAATAATAGAATTTGATTGAAGGATGTCCTTTATGTTTCGTACTTAACTTGCAATTTAATTTTCGTGTCACAACTTGTTGATCATTTAGATTGTGATGTAAATTTTAACAAGTTTATGTGTGTTATACAGGACCCCACCATAAGGAAGCTGCTTGGAACAGGTCAGCGACGAGGTGGACTTTACTTTTTTCAGAATGTGTTGCGGATATGAGCTATGACGGCGGAGACAATTGATTGATTCAATCTTTGGCAGAAAACAGTTGGGTCACTTTCTGCACAAATGACAAAGTCTATTATGATGTTAGATTTAAAAGAAAGTAGTTTTAGTTTAGATAAAGAATATGATATATGCCAAAGGGCAAAACAAATAAGAACTGTTTTCCCTTCAAGTGATAATATATCTTCCGATATTTTTGATATGATTCATGTGATTTATGGGGGCCGTATAAAACACCTTCTTCTTGTGGTACTTCATATTTTTTAACTATTGTGGATGATCGGTCGAGACCCATATGGATTTTTCTTTTAGTTGATAAGAAAGAAGTATCCCAAACCTTGAAAAAGTTCTTCGCACTAGTGGATAGGCAGTTTGGTAAGAAGGTGAAAATTGTTAGAAGTGATAACAGAACTAAGTTTATATGTATGAAGAATTACTTCTTCGAACATAGAATTCTTTTCCAATATTTTTACATAGAGACACCGCAGCAGAATAGAAGAATTGAAAGAAAACACCATCACATCTTAATGTGGCACGAGCATTAAGATTTTAGGGTCATCTTCTGATCAGATTCTGGGAAGAATGTATTTTGACTGTGGGATATTTGATCAATAGAACACCATTTTCAGTTTTGAATGGGAAAACCCCCTATGAAATTTATACGGAGAGGCACCTCATTATGACCACTTAAGAGTGTTGGGGTCACTGTGCTATGCATACACGAAGGGAAGAACAAGAGACAAGTTTGAGAGTCAGAGTTGTAGGTGCGTCTTCTTGAGATATCCCTACAGACAGAAAGGTTGGAGAATATATGACTTAGAAAATAATGAATATTTAGTCTCAAGAGATGTGGACTTCTATGAGACTAGGTTCCCTTTTGCCGTAGAAAAGGGTAAATTGGTTGACAACATAGAAGTGATCCCGGATGACATAAAGTAAGAAAAGAATCAGCACAATTTCAAAGAATAACAGACAGATAATGTAGGTACGGACAAAGCTTGCATAGAAGAAATCCGAATATCGAATACCGAACCTACGGATCATCCAAAATTAGACCAGACAGATGCTAGCCCGAATAATGAAAGCATGGAAGAAATACAAACGGAAGGTACCCGGGGTAATGAAAAACCATCGGAGGAACAATTGGGTCGGGGTAAGCGACATAAGCATGACTCAATTCTATTGCATGATTACGTCACTGAAACATTCCAGAAAGAGAGTCCATCGATGAGTTCGCCCGATCCTCAGCAACCCTCAGGTGCGCCTTATCATTTAGCTCATTATATATCTTGTGATAATCTTTCCTTGCAATACCAAAGCTTCCTTGCAGCAATTACCACATAAATTAAACCAAAATCCTTCTTGGAGGCCATGAAAAAGGAATGTTGGAGGAAAGCCACACAACAAGAAATCTAAGCTTTGGAGGACAATGACATATGGAAATTGGAAACATTACCACCGGATAAGAAAGCACTCGAATGTAGATGAGTGTACAGGATCAAATACAATTCGGACAATATAATTGTGTGAAATAAAACTCAGTTGGACATATTTGGTAATACGCAGGAGGAAGGTATTGACTACAATGAAACGTTTGCACCGGTGGTGAAAGTAGTGACGATTCAGACCTTCTTGGCAGTAGTAGTGCTCGAAATTGGGAGTTGAATCAAATGGATGTTCATAACGCCTTCTTACACGACAAACTGGCGGAAGAAGTTTATATAAAATTACCACTAGAACTCTATGTGTCCGGTCCGGAGCAAGTGTGTCGACTCCTAAAATCTTTATATAGGTTGAAACAAGCCCCGCTGTGCTGGTTTGCCAAATTATCAAGTGTCATAATGACATATGGGTTCAAACAATCATACTCCGATTATTCTCTCTTCACGATGCACTAGGGAATTGTACAACTTAACATATTAGTTTATGTGGATGACTTAATTATCTCCGTCAATGACCATAGTGCAATTGCACGGTTCAAAGACTATCTTCAAGCCTGTTTTCATATGAAGGATTTAGGTCCCCTGAAGTATTTTCTGGGGGTTGAAGTTGCGCGTGGACCAACTAGATTATTTCTATGTCAATGGAAATATGCCTTGGATATTATCTCTGAGTTCGTGCTAATGGGAGCAAAACCAATTAATACTCCCATCGAATAAAATCACAATTTGATGTTGGCCAAAGGGGATAATTTGGAAGATCTTAAACCATACCGACGTTTGGTTGGTAGATTGATATACCTCAGTTTTATGCCTCTGGAGTTGTCATATTGCATGTTCTGTCTTAATTCATGCACCAATCAAAGGAAACGCACTGGAGAGCCACCATCAGGGTGGTGAGATACTTAAAGAAAAACCCTGGGCAAGGAATTGTGTTAAGAAATAATTGTGATCTCCAGTTGTATGGGTGGTGTGATGCAGACTATGTTGGATGTCCATTGACCCGAAAATCACTCACCGGATGGTTTATCTCCCTCGGAAATTCACTGGTATCATGGATAACATAAAAGCAACACATTGTCTCTCGCTCATCCGCAGAGGCCGAATACCATTCAACGGCCATGACGGTTTGTGAATTGAAATGGTTGAAGGGAATCCTCCATAGCTTGGGTGTCGAACATACACCTCCGGTTAAAATGTATTGTGATAGTTAATCGACATTGTATATTATACGAAATCCAGTGTTTCACGAATGAACTAAACATATTGAAGTTGATTGTCATTATATTTGAGACGCACTCCCAGCTACTATAATATTTCCGAGTTATGTGTTAACCAACGAACAGTTAGCTAACGTATTTACAAAGACTTTGGGAAAATCACAACATCAATATTTGCTTGGCAAGTTGGGCATTCGAGACCCCCATGCTCCAACTGGAGGGGGGGTATTGAGACTGACATCAGCATCGACCACAGACGGATCCGATTTGTTTCCTAGTTTAACTCTAATAGTTTATAGTAAAATCCTAGTCTAAGTATATTTGATAAATTGTAATTATAGTAGTTTACTAGAATATGATTTTCTTGATAGACTAGAGAAATGAGGACTTTTGCCTCTATATAAAGAGGTCATTATAATGAACGAAAGCAAGAAAGAATTCTCTCAATATTTTTCTTCTCTCTAAATTTCTGTCGCCTCTCAAATTTAACAGTAAGGGATTTGGTAGGATGAATATGATTTTTTTTCATCCTTAATTAGAGTCTTCCGATTCAAGCCGCGCGAGTAGAGAAATTTTTTATAAGGAGCGTTTCCTTTCTAAATGAACCTTACGTGACGGGAACTTTGATTAATTAGGCTAGTAGATTCTGAATACCAGATGGTTAAACCAAAAGAAGAAAAAAGAAATCCAACAAGTGGTGGACGAAAAATTTAATAAAACCTTAATATATCACGTGGACTAAACCGGAATTATAAAATTTTAATTCAAAAGGTCATCATTAGTTACTTAAACTAGGGGTTCTATCACTAATCGTTACACTTCTATAATCCTAAATGGTCAATTGAATTCCCTTCGTCGGGTAATCTTTATGTATATATATACTTCTAGCGCTGTGATTTTTAAATCTCCTTACTGATTCCACCGCTGACGATAAGGAACGAAAACTAGATTAAGATCATGAACGTGAAGTTTATGTTAATTAGTCTAAGAGTTTCTCATTGAAAATGTTGCTTATTGGCCAAATAAAATTACATAAACACATAGCTTAACTCTAATTAGACCAGCCTTATTTCCACTCACATTGAAGATGTTGGAAATTAGCCTTTGGCGGGAGTTGCGACCGACTAACTTTAACGACTTAAACACTAGTGTTACGTATGTTGGAGAATCCGGTTCTTCACACATGCATGATCTACTAAGTACGTAGATAACCGTAGGGCCAAGAATCGTCAAATTTCATTGAGAAATGAAAGAGATATTGGTTCACGGAGTGAGGTGTTTGAAGCATGAAAAAGTCTGGTATTGTGTTCAATTCTCCCTCATCGGTAGAGGAAGAAAGAAATGTTGTGTGTATAAGACTCAAAATTTGTTTGGGGTTTGGGACCCCAAAGGGTATCCCATGTGTTTAAAGGAGGGAGGACCTAGATGTGCTTCGGTTCGAGGAAAGACCACACGCGCGCCGCCGCCGCCCGACCGTCCGGTCCGGTTCCGGGTTCTCGGGCCATGGGTTGTGGGTCTTCTGATATTATCTTTTTGGGCCAGAAAACTTTGCCAGAAGTACAGTTTGATCCCAGAAGTTTCAGATGTACAGTTTGGTCCGTGAAGTTTTAAGATGTACAGTTTGGTCCCTGAAGTTTCCAGAAAGTCAGAATTTGGACAGTCAAAGCAGAAACGCTAAGCACTCAATTCAGCCTGAATTACTCCTCCTATAAATGGCCAATCCGTTGGTCTTTCACCATTTATGTTGGTGACTTTACTACCTCCATAATGGCCATTATTTGGCTGTAATGGAGGCAGTTTTCAGTCCCTCCCTCACCTATATAAACACCCCCTTACACTATTGTTGAGAACCAACACTAAACACCTGATATACATGAAAATACAGAAGCTTACACAAGCAGAAAAACTCTTCTTCATACAACTTCCAAGCATCATTTCGTTACTCAATATTCTTCACGGTAGCACTTGAGTTTCCTTTGCTCAAGTGTTCAATTGCTGTTTTATCTTGGGAGACAAATTGTCCAGGACGTATAAAGGATACATACGGGGCAATATTGTCTTAAGGACAGAGTGCCACACTCGACTCAGCAAAAACAGTTTCCAGTTTTTCTTGTGCAACAATTGTAATTTCAGATTTCTAGTTGAATTATTGAATCTTTGTTTATCCTTTCGAATACTTGTAATAGTTATATACTTTACGTACTGCTTTATAAAGTACAAGAGTAAAATCTCCCAACAACTTAAGACAATATTGTATTGTATTACTATTAGTGTTCGAAAAATGTCGGTCAAAAGTTGTGTGACCAAATCTGGATATGGCAATAGTTTTCTGGTAGAAGAAATTGATGATGATGAACGTGTTCATGGTGTCACCGCTACCAAGACTGGTGGGAACAAGCGCTCACGAGAGCCTGGGGATGTCAACTGGGACAAGAGGAGAAGACTGAAGATGTTATTCTATCTTGCAGCAGAAGGCCTATATCTGTCCCAAACAAAAGATCCGAATAATGGTGAGAAGGAAATGAACACTCAGTCTGATGAAGTGACTGAAGTGAGCCAGAATCCTAAATTGGGATAAGTATTTTTCTTAGTTGTCAAGAATAAAGATTAAATGATAAGTATTTTTCTTACTTGTCAAGAATTAAGATTAAATGATGTCTGATTAAAAATGGATTAAAGTAAGGAGGAATATGAAAATAATTTATATTCCTTACGCTTTAACAAATCAGAAGTTTAATCTCATCTTCTTTTCCGTTTAAAGATTGGATTTTGTAAACGACTTAAGAAGATCCGTTCTTTTAAGTGTAATTATTAAAGTGTGTAAAGTATGTTCGCACATACGAGGGAGAAAGATCCACTGACTGTGCAAAAACTGTTACCACACTTAAGTAAGCGCCAAGAATTATCTGGGCACAAATCATAACGGAAGAAGTCTAAAAGTTAATGATGTTGGGTCTGTCATATTATTTGGCAGAAGATCCTTCATAGGATTATATTGGACACTCAGTCATACAAAGCCTCCGGGCGACTGGAATGGGCCAAAATTCCTTTGATATGATGATATTGGACACTCAGTCATATAAAGCCTCCGGGCGACTGGAGTGAGGCCAGAATTCATTTCATGGGAAAAGTAATGGACACCTAGTAAGGTGGCCAAAATTTCCAGGTCTGAAATGATCTGAAGGCCTAAAGAAAGGCAGAAAAGAAATTGGACACTCAGTCTGCAAAGCAACTGCAGTGGGCCAGAGAATCCAGATCACATATGATCCGGTTACACCCTAACCACGGGCAAGAGGTTGTTCATGTGAAGCAACGCCACCTCTAAAGTAGAAGGGGTTGAAGAGGTTGTCCTTAATAGGACTTCAGGGAATGAGATCACTCTAAGATGAGGTGATACATGTCCCAAACTTGGTTAAAGGGACGATGTCGGTCAAGCTGGTTTGAGATTAATCCAACAGGTCTGTAATAACTAAGAATGGTACAGTATGTCTGTAGCCATATGAATTATATATTTGTAATCCGTGCATCTATGCCATCATAGACTAAGACACGTTAAATATCAAGTCATTCAAAAGCTAGCGAAGTTGAGATTGTTGCCTTCTTTCGACATAAACCCTCAAAATGAATGTGAGGTAGGCGAAGAGGCAAAATCACCTTTCCAAATTCCGTCAAGGGAATAGCGAAAGAAGCACCGCTCCTCTAGAACTTAGTCATACCTACTTGGGTGATTTGAAGTTTATACAAAATAGAGGGGGGAGACAAGTACGTTGTGATCTTCATTGATGATGGTACAACGTATAAAATCCTTTGTTTGTTGAACAACAAAGATGAAGTTGTTGAAGCGGACAAGCGCTACAAAGCAGAAGATGGAAATCAACTAAGCCTATGGATTGCATAATTCATAGCGATAGAGGGGGAGAATGCGAAGCATCGTTCATTAAACGACTGTTCATTACTCACCTCAGTCCAACGGTGTTAGCCAAGCGCAAACCCGTACGCCCAAATTATGTGGGGCAAGGCGATCCTTACCGCTAATGTGATTCTCAATAGAACTCCGCATAAGGATAATGATAACCCTACGTGTGAGACATGGAAATGATCTCACATACAAATATTGTGATGTGAGGTGGTTTCGTACCTAAAGCTGTAGATTGCATATCTACTAGATCTGCAAATAACAGTAGTGTTTATCGCCTCTTGGCGTCAAAGAATGCTGAATTCATTGAAGATAACTTTCCTTGAAATAGGAAAAAGGAGTAATTGCTCAAGGTTAACAAGAACCCGCGAGGGCCTGACTGTCCGGAACTAGATGTTCCGTATCTACAGGACTCGAAAGTTGCTGGCTATCCGGAACGTAATATTCCAGATCTGCAGAACTCGGGGATTCTAGATGTTGAACCGAGACGGAGCAAAGAAGGGGACAAAGACTTGTTCCAGTCCTTCTAGCTTGTATGGTTGAGAATGAACCATGGACAATTAACAAATAATTGTCATCTCCAAAAGCGCTGCTTTGGAAAGAAGCTACAAAGAGAGAAATAGTTTTCCTCATATAGAACCATACTTGCGTAATGGTTGATCTTCCTACGGGAAAAGAACATTTGGGTTGTGAAAAAAAATACTCAAAAGTGAGTACAAAGTATATGGATCTACTGACTAGTTCAAAGCCTCGGCTACTTGTACATGTGCTCCCCTGAGAGTAGCTTAACATCATGGGTCATTGCAGTCTTGCGTGGCATGAATGTTGAAACAACCTTCCCAACCGGAGAGTTGGAAGAAGAGAATCAGAGTTGGTTTTCTGGACTGTTGGGCTTCTTCCTGAACTTTCATTTTGGTCCTGAAAGTTTCAGATAAAACAGAAACAATGAATCTGACCACAGAAATATTGACTCTAAAGTTAGAAAGCCAACAGTTGGAGAATCAACAGTCTGAAAGTAAAAGTCATATTGAAACAAAGTCTCGATATGAAAGATATGGGTATCACAGATGACATCTTAGGAATTGGATTTCTAAGACATCTAACGGACTGGTCGATAGTTGATAGTCTCGTTGAAGCCACCAATGGATATGAATCATAGAACTTATTAGAATCATGGTGCACCCATAGACAAGGAGCGATATGCACAAGTCATGTGTAGTTCAATATATTGTACACACTACAACCGACCTGGTATCGTCCTACAAACAGACCAGTTGAACTAAGTTTCACTGATGATCTTAATACATGATCAATAGAAGGCGTTAAGTCGGATATGACGATATCTGAATTATTCGCTTATCTACGGATTATAGTATTCTGGATGTCCAGCGGTTCTGGGAGAACACGGTGATGCAAACTGGACATCAGATCTGAAGAACACCAAAGCCACAAGTAAATGTGTATGGTGGATCTTGGAAAATCCTCTAAGCAAACTTGCATCGACCGATTCATGGTGGTATCGGAGTTTATCGCTTTATACAAAGCATGAAAGAAGTTGAGTAACTTCACGACTCATTAGAGGACGTCCCATATTAGGAGAAATCAACGTCTTCAGCAGTTATATACTGTGGCTAGCCGGTCGGCTTCAGGAAGGACACGGATGACGGCGTCTAGACATATCTGTCAGGATCTGTCGGAGACATAAAACCGTATGACAGTTGATCATCACGGGTGTCACTTCCTTATTTACTAACTAAGGGACTACCCGGAGATCAAGTGTTCTGCCTGTCTAGGGGAATGGGCTTAAAACCCAAAATATACGGACCAATACAGTGGTAACCCAACCTTACTAATTGGAGATCCCAGTAATTTGGTTCAATGAGAAAACTAAGTTGTAAAGGTTCAGTTGATCGCTTCAGTGGAAGCATGAGCACTTCGGATTGTGATTTCTGAAAAGAAACACCAAATCCAAAGCCGTTCCTGCGATAGATGTTAAGTGCTATCTGCAGTATGGGTAAAGGTTAAGTTTTCAAAACCTGTAATGATCCTCAACAAGTTGAGGTTAGGTCTTTGGGAAACTTTTAATGGTTCCTAACACTTGTGAAGTGGGGCATAACAGGATACCTTGTAGGAGACAATCTATTTAAGTGCGAGGACGGGCCGCCTCAAATGAACGCACTTAAGAATCCAAAATGTTGTCCATGGCCAAAACGGACAAAACATTACGAAGAAGAGAGTAAGGGAATCTATTGTGTTGGTATCATTGACTTGGCTTATACTAAACACTGACGGTTCAAGACATCACGTTCACCGCGCAATAAGTAAGTCCGATGGTACTAAACTATGGAAGGTTCAAAGCTGAAGCTACCTCTCCTTATGCAACATCGGTCCGCTGAAATATTGCTGGAAATGAGAAGACACCATGTGAGTGCGCCAAAATCTCTTTCAAGAGGGGATTGTTGGAAATTAGCCTTTGGCGGGAGTTGCGACCGACCAACTTTAACGGTTTAAACACTAGTATTACATATGTTGGAGAATCCGGTTCTTCACACATGCATGATCTACTAAGTACGTAGATAACCGTAGGGCCAAGAATCGTCAAATTTCATTGAGAAATGAAAGAGATATTGGTTCACGAAGTGAGGTGTTTGAAGCATGGAAAAGTCTGGTATTGTGTTCAATTCTCCCTCATCGGTAGATGAAGAAAGAAATGTTGTGTATATAAGACTCGAAATTGGTTTGGGGTTTGGGACCCCAAGGGGTATCCCATGTGTTTAAAAGAGGGAGGACCTAGATGTGCTTTGGTTCGAGGAAAGACCATACGCGTGCCGCCGCCCGCCCGTCCGGTCCGGTCCGGTTCCGGTTCCGGGTTTTGGGTTCTCGGGTTCTCGGGTTCTCGAGTTCTCGGGTCACGGGTCGTGGGTTGTTGAGAACCAACACTAAACACTTGATATACACGAAAATAAACTCTTCTTCCTACAACTTCCAAGCATCATTTCGTTACTCAATATTCTTCACGGTAGCACTTGAGTTTCCTTTGCTCAAGTATTCCATTGCTGTTTTATCTTGGGAGACAAATTGTCCAGGACGTATAAATGATACATACGAGACAATAGTTATATACTTTCCGTACTGCTTTATAAAGTAGAAGAGTAAAATCTCCCAACAGAAGATAATAAAAATACTTACTTTTACGTATATTATTGTTTCTCTCTTGCTCACTTTCATGTTGGGTTTACAAGGATTTGCAAGAAATGAAAATTACAAGTAACTGCTTATGTAAGAATTGAAATTACAATTCAACTAGAAAACTAAAAATTACAATATAACAATAAAACTGAAATTACAATATTTGTTGAACAAGAAGATCGGAAACTGCTTTGATTTTTGCTGAGTCGAGTGTGACACTCTGTCCTTAAGATAATATTGCCCCGTATGTATCCTTTATACGTCCCGGACAATTCATCTCCCAAGATAAAACAGCAATGGAACAATTGAGCAAAGGAAACTCAAGAGCTACCGTGAAGAATATTGAATAATGAAATGATGCTCGGAAGTTATAGGAAGAACTGATTTTCTGGTTGTATATTTTCGTGTATATTAAGTGTATTTTTCTGTACCTCAACAATGGTGTAAGGGGTGTTTATATAGGTGAGAGAGGGCTGTTTAACTGCCCCCATAACATCCATTATTGGCCAAATAATGGCCATTATGGAGGTAGTAAAGCCACCAAAATAAATGGTGAAAGACCAACGGATTTGGCCATTATAGGAGGAGTAATTCAGCCAAAATAAATGGCTGAATTGAGTGCTGGACGTTTCTGTTCCTGTCTGCCGAAATTCTGAATTTCTGGAAACTTCAGGGACCAAACTGTACATCTTGAAACTTCAGGGACCAAACTGTACATCTTGAAACTTCAGGGACCGAACTGTACATCTGAAAGAATTCTGGTCCAAACTGTACATCTGAAAGAATTCTGGTCCAAATCAGCACATCCAAGCTTCGGGATCAAATTGTACGGAAAAGTTCTCTGCCCAAAAGATAATATCGAAGGCCCACACCCCACCACACCCCACAAATTTCACACCAGCCCACAACCCACAGCCCACAGCCCAAGACCCGTGAACCTGTGAACCCGTGAACCCGGAACCGGACCGGACGGGCGGGCGGCGGCTGCACGCGTGTGGTCTTTCCTCGAACCGAAGCACATCTAGGTCCTCCCTCCTTTAAACACATAGGATACCCCTTGGGGTCCCAAACCCCAAACCAATCCGTCAGACGTCTTAGAGATTTTAATTCCTAAGATGACATCTGCGATACCCATATCCTTCATGTCGAAGCATTGTTTCAACATGTTCTTAATCTCTAGGATTACCCTAGGACTGCTTCATGTGATTAACATGTCGTCTACATACAGGCATATCATAACAAATGAGTCAGAGTTACCTTTCGTGTAAACACATTTATCACACTCATTAATGGCGAACCCTTTCGATAGTAAAGTACTATCAAATTTTTCGTGCCATTGCTTCGGGGCTTGTTTCAGCCTGTACAGAGATTTGACAAGTCTACAGACTTTCTTCTCTTGCCTTTGAACCACATACCCCTCGGGTTGGTCCATATAAATTTCTTCTTCCAAATCACCGTTTAGGAAGGCTGTCTTGACGTCCATTTGGTGTATCTCAAGGTCACGCAAAGCTACGATCGCAATAAATACCCGTATGGATGTCATCCGGGATACCGGGGAGTAGCTATCAAAGTAGTCAAAGCCTTCTGTTTGCCGATAGCCCTTGACTACCAACCTGGCTTTGTACTTTTCTATAGACCCATCTGCTTTGTATTTTCGTTTGAGTATCCACTTACACCCCAACGGTTTATTTCCCGGAGGAAGATCAACCAACTCCCACGTATGGTTATGCAGAATGGAGCCTATTTCACTCTCAATAGCTTCTTTCCAAAGCGGTGCTTCTGGAGTTGACAACGCCTGAGCAATTATCCTAGGTTCATCATTAACCATATAAGCTACAAAGTCAGGACCAAAGGATTTATCCTTCCTGGCCATTTTACTTCGCCTTAGATCCATCTCTGGAGTCCCCAAGTTCTGAGAATCTGGAACACTAGATTCCGGATGTTCAGCCACCTCGAGATTCATTAGATCTGAACCATTCAGATCCGGGCAGTCAAGGACTCCCGGTTCTTGAGAGCTTTGTGCATAACTTCGTTTGCGAGAGGTTATGTCGTTCTCCTTTCTAGGAAAGGTACTTTCAAAGAATAGAGCATTCCTTGATTCCATTATTGTACCCTGGTGGATATCTGGAATATCTGACTTATGCACTAAGAAGCGATAAGCACTACTGTTATTTGCATATCCGATGAATATGTAATCTACAGTCTTAGGCCCAATCTTGACCTGCTTTGGCTTGGGTACTTCAACCTTTGCCAAACAACCCTACACCTTAAAGTATTTGTAGGTGGGTTTCTTTTCCTTCCATGATTCATATGGAGTTTTGTCCTTACCCTTATGTGGGACTCTGTTAAGAATCATATTAGCGGTAAGGACGGCTTCTCCCCACATATTTTGGGGAAGACCGAAATTGATAAGCAAGGCATTCATCATTTCCTTTAATGTGCGGTTCTTACGTTCCGCCACACCATTTGATTGAGGTGAGTATGGAGCCGTCGTTTGATGAATAATGCCTTCTTGGGTACAATATTCCTCAAAAGGCGCTACATATTCTCCCCCTCTATCGCTACGAATGGATTTAATCCGTAGGCTAAGTTGATTCTCAACTTCTGCTTTGTAACGTCGAAACGCTTCAAAGGCTTCATCCTTACTTTTCAACAAGTAAAGGTAACAATACCTTGTGATATCATCTATAAATGTCACAAAGTACTTGTTCCCCCCTCTAGTTTGTGCAAACTTCAAATCATATATATCTGTGTGAATAAGTTCTAGAGGAGCGGTATTCCTTTCGACGGATCGAAAAGGAAGCTTAGTAAATTTTGCCTCTACGCACACCTCACACTTATGTTGAGGGTTTACGTCGATAGACGGCAACAACTCCATCTTTACCAGCCTTTGAATAGACTTGTAGTTAACGTGTCCTAATCTATGATGCCATAAATTAGAAGACTCAAGCAAATAAGAAGAAGGTTCAACTTTATTTTCTTGACGCAATACAGACATGACATTCACTTTGAAGAGGCCTTCACAGACGAAGCCTCTCCCTACAAATGTGCCATTTTTAGTGAGTACAAACTTATTGGATTCAAACACTAGCCTAAAACCAGCATTAACCAATAAAGGTCCAGAAAGTAAATTTCTTCTAATTTCTAGGACGTGCATCACTTCCTTCAGAGTGAGTTCCTTGCCGGAAGTCATTTTTAGGACCACCTTTCCAACCCCTAGCACGTCCGAGGAAGCGTTGTTGCCCATGAACAGCTTTTTGTCGGTGACCGGAGTGTACGTGGAGAAGGCATCTTTGTTGGAACAGATGTGTCTTGTTGCACCTGTGTCCACCCACCACTGCATCGGATTCTCAACCAAGTTGGCTTCTAGCACCACGGCCGAGAGATCCTCAATCATGTCATCCAGGAGCGTGTCCTTGACGACGTTAGCTTGAGCCTTGCCTTTCGACTTGGCTTTCTGTTGTTGCTCAGTCTTGAGCTTGCGGCATTCCTTGATCCTATGACCAGGTTTCCCACAGTGATGACAGTTACCTCTGAACGTCTCCGCTGCGGGGGCTTTGCCGTCTTTGTGGAACTTCCGCTTGTTGCTTGTTTTTCCTTTTGCCTCAGCATGTTGTCTACCCTTTGGCAAGGTCTTCTTATTATCTTCCTGGATTTGCAGTTTGATAACAAGCTCTTCAAAGGTCATCTCATTTGTCTTGAGTTTCAAGTAACTCATAAACTCATTCCATGAAGGAGGTAACTTTTCAATCAGTGATGCAACCAAAAACTGCTCGTTTGGCTTCAGTCCTTCCAAATCCAGGTGATGTAAAATCATTTGGAATTCCTGGACTTGGGACATCACTGTCTTGCTGTCCACCATTTGGAATTTTAGAAATTTTTCAACGATGAACTTCTTAGTACCCGCATCTTGTGCGTTGTACTTTTTTTGCAGTTTTTCCCACAGCTCTTTGGCGGTGCCAACAGTAGAATATACCGTGTAGAGAGGGTCTGCCAAACAGTTCAGTATATAGTTCTTGCACATGAAATCGCTATGATTCCACGCATCACGAACCATCTTCATGCCGTTAACGACATGGATACGAAGGCCCCCTTCACCCGTTTCAAGAAAGTAATAGTCCATTTCATCTCCAGCTTGTGGAGGATCTTCCGTAAGGAACCGGGCCATGCCTATAACTGTTAAGTAGAACAACATCTTTTGCTGCCATCTCTTAAATTCTGATCCCATGAACTTTTCAGGGCGATCATGGTGGTGTGAAGAATAGGGGGGAGCTCCAACAGTCGGGAAGGCAAGAGCAGCACGCCTTTGAACAAAGAGCAAAGGCAGCAGTGAAGGCGGCGGGGTTACTGCCTTGGCCAGTAGCGGCAGTGGGGAAGGCAGCAACGTTGCCTCGAGAGGCAGCAGCAGTAGCAGCAACATCGGTCATATTTTCAGCCATGTTATTGCAGTTACCGTAAGCCAAATATTGTCTTAAGTTGTTGGGTTTACAAGGATTTGCAAGAAACGGAAATTACAAGTAACTGCTTATGTAAGAATTGAAATTACAATTCAACTAGAAAACTGAAAATTACAATATAACAATAAAACTGAAATTATAATATTTGTTGAACAAGAAGACCGGAAACTGCTTTGATTTTTGTTGAGTCGAGTGTGACACTCTGTCCTTAAGACAATATTGCCCCGTATGTATTCTTTATACGTCCCGGGCAATTCGTCTCCCAAGATAAAACAACAATGGAACAATTGAGCAAAGGAAACTCAAGAGCTACCGTGAAAAATATTGAATAATGAAATGATGCTCGGAAGTTATAGGAAGAACTGATTTTCTGGTTGTATATTTTCGTGTATATCAAGTGTATTTTTCTGTACCTCAACAATGGTGTAAGGGGTGTTTATATAGGTGAGGGAGGGCTGTTTAACTGCCCCCATAACCACCATTATTGGCCAAATAATGGCCATTATGGAGGTAGTAAAACCACCAAAATAAATGGTGAAAGACCAACGGATTTGGCCATTATAGGAGGAGTAATTCAGCCAAAATAAATGGCTGAATTGAGTGCTGGACGTTTCTGTTCCTGTCTGCCAAAATTCTGAATTTCTGGAAACTTCAGGGACCAAACTGTACATCTGGCCCAAAAAGATAATATCCCACAGCCCGTGAGCCCGGAACCCGGAACCCGGAACCGGACGGGCGGGCGGCGGCGGCGCGCGTGTGGTCTTTCCTCGAACCGAAGCACATCCAGGTCCTCCCTCATTTAAACACATGGGATACCCCTTGGGGTCCCAAACCCCAAACCAATTTCGAGTCTTATATACACAACAATTCTTTCTTCCTCTACCGATGAGGGAGAATTGAACACAACACCACACTTTCCATGCTTCAAACACCTCACTTCGTGGACCAATATCTCTTTCATTTCTCAATGAAATTTGACGATTCTTGGCCCTACGGTTATCTACGTACTTAGTAGATCATGCATGTGTGAAGAACCGAATTCTCCAACATACGTAACACTAGTGTTTAAGCCGTTAAAGTTGGTCGGTCGCAACTCCCGCCAAAGGCAAATTTCCAACAACTTTCACTAACAAAAAAGATTTTGTTGTGTTGTATAATTTAAAAGTTAGTGTTGCCATCCAATGTTTAGAACTTTAGAGGCCATTATTCCAATCAGTGCTCATCAATCATCAACACGACAAATCAATTTTTTGACAGCCTCTTTATTGACCTCTTATCTTTTTTAAAAAAAAAAACTATTAGTCCAATGGACCATCCAAATTTGTTACTTCCAATGTTGATTTCATTTGGTGCAATTTGTACTTATATATCCATATTAATGATCTTGATAAGTAGTTTTAAATATTAATTAGGTGTCTAATTGGAAAAGAATTCTGTAAGTGAAATTTGCCAATGTAAGTATGGACTACTATTTTATCTTATATACTTTAGACTCTAAAAAGCCTCATTTCCAGGGTAAAAATGAATTTTTTTGGCTATTAGTTTCACGCAAATGTTTAATTAGAATTTTCCTAATTAAGGCATTAAGCTACCAAATCTGGCTACACTATATAATGCTTAGTTGATCTTTCCATCAATGTTTCAAATGGTCATGTTGGAATAATGGAATTGGGGACTTGCTACCTGTAACTGTGAGTTTCATGGATCTTCTCATAAAAATACAAAAACATATCGCTTATTTCCTATAATTTGGCTTAGTGTAACATGTATATACTCTAAATATCTTCTGCTGAATATGCGCACATAATTCACGGGCAGGGGTGAATATATATATAATATATAATATATATAATATATATATAATATATATATATATATATATATATATATATATATATATATATATATATATATATATATATATATATATATTAAAAAATCTACTAAATATTACAAATATTAAATTTTGAATCCTTCAATAATATCTCAAACTCATAATTAAAGTACAAATCAAATCCGCCTCGGTATCATATGTAACGCCTCTATATATGGGTAGTCACTCGGTGCATGCTTTTGGTATTGTTTGCTCCGTATGTGCCGTCATGCTTTACACCTTTGGACGTCTGCCCATATATATTCCCCTAATAACATTTTCTTATTAAAGTTACTTGCCCTAAAGTGTTTTCTCAAAAAAGTTTCTTTTAATTATAAAATTAGTAACTTATATAATACTAGTAATTTCACATTAGAATTTGATGAGTGTTATGTACATATATTATGTTATTATGTCGAGACATATAAACTAATATTTGTACACTTTTTGTTTGGACTAGGTAATTCCATAATTTTCACATTGTTTTTACCAATTTTCAATTTTTGTTCTTAAAATATGTTGGAATATGTAAAGCAACAACGGGAATAGTAAATAACTTTTACATTGATCGAAAGGATAAACAACAATTAAGACAACAATAAGTTGTCAATATCTTGATCTTGAATGAAACTTCAAATATGGAACTTGTATTCGAAAATACAAGAACATGAACTGCTGCACTTGTGGCTTGTAGATCCACTGAGAATACGAACGGTTAGAGTCCTTCGTCTGTTAAGTTAACACCGGAAACACTTAGCAACCAATTAGATAAACCACAACACCACCGGCTGAGTCGAGAGATGTCTCTCTGTCTTTAAGACAAGATTTCCCCCGTATATAGGATTTACGGAAGTGTGGACAATAGTCTCCCAAGATGAAACAACAAACTATCAAGTGTGCAAAGCCTACACAAATGATCTCAGCGAAGAACCCGAATAATGAAGATTGCTAAGAGAAGGATTGGTATCAGGAAAATCTGATTTCTTTGTGGTGTTGTGAACTTATTTTTCTGTTCATATGTTCATATATGTTCTTATGTTCATCTATAGAATTGAGCCAAGGCTTCAATTTATAGGTGTGCAAGATGACCTCTTCAAGTGCCCCATAATGGCAATCAATTGTCATGTAATGGATGACATTTAACCCCCAAGTAATACAACAATATAATGGTCCAAGTAATGACCATTATTGGGTGGTTTCAATGCCATTGAAGCCCCTTCAACAGCCAAACCTTTGGGATTCCGTCGAGAAAACACTGCATGGGAAGTGCCCCGGCTCCAGAAAGCTGATGAAACTTACTGCCAGTCACACGCCGCGGCCCTTCTCGGCTCCGCGGCCCTTTTTCGACCCGTTCCATCTTACACCTCGCACAATTCTTCCTTCGTTTAACAACGTGGAACACTTGTCATTTAGCAAATAACCATACATTATTCTATGTCTCAAATATTTCACTTACGTACCAATATCTCTTTCATTAACGAAATTTATGATACTTGGCACTAAGATTGCACGTGTGTGGAAACGATATTTCCAACGTACGGGGCCCAATTATTCGAGTCATAAATAATGGGATAAATTTAATTCCACATTAGTAAATTTCCAACAATCCCCTATTGAAAGAGATTTTGGCGCACACACAATGTGCCTACTTTTAGCAATCTTTCAGCGAAAAGATATTGCATAAGGAGAGGTAGCTTACGCTTTGAACCTTCCCTAGTTGAATACCATCGGACTTACTTACTGCATGGTGAACATGATGTCTTTAACCGTCAGTATTTAATGTAAGACAAGACAACGGTACCAATACAATACCTCCCCTTTATTCGTTCCTTCTTTTGTTCTGTCCGTTGTGGCCGTGGACACACTTGGATTCTTAAGTGCGTTCCTTTGAGGCGTCATGTCCTCGCACTTAAATAGGTGATCTCCTACAAGGTATCCTGCTATACTCCACTTTACAAATGTTAGGAATCATTAAAAGTTTCCCCAACCTTAACATCAACCGTTTGAGGATCGTTAAAGGTTTGGAAGCTTAACCTTTACCCACCATGCTGGTAGCACTTTAATGTCTATCGCAGGAACGACTTTGGATTCATGTTTCTTAAATAGAAATCATAATCCGAAGTGCTCTTGCTTCCACCGAAGCGCTCAACTGAACCTTTTCCAGCTTAGTTTTCCCATTGAACCAAATTATTGGGATCTCCAGTCAGTATGGTTGGGTTACCACTGCCAAGGTTCGTATTGTTTGGGTTTTAAGTCTCATTCCCCTAGACAAGCAGAACTCTTGATCCTTGGGTAGTCCCTTAGTTAAAGGGTCTGATATATCCTTTGATTAGTAATCAAGGAAGTGACACCCGTGATGATCAACTGCCATACGATCTCATATCTCTGACAGATCCGACAGATATGTCCAGACGCCGTCATCCGTGCCCTTCCTGAAGCCGACCGGCTAGCCACAGTGTATAACTGTTGAAGGCACGAGTTTCTCCCAATAAGGGACGTCCTCTAAGTAGTCGTGCAGTTACTCAACTTCTTTCATGCTTTGTTAAAAGTGTTAAACTCTGATTTCATCATGAATCGGCCGATGCAAGTTAGCTTAGAGGATTTTCCAAGACCCACCATACACATTTACTTGTGGCTTTGGTGTTCTTCATATCTGATGTCCAGTTTGCATCACTGTGTTCTCCCAGAACCGCTGGACATCCAGATTACCATAATCCGTAGATAAGTGAATATTTCAGATATCGTCATATCTGACTTAACGCCATCTATCGATCATTTCCAGAATCACGAGTGAACCTTAGTTCAACTAATCTATTTTGTAGGCCGATATCAGGTCGGTTGTAGTGTGTACAATACATTGAACTACATGTGATTTGCACATATCGCTCCTTGTATATGGGTGCACCATGATTCCAATCAGTTCTATGATTTATATCCATTGGTGGCTTTAACGAGACTATCAACTATCTCACAACTGAGTTTGGAGTTAGACTAGCCCGTTAGATGTCTTAGAAATCCCAATTCCTAATATGTCATATGTGATACCCATATCTTTCATATCGAGACTTTTGTTTCAATTTGACTTCCACTTTCAGACTGTTGGCTTTTTAACTTCAGAGTCAATGTTTCTATTGTCAGATTCATTGTTTCTGTTTTATCTGAACCTTCCAGGACCAAAATGTAAATATTTCAGGGACCAAAAAGAAAGTTCAGGAAGAAACTCAACTGTCCAGTAAACCAACTCTGATCCTCCCCTTGCAACTTTCCGGTTAGGAAGGCTGTTTTAATATCCATGCCACGTAAGACTGCAATGGCCCTGGATGTTACGCTATTCACAAGGGAGCACATGTACAAGTATCCGAGGCCTTATACTCGTCAGTAGATCCATCTACTTTGTACTCAATTTTGAGTATCCACTTTTACAACCCAAAGGTTCTTTTCCTGGAGGAAGATCAACCATTACACAAGTATGGTTCTATATGATGGAATCTATTTCTCTCTTTGTAGCTTCTTTCCAAAGCATCGCTTCTGGAGATGATAATTATTTGTTAATTGTCCATGGTTCGTTCTCAACCATACAAGCTAGAAGGCCTGGAACAAGTCTTTGTCCCCTCTTTGCTCCGTCTCGATTTAACATCTAGAATCTCTGAGTTCTGTAGATCTAGAATATTAAATTTCGGATAATCAGCAACTTCCGAGTCCTGTAGCTTTGGAACGTCTGGTTTCGGATAGTCAGGCACTCGCGGGTTCTTGTTAACCTTGAGAAGTTACTTCTTTTTCCTTCTCAATGAAAGTTATCTTCAAAGAATTCAGCATTCTTTGACACCACAAGGCGATAAGCACTACTATTTATTTTGCTGATCCAGTGGATATATAATTTACAGTCTTAGGTCCAACTAGACCTGTTTCGGTATTCCAACCTCTACCAAGCCACCCCACATCACAATATTTATATTTGAGATCCTTTCCAAGTTTCACACGGAGAGTTATCCTTATCCTTATGCATAGTTCTATTGAGAATCGCATTAACGGTAAGGATCGCCTTGCCCCACATATTTTGGGCGTACGACTTTGCACTTGGCTAACACCATTAGACTGAGGTGAGTAATGAGCAGTCGTTTAATGAACGATACTTCACATTCTCCCCCTCTATCAGTACGAATTCCTCAATCCGTAGGCTTAGTTGATCTTCAACTTCTGCTTTGTAGCACTTATCCACTTCAACAATTTCATCTTTGCTTTTCTACAAATAAATGATGCAATACGTTGTACCATCATCATGAAGGTCACAAAGTACTTGTCTCCCCCCTCTATTTTGTATAAACTTTAAATCACCCATGTAGGTGTGACTAAGTTCTAAAGGAGCGGTGCTTCTTTCGCTATTCCTTTGACGAAATGGAAAGGTGATTTTGCCTCTTCGCCTACCTCACATTCATTTTGAGGGTTTATGTCGACAGAAGGCAACAATCTCAACTTCGTTAGCTTTTGAATGACTTTCTATTTAACGTGTCTTAATCTATGATGGCATAGATGCACGGATTACAAATATATCATTCATCTAGCTACAGACATTCTATACCATTCTTAGTTATTACAGACCTGTTGGACTAGTCTCAAACCAACTTGACCAACAGCGTCCCTTAAACCAAGTTTGAATATTATATCACTTCATTTTAGAGTGATCCCATTCCTGAAGTCCTATTGAGGACAACCTCTCCAACCCCTTCTACTTTAGAGGTGGCGTTACTTTACATGAATAACCTCTTGCTCGTGGTTAGGGCGTAACCGGATCATATGTGATCTAGATACTCTGGCCCACTCCAATTGCTTTGGCAGACTGAGTGTCCAATTTCTTTTCTGCCTTTCTTTTGGCTTTCAGATCATTTAAGACCTGGAAAACTCTGGCCCACCTCACTAGGTGTCCATTACTTTTTTGTCAACTGAATTCTGGCCCACTCCAGTCGCCCGTAGGCTTTGTACGACTGAGTGTCCAATATCATCTTATCAAATGTATTCTGGCCCACTCCAGTCGCCCGTACGCTTTGTATGACTGAGTGTCCAATATCATTCTATCAAATGAATGATCTTCTGTCAGATAGTGTGACAGGTTCAACATCTTAAGATAAGCCATTATCTTTTAGTCTTCTTCCCTTGTGATTGATGCCCAGGGAATTCCCTGGCGCTTACTTAAGAGTGGTAACAGTTTTCGCACAGTCAGTGGATCTCTCTCCTTCGTATGTGCGAACATACTTTACACACTTTTAATAATTACACCCAAAAGAACGGATCTTTTAAGTTTTGTTTACAATAGTCCAATCTTTAACCGAGAAGGAAGGAGATTAAATATATGATTTTAGAGTGTAGGGAATATAAGTTTTTAATGAAAAACACTTTCACATTCCCAGCCTCGCTTTACACACTTTTATTCAGACATTCACTAAACATTTTTCTTGATAAAGAAGGATTAACTTAGACCTTTTGGATTTTGGCCCACTTTAGTTAGACTGAGTGTCCAAATCCTCCTTACCATAATTCAGATTCTTTGTTTGGGACAGATATAGGACTTTTGCTATATGATAGAACATCATCTTCAGCCTTCTCCTCTTGGCCCAATTGACATCCTCAGCCTCTCGTGGGCGCTTGTTTCCACCACCCTCGGGAGCGGTGACACCAACTCGTCCTTGATCTTTAGCCGTACTAGCATGACTATCAGCAGTATCTTGAAGCTCAACATCAGATTCAGAGATCCCTTCTTTGACGGAAACAGGCTTGTAATTGTCGTCAAAGAGAGAATCATAACTAGGCCCAATCTTGAAAGCACGGTGGTGGTTTGAACTTTTAGCAAAACTCTCGATAGAACTGTTTTCAAGAAGAAAACCACAACCAAATTTGGTCACACACTTGTCGACCAACATCTTTCGAATCACTAATACAATCTTGTCTTAAAATTGTTGGAATATGTAAAGCAACAACGGGAATAGTAAATAACTATTACAGTGATCGAAAGGATAAAAACAATTAGGACAACAACAAGTTGTCAATATCTTGATCTTGAATGAAACTTCAAATATGGAACTTGTATTCGGAAATACAAGAACATGAACTGATGCACTTGTGGCTTGTAGATCCGCTGAGAATATGAAAGGTTAGAGTCCTTTGTTTGTTAAGTTAACACCTGAAACACTTAGCAACCAATTAGATAAACCACAACACCACCGGCTGAGTCAAGATATGACTCCCTGTCTTTAAGACAAGATTGCCCCCGTATATAGGATTTACGGAAGTATGGACAATAGTCTCCCAAGATGAAACAACAAACTATCAAGTGTGCAAAGCCTACACAAATGATCTCAGCGAAGAAGCCGAATAATGAAGATTCCTAAGAGAAGGATTGCTATTAGGAAAATCTGAATTCTTTGTGGTGTTGTGAACTTGTTTTTCTGTTCATATGTTCATATATGTTCTCATGTTCATCTATAGAATTGAGCCAAAGCTTCAATTTATAGGTGTGCAATATGGCCTCTTCAAGTGCCCCATAATGGCAATCAATTGCCATGTAATGGATGTCATTTAACCCCCAAGTAATGCAGCAACATAATGGTCCAAGTAATGGCCATTATTGGGTGGTTTCAATGCCATTGAAGCCCCCTCAACAGCCAAACCTTTGGGATTCCGTCGAGCAAACACTGCCTAGGAAGCGCCGCGGCGCTGCAACATTTAGCGCCGCGGCGCTGTGGCTCCAGAAAGCCGACGAAACTTACTGCCAGTCATGCGCCGCGGCTCTCCGGCGCAACGGCCCAGTCCGGGAGGCGTCGCGCCCCTTCTCGGCTCCGCGACCCTTTTTCGACCCGTTCCATCTTACACCTCGCACAATCCTTCCTTCGTTTACCAACATGGAACACTTGTCATTTAGCAAATAACCATCCATCATTCTATGTCTCAAACATTTCACTTACGTACCAATATCTCTTTCATTAACGAAATTTACGATACTTGGCACTAAGATTGCACGTGTGTGGAAATGATATTTCTGACGTGCGGTGCCCAATTATTCGAGTAATAAATAATGGGATAAACTTAATTCTACATTAGTAAATTTCCAACCAAATATTCGTGGAGCTTGTAATTACTTACCTTGTGATTGGCAAAAATTCCCCAACTTATGCCCCCCCCCCCCATCTTTTAACTTTCCATTACACTTCACTTTCTTTCTTTTTGGATGTGATCAATCTCAAAATTTTATTTATTAGTTTCGGTATTATTGGAAATTAATTGATAAAGTTTAATTTATCTTTCAAAATATGAAAAGGGGTCCAGTGATTGATGTACCGAGTCACATGATTTCTAGTTTCTAGTAATAATAATTTGTAATTGATCATGTCAAATAGATATGCCACAATCTTACCAAAATAATCAAAAGTTGTATTCGGCATATATATACAACTTTAATTTGTCTAGAAAAAAGGTACTCCTCCGTCCCATATTAGTTGTCTTGTTTCGCTTCTCGAGCAAGTTGACTAATCTTCATAGCTAAATTGGATTAGAATTATTTGAATATTCAAAAACTATATCAAAAATATTTTAAGTTGCAATTCTTATCATATTAATATGTTAAAAAAATATATCTCAATAAATTGATCAAATGCTTTTTTGATTTGACTTTTAAAAAAAATGGATATGTAATATGAGACGGAGGGAGTATCTGCCAATGGAAATCAAAAGGACGTACAATCTAATGCTGTCTTTAGCTAGCACATACGATAAATTTAATTAACCAGACGACTAATGAGAAAATTAATGGAATCCGTGGATTGAGAATGAGTAATGGTTTTGGGAATAGAATCCAAATTGGAGCTAAGTGATTATTAATTAGCTATTTATTGATAATAAAATCCTTTTTCAGGATCATCTTGTCAATAGACAAATTATAATGACAACTTATCGCAATAAGTTACGTCTAATGAATCTGCAAAAGGTAGTATAAACTAAGCATATGCTCTCTGGGACGGATATAGAGTTGCGGCGCCAGATTCATCTACATCCAGTATTTTTTATGTGGAGAATAAATTATGTGTAAAAAACACTAAAAAAATAATAATGAAGGCTTGAACCTATAATTTGAAAAATACAATAAGTTCAATACTAAAAATCTTAAAGATTAAATTCATAAAATTTAAATCTTAGATCTGGCTTTGGCTTTGTATAAACTTACACACATACATATGAGATGTAGTGCTAGCTAGCTAGCTTTCTATTTTAGGAGAAAACTACGTAAAAGATAATCCAACGTAACACGAGCTTTAATCGAGCATATAATAATTTAATAACCATAATCAGCCCACTGTACATAAATTTTAAAAGGTATACTGGTAGATATTTAAGTGATCATTTGGGAATAAATTCTTGATGGGATATAGGTATGGATGAGCATCAAATAATTGATATAAGTTATCATTATGCTGGAACTTTTACTATTACTGGTAAATATATATTTACCAAAAAGAAAAAGTCTTTTGTGATGTAATGGGACGTAGATTTACAAAATATAATAGGTGATTAATTAATATATACCCATATGTCTAAGTTTTAGGGGAGAGAATTATTAAATTTTATGTTGGTGGAAAATAGCAAGTTATTCAATAAAATAGTTAAGGTAAGTATAAATTGACTCAAACATTACTGTTATAATCAATAAATATAAGATGGAGATTCAGCAAATACATAATACATCAGGTGACTAATTCCCCCCTCCCCCACTAAATTTTAATGAAAGGAGTATTTGATTATGTGATGATGGAAAGTAGCAAATACCCGTAAGTTAGTTTGACCATTACTCACTACAAGAAAGTATATAATTGACAATAAAATTTTAGCAATATAAATATATTGTTGCTAAAAAACATAAATGACAATAAAAATTTAATATATTGTTGTTAAAAAACGTAAATGGCCACAAAAAAAAAATTTGTTATTGCGAAAACTTTTCGTATCGGAGGTTATTGCAACGACATACAATAATTTTTATTGTTAAAAAAAGTACTTTTGACAACAACATCCAACATATAACAACAAAGTATATTTTTAACAAATGTCTTTTTTCTTGTAGGACTGTCATGTTATAAGAAAATGTAATGGTATGGAGACCCGTAGAGGCAAAGCATGCCAGACGATTAATTTCTTTCAATTCAAATTTTGATGGAGAAAATTAATTGATTGTGCTGCTATAAAATAGCAAATTTCGGTGAAATAAAAGTGCGGACAAATTAGCTCGAACTTCACCGTTATAAAAAATGTCAAAGAAAAGCAGTAAAGACAAAACCTGTTATAAGATACTAATTTCTTTCTATCTAAGTTTCACTGGAAAGAACTATTCGTAAAAGTAATAAATGTTTCACAAAATAGTTGAAGGTGCATGTAAGTTAGCTTGAATACGCGATTAAAATAAAAAGTAGGTAATAAAGAAGTGGTGGCATTACATGCCACGAAGTTGTCAGGATGATGCCTATCCACTAGCAAGAACAAATGAAAAAATTCAAGATCCGTTGCCGTGTTGCTGCTGTCTCTAACTTTCATCATTCGATAGCAACATAATGTATTGATGTGGAAAATTGAAAGGTCCATCTCTCAGGTGGGCTGACTCAAAAATACGTTCTTGTTTTCATCAACATATTTGCCCCACATAGGTGGTTGACAGATGTACTAGTACGGAGGGGTAATTACACGTGTCATTTTACGTCTTATTCACGCAAGAGGCGAAGCAACAATATTATGTTGGGTTTACAAAGGATTGCAGGAAACGAAAATTATAAGTAACTGAAAAGTAATTCAAGAACTGAAAATTACAACAAAACAACAAAACTGAAATTACAATTTTGTTGAAGAAGAAAACTGGAAACTGTTTTTGCTGAGTCGAGTGTGGCACTCTGTCCTTAAGACAATATTGCCCCGTATGTATCATTTATACGTCCTGGACAATTCGTCTCCCAAGATAAAACATCAATGGAACAATTGAGCAAAGGAAACTCAAGAGCTACCGTGAAGAATATTGAGTAACGAAATGATGCTTGAAAGTTGTAGGAAGAAACTGTTTTTCTGCTTGTGTATTTTCGTGTATATCAAGTGTTGCTCAACAATGGTGCAAGGGGTGTTTATATAGGTGAGGGAGGGCTGTTTGACTGCCTCCATAACAGCCATTATTGGCCAAATAATGACCATTATGGAGGTAGTAAAGCCACCAAATAAATGGTGAGAAAGACCAACGGATTGACCATTATCGGAGGATTAATTCAGCCAAAATAAATGGCTGAATTGAGTGATGGACGTTTCTGTTCTGACTCGTGGCCCGTGAACCCATGAACCGGACCAGACGGGCGGCGGCGGCGCGCGTGTGGGCTTTCCTCGAACCGAAGCACATCTAGGTCCTCCCTCCTTTAAACACATGGGATACCCCTTGGGGTCCCAAACCCCAAACCAATTTCGAGTCTTATATACACAACAATTCTTTCTTCCTCTACCGATGAGGGAGAATTGATCACACACCACACTTTTCCATACTTCAAACACCTTACTTCGTGAACCAATATCTCTTTCATTTCTCAATGAAATTCGACGATTCTTGGCCCTACGGTTATCTACGTACTTAGTAGATCATGCATGTGTGAAGAACCGGATTCTCCAATATGCGTAACACTAGTGTTTAAGCCGTTAAAGTTGGTCGGTCGCAACTCCCGCCAAAGGCTAATTTCCAACATATTAGACACTGATTCGGACGAATTCAGTAATTTTTATTTAGATTTTGTTCTCATTAGTAAATCTAAGGAACAAGGCCAAAATTACTCCTAAATTATTCGAAATAGATCAACCCTCTATTATATTTTGGCTCAAAAATGCCCTCCAACTAGTCAAGTAGCTCGAAAATACTCTTCCTACTAACGGTTTCTCCAAAACAAGAGAAAATAGATTAATTTTGCTCTTGAACTATTTAAAATGGGGCAATTTCCCTTGTTTTATAGCAGTTGTTAGTAGTAAAGGTATTTTAAGCTATTTGCCTAGCTGGAGGGCATTATTTTTAAAAAAAAGCGTAACATAAGGTAAATTTGACCTATTTCGAATAATATAGAGATAGTTTTGGCCCTTTTCCCACAAATCTATTAAAAATATAAATTTAATCGTGAACTTAATAATTAAATTGAGTTATAAGTTCGATGACAAGTTCAGAGCCCGTAAAATTTGATTTTTGACTCAACAACTAATTTAGGCGCAATTTTAATTTTTCGGTAAGAAAAAAATTAGTCAGTTAGAGCCCATCGCTAAAGAAGAGCAAATATAATAAAAACTTATAATGACGAAACCTTTTTTTAGAGACAAAGTTTAATGGATATTATAGTTTAATTTATTCACGTAATTAAGCAAAAGTAAGTACTATGCAAATTGGTTACCCCAAGAGTTTTCATATTCGTTGCCAAAGTATAATGGAAATTAAAGTATTGTGCAAGTAAATATTTACTATTATCGGGAATTTACATCAAATTCAAGTAATTAAATATTAAAGTAAAAATACATTTCACTTGACCATTGTTAAGTAAACAAATGAGTGTATGAAAGACATTTGTGTTGCATTCAAAAGTTTGATATAAACATCATGACATATTGATAAAATAAATACTATATATAAACCCTTGTTTAATGGAGGAAAGTTTTCGAAATCAATAACAAGTGTTTTGTTTAGCTTACATCGTATGAGTTTGAGGATATCTACTAGAAAAAAAATTAATAAGCGACGGACAAATATTCCGTAGCTAAACAACAGAAATTTCATGCTAATTCCATTTAGCTATATATATATATATATATATATATATATATATATATATATATATATATATGGGTTTTGAAAAACAACATCTTACTAATTAAGTCAAGTTGTCTAAGTTGAAAGCACCAAGTACTGAAGAATAAGTACCATTCGAATACGTAGAAATATTTTTGGAATATGCCATATATAATTGGATGATTTAAAAATGTGGAATATTGGTAGCTTGCAGGATTGTCACACTTAAAGAGGAAATTACTGATCTAACTAAAGTTATTAGGATCATTAAAGATCAAAACCTTTAAAAAGCAATAGTACTTTAGGCCAACATGAAATTACTTGCAAATCTTATTTTCATGCATTTTATTCACGAACTTACTTGCTTATTTTAGTTAATACAAGGTTCATAGTGAGTTGTATTTCACATTTTGCTTATAGTGCGTCAAGCTGTTCACGCCAACTTGATCCTCTTTCCAAACCCTTATTTCCGAGTTCAAGTTTTATACACTGTCTGTAAATAACTTTTTGCATGATCAAGTCATCCAAAGGATATTGACAAAAACCTCCTTAAGATGTGAATTTGAAATCTTAAAAATAAGTCATGTTACTTAATTATTACAACATGTAAAAATGAAAAGACGGTAAAAAAATTATTTATACTAATAATAGTGTCTATTACTTAAACTCATTTATTTGCAGAAAAGTTTTTCCAAATCAACATAAATTTTATTGTAGCTTATAAATGGTTCTGGTGTATCAGGAGTTGTGCCATGTTCGAATCTTAAAAATAGAGAAATTCTTAATAGATAGTCCTTTTTCGTTAAAGAATTATACTTAACGCAGATTTGAATTAGTCGGATAAGTAAATTTGAATACCAAATTCATACAAGTATATAACATTGAACCAAGACTTAGACAAGTTGTTGTTGCAACTTGTAAGTAGCCAGAGAACAAGCACTTAACTTGCTCCTCCATAAGGGAAGAATAACAATTTGAATACGTAGATTTAGAATGTGTAGAATATACCATTATTGGATGATTGAAAAGGAATAAATTTCATATTTTCATGTTCTTTATGTTTTACTTGTAGTACAATCTGAAAAGAAAAAAGAGTGGCTAAGGTTTGCATGCATTACCAGTGATGATATATACACAGCTTAATTCTATCCAAGAATTGTTGCTTTTAAAAGAACAAAAAAGAAACTTTTAAAAGTAAAAGTATTCTAGGTCAAACATGATGTTCATCATACATCATTTCATTCACGAACTTATATATTCACGTAAACTTAGGGATGTCAACGGGGCGGGGGCGGGGGCGGAGGCGGGGGAAGGGTACCCCATACTCGTACCCGCCACCTAAAACCCACCCCACACCCGCCCCACCACCCATGACGGGTAGCACTTTTGATACCCATACCCATCCCACCACCCACCAAACCATCCCCCATACCCGACCCAACTGGAGCGGGTGCGAGGCGGTACCCGCATTTACCCGCCCCACTGGAGATGCTTGGAGTATTATTGGGCAGGAGGTGACAAGTGTTGTGCTGGAGTTCTTTGAGAGTGGTAAATTATTAAGACAAGTAAATTCTACCATTATATCTCTGATCCCCAAAGTGGCAGCCCCCAAATATGTTAGTTAATATAGGCCCATATCTTGGTGCAATGTCCTATATAAATGCATTTCTAAATTAATTTGCATGAGATTAAAGAACATCATTCCTACTGTTGTGGCTGGGAATCAATCAACTTTTGTAGCTGGAAGATCATTGGTTCATAATGTCTTGATATGTCATGATTTGTTTAGGCAGGGAGATCCCATGTCACCACTATTGTTTGTGTTGGTGATGGAATATCTTTCTAGAACTCTACAAGAAATGAGTGAACTATCTGATTTTCAGTTCCACCCTATGTGTAAACTCTCAAAATTGACTCACCTTATCTTTGATGATGACTTGATGATTTTCTGCAAATGATATATGAATATCATCTCTAGAGTTATGGAGACACTCAGACATTTCAGTGATGTAACAGATTTGGTGGCTAATTTAGATGTCAGCGCATTTACTCGCCCCATTATTTAGGCGGTGCGGGTACAAGCGATGCGGGTAACGGGTGCGGTGCGGGTACGGTGTGGATCTTATATGAAATCTACCTCCGCCCCACTACCTATGGTGGGTAGCACTTTTGATACCCATACCCGCCCCACCACCCACCAAACAATCCCATGCCCGACCCAACTAGAGCGGGTGTGGGGCGATACCCGCATTTACCCGCCCCACTGACATCCTACGTAAACTTATAGAAAGTTTATAATAAACAATTATTCTACCTTACACTTAACCTTCTGGGGTTGAGAAGCAATAAGCTTTTCAACTTTAAACGGGAGATAACATTTTCTTGACATTAAAATCAATGGCCTAAATGAGCTAGCTAGTTGCTAGAATTTTCAAAAGTTATTTTTGAAACTTAAGGAAAAAAATTATCCAATAGTTTATTTACTCATTTTACAAATCATCGGAATGAGTAAAAAAATGAATGGGATACCATTTTTTCAAGCCCAAAAGGTCAAGGAGTTAAATGAAGTTTACTCATATTTTATTCAATTGTTGCTAATTGCTACGCAGTTTGTTACAAACAATAAATTATAACTCAGTCTTGGACACAACACATGAAGAATAACCAACTTTTTCTTTTCTAATAGTAATAACTTAAGCCACCACTAGACGAACGTGAGCATATTGAAATTTGCTTACCACATGGTTACATTTTTTTCTCTCCAATTTTCTTTGATGATTAATTTCCTTTTAGTAATCCTTAATATCTTATAAAACTTTACATCCATTTATCACATGATCGATGACACAACATGCTGTAAGATGACATTCTTCTCCCAAAAGTTCTGTTCTAGTGATAAGAATTTAAATGTACGGGTTAGACACATATCAATTGTCACAGTTCAAATCATGCCGTAAATAAAAATATAATATTTAATTAAGTCGACAAGCACAAAAGGACGGAATCATTATCAAGGGAGTTCGAATCTTACACCTTAACTCTAAAAAAATTCTTGATTACCAAAAAATGATATGACATTCTAGAAAAATATATAGGCTGACGTCGAGATTCCAAAATGTTGTTGCTTTATCACAGACAGTTCAATAAAATACTATTCGAAGTGAAGGGTTTCTAATAGGGCTGGCCAGTGGGCCGGGACGGCCCGACTCCGCCCCGGTCCCGCCCCAACCCCGCCAAAAAATAAATAAATAAATAACGGGGGCGGAACTCGAACTCGGGACGGGACGATGTCTGTCCCACGGCAACCGCCCGCCAGACCCGACTTGACCCGACCCCTACCCGTCAGAGGCAGGCCGAGCGAGCCCGACTTGACCAGCCCTTTTCCCCCCTTTGCAAAAATGGCCGTTGCACCAACGACCATTTTAGATTATAACCGTTGGCCTCTGATTTTAGCCCCACTCCCCAACCCCCTACCCCTTAATATTTATTTTTAACCCATAAGTAATTATATTTACACTTTAACTTAATTTTCCAACTATAAATAACTCATTTCTCTTCATCTTTCTCACAAATCTTCCTACAATCTCTCTAATTTCTCAATATATCTCTCTACAAGTCTACATTGTTTGCTAAATATTCAATTTTATTTATTCATTTGGAAATTGGGAGTGAAGTTGGCAACTAGCTTGAGGATCTTCCATCGAGCAAAGTTTCAATTTTCAACCTCTCGATTACCACGTCGACGTTACGTCGTGTTTTGAAATATTCGTTCATTCATTCCTTCATTAAATTATTATTGTTTGTTTATTTTATTTAAGCGCACTTAATTTTATTGTCTTTAATTATTTATTATCATAATTAAAATGGAAGGATTAAAAGGTATGTTTAGGGTAAGGGTAAGAGTGCTTCTTCAGTAGGGACAACCAGCAGGCAAGGAGTACTTCTTCTAGTCATCTTATTCCTACTGCAGGATGATTTTGTTGATACTCAACATTTTCCTACAATACCATTAGATTTAGAAGCGGGAGCTATTTTACGGAACTCAAGAAGACTTTAATTTAGGCGATGATCTAGATGATATACCCACTAATGTTGATGACAACACACCCGCTAGTGCACCTTCAGTGAAATACCTCTATTCCCACTAGTATGAGGCGAGGTCAGCAAAGCGACCATTAAAATCAGATGCATGGACATTTTTTGATAGGGACGTAGAATCAAGTAGATATGTAAAATTTGTAAAAATGTTTTAAAATTTAAAAAGCGAAAAAGGTCACGGTGGGGCGGGGGTTTAATTAGACACGTAGTAAGTGCTCATCGACTAGGTATGCCCAATACCAGGCTTCAAAATCAGATAAAGCGCGCTCCATCGCCAGGACAAGGTTCACATCACGTCTTGTCCCGGGACCAAATCTGGGTCAAATTAACCCTATGGCCACGGGGAATTGTAGCAGCTCTAAATACAATAAACATAGAGATAGGGAAGCGATATCAAAATTAGTCTTTGTGGAGGTTTGCCTTTTTCATTTCCTTCATCTCGATTTTATTCATTACATTAGATATATATATAATCACTGCTTTTAACGGTTTCCTAGATCAGCTGTTAAGAGATGTATTTAAATTCGCGCATGAATATCAACAATATTTACGTTTTTCATTATATCATTTTAATGGCAAAGTATCTATCACGTCTGATATAGGTCGTAGTACTAACGACCATGATTATTTAACTGTAACTTGTCATTGGATAGATTATAAATGGTCTATGCAAAAACATATTTTAGCGTATAGATATATAGATGATAGGCACGCTGGTACTTTTATTGCAGAAAATATTTATCAAGTGTGCGATTATTACGGAATTACCGATAAAATTATGACTATTACATTAGATAACGCTTCTAATAACAATTACGCAATTATGACTATAACATTAGATAACGCTTCAACACAACCTCACAAAAGACATGCTATTTCTGCGGCTAGTATTGAAAGCCTCAGAAATAGAATGTGCGGTCGTACCTCTACTACTAACCAAATTAGCGAGTTGGATATTTTTATTTTGCAGGGTTCTGTACCGTATCAAGAAGTTATCAATGAAGATGGACATGAAGACTTCTTGAAATACTTGGAGGGGAATGAAGACCTTTCCGAGCACTTTCATTGATGGCTCGAGATGTATTGAACATTCAAGCGTCGTCAAGCTGCGTCTGAAAGCGCTTTTACTATGAGGCAGATATCAAATGAGGAGACCACGCAGACACTCATTAGCCAGGAGCGGCTTGGAAATTGCCGGTATTATTCGAGAGATTGGATCTGGCGGAGGCGGAGAAGGTCATGATCAGCGGAGATCAGCGAAGAAGATGATGAAAACTACTGGCGAAATCTTAACAGAAGGTAGTGGAAGCGGCGTGGATCAATTTGACCAACAAATACCAATTCCAACCGAAGAACCACATGAAATCATCAAGCAATTAGAAACGAGGTTTTTTTGAGAATGTAATTTTTTTAATTGTAATTTTATTATGTAATTTGCAACTTTTGGACAACACCACAAAGTTGCAATTTAGGTACAGACAATTGTATTTGTATTACAAAAAATCATATGTCTATTAAATAATATAAGAGACACAAAAACAGCCTTGGGATGTTTTATTACACTATCTTGTTTTGTTTATTGAGTTTTTATACATATGTTATTTTAAAAAAAGGAAAATCCAGTATCCGCCCGAGCAGGCAGGCCGAGCCCACCCGGGCCGATACCGGCGGGATCGGGATCGAGCGAGGACTGCTCGATCCACTTGAGCCCGCCGACCCCCGACCCTTCTCCGTCCACCCGACCCAGGCCACGCGGACCAGAGCGGCCCGCTGGCCTCCTGGATTTCTAATGAAAGAACAATTTAATTTGGTGAAAGATATTATCACTTGCAAAGTAAAAAAGAAAGTAGACATAGAATAGGAGAAAATAGGCACGAGGCCGTACATTATCAAACCAATGACAGGCCAGTAGAATCATGGTCCTGAGTCGAATTGCATTTCTCAGATTGGTGTTTTTGCTTACGTTTTCTTTGTGAAGGGGAAAGTCTCGAAGGCGAAACTCTCCCACCTGTACCGGAGGTCTCTTGGTCAGGTGGGATGTAAATCGAAGGATATGCGCGAGTGGCAGTCCTGCAAGGGAGAAGACCAACGGGACACGAACCCAGCAACAACTCTTGCAATATTTCAGCAAAGACTGTCATCACACGGATTCGAACCCGCGACGTTGGAGTGGTTGTACCCCAATCACCTTGCCACTTACCAACTCGTCTGTGCCCCTGGGGGATTTTTGCTTACGTTTTCTATCTTGTCAAATATCACACGCGGTAATGATTACATATCTCATTTGATAAGTTATTTATAGGCCGAAAAATCTATAAGATATTTCTACTTGTGTCATTTTAATATCGTGCTACTTAATTTTACTGGGTTTCTGTTATGATTCGTTGCATATTTGAGTCCCATACATTAGTATTGCAATGTGTTGATGTAAAGTTTATATAGTTGGGCTCAGGGATATCCCTTCTCAATAACTAGCTTTTAGGGTGTGGTTTTTTTTTAAGTTATATCAATGGTATCAGAGCCATTCATCACCCTCCGTGCCCATCGTACCATGAATGGTAACGTTGCTATTATAGTATTCACTCGGGTCTAGCAATGTCTAGCGGATAGCCAGCCGCTGGTGCTTGGGCATCTGACTCGAAAATGGATGCCTAGAAAATGGCTACCTATTTGTGGTATAAAGTGAAAGCTACCTAGTGTGGAGCCGCCGAGGAGAAAGGATGTGAAGCGTAGTGGTTTGTTATGGTCCGCTGCAAGGTATGGGACTTTGAGTCCCACATCGGTATTGCAATGTGTTAATGTGAGTTTATATAAGCCTTGGAATCTCCAACCTCAATAGCTACCTTTTGAAGTGTGGTTCTTCATTTTTTTTGGTTAAATAGTGATGAGTGTCAAATGCTATGGAAAATAAAAATAAAATGAAATAAATCGAATGCCAATTCTGTTTCCGAATGTCGGCAATTATGTCGTCCGACACCAGTAACAACACTTAGCAAAACAGAAACTTTAAAGATTAATTGTAGCGGAATTTAAAGAACACAAAGGTTAAAATTTTCATAAGTTATATAAATTATATAACTTATGATGGTCAATGACCAAATGTATTATATATATATATATATATATATATATATATATATATATATATATATATATATATATATATATTATATACAAAAGTACAAATTCCTTTTTTTACAGATTTACAATATAAAACGAAAATGAATTAAAAGTTGAAGTCGTAAATAACTTATGCCTGAAAAATCTAACTAAGTAGACATAGACAACCTCTCATTAAAATCACTCCATACAAAACTAATCTAGAATCTAAACAACAATTGTAATATTGGACAGAATGTTATCAACACACTCAAGCAACACTGGTGATCCAGATTTCTGAGATGAAATTTCGAGAGTTTTCTTGGTATTTTGCTTTCTGATTCTGGATATCGATTCACTACAGTGGCCTCTTTATTTATAGTAGAGTGTCTTCCTTGAAAGACTCATCGATTGGTTGTGGAGTTTGAGGGAAAGGTGGGCAGCTGGTAGGATTAGTTGGAGACGACCAAGGAGTAAAAACCTCTAACAATTTTGACTTGGTCCTCATGAAAAGCAGCAGCCTTGACTTATTCTTCACACGTGTTTACCAACTCCTTTTTACCTTGCCAAGTTATATTTACTACATAGTAATCATTACGTGAAGTAAGACAAAATCAGTTCTGAAAATGTTGGTCCGAATGTTGTGCAACATTTATCCAAACATTCTTATATATTCAAATCAATACTTCAGGAGATATGTTGGGTCAAATGTCACAACATCAAATCCAACATTAACAATCTCCCCTTCTTTTTCTTTCTGCACAAAACTCGTTAAAATATAAAGTTGACTTGGTGTTGTCACAAATGTTGTCCAACATCTGTGATTAACAATTTTAAGGTCATGCTCCCCCTTAACCTGTGATGGCATACAAGCAAACATATGTATACTAATTCATAAGATTATAAAAAAAATATGAGCACATATATACAAATATCATCCAATATATACAAAACACAAATAGAAATAAACCATTGTCACAAATATCCACATCAACCCATCAAACCACAGAACACACATTTACAGCATAGGTTCAACAACATCATCCAACTTCCTCCTTGCTCATCATACAATATCAGCAGCTTCCAACAACTTTCTACCCCTGCATAACAACTTCAGCTTCCTCTGCAGCATACCAGATTTAGCTTCCCCCTTGCATCAGCATTATCTTCCCCTTTTTGTGAAGAAAGTAGCACATGAAATGGTCTCTAGCTTGTATCAGGAAATTTATTGCAGCATCAACCCCAGAAATCTATTGGTTGATTTTACCAATTTGATCCACAAGCCATTTTGTAGACAGTGTAGACTGTCTTGGACCAGTGTTGTCCAGAATGTTGGTGACATTTCTGGAAATATTTCACTTTCAGCTTCCTTCTTCCAGGGCAAGTCGATGACTCTGTCCTTGCTCTTCAAAATTGATTTGTTTACAGTGTACAGCTCAGGAGCATTCCCTAGAGTGTTTTCTCTCTTAGGCACAAAGCTTTGTATGGTTAATACTTTTTAGATCAGAGAGGGAAAATGAAGGATTGGAGTTGATTCTTTCTCAGCCAAGTTGATAATTTGATAAAAGATCATTTTTTCTAAATCAACTTTCAAACTTTTCCCAATTTTATACAACAGGGTGGCTTGTTTAGATGTCACAAGTGACTCATTCATTGAAGGAAGACGATTGTGAACAATAATTTTGTGGAGGGTGGAAAACAGGGCTGTTAGTTTGGAAGATGAAGATCATTGTGCTCGGAAGCCTCCGTATTCATTGGAGGGCTTGTGTTCATTGGAGTGTTGGAGTGGATGTTGGATGACATTTGTTCTGACATTGGTGATGTTTTCATTGGTGAAAATTTCAGAGAGGGTTTTGAGAAGTTAGGGTTTCTGATAGAGATTAGAGTTTGGTTTGGTGATTCCATCGGTTAGGTAGGCAGATGTATACCTGATGTGATTTTCCCTTCATATTTTTTATATTTTTTATATTTTTATGGGAAAATCAGAAATGATAAAATAATAGCAAATGAGAGGAATATTTATAAACATGACAAACATTTTCTTAACAAAAAAAATCCTTTATTTTTAAGTGTTTCAATTTTATACAATAACTTACACCTAAAATATTGGGATAAACATCACGGTAGGAATAAAATTTAATCTTATCATTTTAAATTCTGAAATTCCATTAAACAAGGCATATAATATGGAGTGAAATATGATATTTCAACGATCAGCTAAACACAGCATCCCAACTCATATCACATTCTGAAGATGTCAACAGCAATGTTGGCAACATTTTGGACGACACAAGTATTTTGATCTCATAAGAATTTTCAGATTTGGCAACAAACCAAGAAACATTTTATATGCACTTTATGAGTTTGACCACTGGACCAATGTAACATTTTTCCATCGTGTCCTTGGTCTAATCATATAACACATATAAAAGATTTTTTTGTGTAAAAAATAAGAATACTTTTATGGTATTGTCAAATCTCTTTTGAAGCACTCAATACTCCTATAGAATAGGAACAATATATTTTCACTGGTTTTGCTCATTTTCCACAGTTGCCAAATATTTATAAAGGCTTTGACTTATTTTGATACTCCTTTTTTATGATATATATAATTTTTTTATATATCATCGCAGAGAACGGTATCACTTTGATATCATATTTTTATTGAAGGATCATGCTTGTGTGACCAAAAGTTATGTACCATACAACAACAATAATCAGTTAGTGACATAAGATAGGTAAATGTCACCTGAAATGTTAGACAACATTTCAGCTGACATTCACCAAAAATGCCTTTTTAGTGATTACAAAGACCAAGAGATTTCTTTAAACTAGAAAATCTCTCATGGTCCAAAGTTTTTATAAAAATATCAACCAGTTGATAAAGAGTGTCAATATGTTCAATTTGAACTAGCTGTTTTTCAACTAAATCTCTTAAAATATGATATCTAATATCAATATGTTTTGTACATGAGTGCTGAACTGAATTTTTGGAAATATTTATAGCACTCAAATTATCACAGTACAAAATCAAAATATTGCTAGTAAATCCATAGTCATCTAACATGTGTCGTAGCCATATTAATTGAGAGAAGCAACTTTCAGCTGCTACATATTCAGATTCAGTAGTTGAAAGTGACAAACGATTTTGTTTACGACTATACCATGAAACGGGGTTATTGCCAAGATAAAAACATCCTCCACTTATACTTTTTCTATCATCCACATCTCCAGCCCAACCTGAGTCACTAAATCCTATTAAGTTAGGATTAGTGTCTTTGGAATACCAGATTCCCAACTTACATGTGCCAGCAACATATCAAATAATACGTTTCACGGCCTTTAAGTGGGACATTTTGGGACAGACTTGAAAACGTGTACAAACACTAAACATAATATCTGGGTGACTAGCAGTATGATAAATAAATCTACCTATCATAGATCAATATAATGTTGAGTTGACATTTTCACCAATATTATCCTTACATACCTTCTGCGATGAACCCATTGACGTTTTCATCTGTTTAGCGTTCTCCAAACCAAATCTTTTGACTAGATTCTTGGCATATTTACTCTCTGAGATGACAATTCCATCTTCACTTTGCTTTATCTGCAAGCCTAAGAAAAACGTTAATTCCCCAATCATGCTCATTTCAAATGTCGATGACATAGCTTCAACAAATGAAGTTAGGTACGACTGTGAAGTCGATCCATAGACTATGTCATCCACGTAGATTTGAACAATTATAATATCTACACCATGTCATTTAATAAACAAAGTACGATCAGCTTCGCCACAGTTAAAACCAAATTCAAGAAGAAAGTTAGTTAAACGGTCATATCATGCACGATGGGCTTGTTTCAACACATACAAAGCCTTTTTAAGTTTGTACACATAGTGTGGATGGTAAGGATCTTCAAATATTTTTGGTTGTTCAACATATACCTCCTTGTCTAGATAACCATTTAAGAATGCACCTTTTACATTCATTTGGTGTAAAGTAATTTTCAGACAACAAGCAATAACAAGTAAAAGTTTAATCGACTCGATTCTAGCTACAGGTGCGAAGGTTTCATCAAAATCAATTCATTCAACCTAAGTATAACCTTGTGCAACTAGATGTGCTTTGTTTCTAACAATTGTTCCCTATTCGTTTGATTTATTTTTATAAATCTACTTAATTCCAGTTATATTTGTATTATTTTGACGTGGAACTAAGTCCCATACTTCATTTTGAAAAAAAATTTCAAGCTCTTCTTGCATTGCTTGTATCCAGAAATTATCTTTAAGTGCTTCAACAACATTCTTTGGTTCTAATGTAGATATAAAATAAGAAAGACTAACATCTTGGTATATTGGTTGACATACACACATACCTTACCATTTCTCTATAGTTGAGTGGATCTTTGCCTCTTGTTCTAATTCCTTCAAAAACTCCCCCTATCCCTTGGCCCGTTGGATGATTCTTCCTAATCATTGATGAGGGGTCCCTACGAACTTGGTCTAACAATTCAGTACTTGACTCCTCATCTGTGGCCTCTGTGATCTCTATTGCTAATTCGGATGTTGCTTCAGGTGTGGCAACATTTGTGGCAATATCCGATTCTTCTATAATCTATGAACTTTCCACTGTATCTATAATGTTAGTTTCAATAGTTTTTCCTGAAACATCAGAAAGATCATCAAAGATAACATTTACAAACTATTGTACAGTTTTGAATCTCAGATTGTATACTCGATAAGCATGACTATTTTGTGAATAACCTACAAAAATTCTTTTATCACTCTTAGAGTCAAATTTTGCCAAATGATTCCTGTCATTTAAAATACAACAAATACACCTAAAAATATAAAAGTAACTCAAGTTTGGTTTCTTTTCATTTATAATCTCATATGGTGTCATCTTTGTTCTTAACCTCAAATAGACTCTATTAGCGATGTGATTATCAGTATTCAAGGCTTCTACCCATAAACATTTTGACAAATGTTTATAACTAAGCATCACTCTAGCCATTTCTTACAATGTCCCACTCTTCCGTTCTGCAACCCCATTCTATTGAGGAGTTTTGGGGACAAAAAACTCATGGAATTTTTTTTTCACAAATTTGTAAATGAACTATTTTCAAATTCTTTTTCATGGTCAGATCTAATCCGAAAAATAGGAGAATAGAATAAATTTTTAATTCTAGAGTGCAAGATTTTAAACATGTTAAACGTTTGTGATTTTTCTTTTAAAAAATATATCCAAGAATATCTAGAAAAATCATCTACTATCACAAAGGAATACCTTATGCCTCATAGGCTGTCTACTTCAATTGGACCCATTAAATCCATATGTAGCAATTGAAAACAGTGAGACGTACATGAATGTTGTCTGTCGTGTTGGACAACATTATGAGAGACACGGGTTTGCTTACCTTTCAAACAATCTTCACATATAGTTTTACTTTTATGGCTAAGTTTAGGTATGCCTCTAACCGCTTTATATGAGACCAATTTTTATACATTGCGGTAGTTGACATGCCCCAACTTTTGATGTCATGGTGTTGTGTCATCGACCTTAGCATTATTGCATGTTTCTTGTCTTACAACAAGATAGCAATTGTCACATGTTCTTGTACCTATCATGATACATATATTTGCTTCATTCGTAACTTTACATGCATTCTTATTAAATTTTACCTCAAGATCGTCATCATACAACTGACTAATACTAATCAAATTAGCCATTAAGCCCTCAACGTGTAAGACATTTCTTAAGGCTGAAAATCCAGGAACATCCAAGATCTCTTTCCAATTATTTTGCTTTTACTGCCACCTCCATAAGTCACGTTTTCTTCATTGAATGACTCTTAGTTCTTTAGTAAACCTTTGTACGTGTCTTGTGGCAAGAACATCCACTATCAAAGTACCAAGAACCTGAAATGTTAGTTCTTAATGTAGTTATAAAAACATTACATGCTACATCCTTTTAGGAACGCAAACTCTCTTAAAACATTTTTTATCTTTTGGCTCAGAAATGTTGCTTTGATTGTTATCCGAAATGTTGGACAACATTTTAGGCAACATTTTGCTCACAGAATCTTAAAGTTTGAAACAGTATGATTTTAAGTGTTCAAGGGAGTTATAGTGATGACACACAAACTTCATATTTTTTGACATATATGAGAACCTATTATTCATCCATTTTTCTTTTACAAAGTATAATTTCTCATTTTTATCAAAGAAATTAGAGCATATGATTTTAAGAGAGTTTTCGCACCCAATTCCTGCATGTGAAGGTTTACTAAAGTTTAGTATCTCATTCAATTTTGAAGTCCCCGTGTTGAGCTTACGGAAGGTTGCTTCGGCTAAATCCAATTTCACACGGATATTATCAAATTCAATATCCTTTTTGTTAAGTTGTAACCTCAAGTCGAGTTATCGTGCCTTTTAATACTAAATTCTCACGAGTTACAAATTTTACATTTTTTGTCAAGTTGCTTGGATTCTATGATTAAGGCTTTACAAATACTTTATAATTCATTAATCATATCATCTTTGCATTCAACTTGATCCATACAAACAACCTTACTAACAGAAGTGGAACTGTTAAAGCAATTAACATCAGAGTAGTTAAAGAATTATACCTTTTGGATGTCGCTGAGGATGTTGATGTCGTTGCTGATGTTGGAGCAAATGTCGTGGCATTTGAGACAACATTGTATACGCTATATTCATTATCTGATAGAGACTGTTCGAAAACAGTAGCCATCATTGCTTGTGTTTCAATTTCATGACCCCTTTCCTCTTCTCCTTCATCATCACTAAGAGAAACTCATAGGTTCTTACCAAATTTTCTAAGAGTGTTTGCACATTCGTTAGCATAGTGACCCAACCCGAGCATGCATGACACTGCACGGACTCAAGTTGTTTGAGATCAGATTTGGTACGATATGAGTTGGTTCTTCTTAGTTGTTTTCCTTTTTGTACATTATGAAGGAATCTAGTGGGCTTTTGATTGAAGACTTGGTTTTGGTGCTCTTTAGATTTAGATTGATTTCTCTCATTGTTGAACTTCCTCACCATCGAATTGTATTTTCGAGTGAGTAAGGCAACATTTGTACCGTCACCAATTTCTTCAAGATTCTCATCCTCTTCTTCGATTTGACTCTCCGATGATTGAACTTGAAGTGCCACATTCTTGCTTTTATACAATTCCTTTTGATTCTCAATATTCATCTTATAAATTTTGAGAATGCTCATCAAGGTATGGAGGTCCATTGTGGCAAGATTGCGAGCTTCTTCAATAGCACAAATCTTTAAATTAAACTTTTCAGTTAGAGAATGGAGAGCCTTTTCAACAAGTAAAGTGTTGGTTAATTATTCACCAAACACTTGACATTCATTTGAGATGTCAATCAACTTTTCAAAATAAAATTTAATATCATCCGCCTCTTCCATCCTTAAATAATCATATTTACTCATGAGCATGCGTAGCTTTGTTCGACGAATAATTGAGATACCTTCACAATGAATTTGTAAAGTATCACTGCATCCTTAGCCGTGGGGCAGTTTTGAATGAGTTTGAACATATACATATCAACCCATCAAAAAATTGCATTTAAGGCCTTTTCGTTAAAGCTAACATTATTGGTTTCTTCTGTAGTCCATTCTGATTCAGGTTTTACAAGAATGTCACCTTCCTCATCCGGTGGCAACATTGGAACACCATACCAATTGGTTATAGATCTCCATGCCCTAACATCAATTGATTTGATATGAGAACGTAGGCGAATCTTCCAATAGGCATAGTTTGATTCATCTAAAATAGAAAGCCTATCAATAGTTGGATTTGCCGGATCCATAGCTTATGACAACATGACCAAACACTAATTGTGTTAAGTGTCGGATCTGATGCCACTTAAAGGGTGTCAAATGCTATGAAAAATAAAAAAATAAAATAAATCGAATGTCAATTCTATTTTCGAATGTCGGCAATTATATCATCCGACACCAGTAACAACACTTAGCAAAATAAAAAATTTAAAGAGTAAATGCAGCGGAATTTAAAGAACACAAATGTTAAAATTTTCATAAGTTATATATATTATATAACTTATGATGGTCAATGACCAAATGTATTGTATATATATATATATATATATATATATATACATATATATATATATATACATATATATATATATATATACAAATGTACAAATTTCTTTCTTTACAGATTTACAATATAAAACGAAAAGGAATTAAAAGTTGAAGTCGCAAATGACTTCTGCCTGAAAAATTTAACTAAGTAGACATAGACAACCTCTAATTACAATCGCTCCATACAAAATTAATCTAGAATCTAAACAACAATTGTAATGTTGGACAGAATATTGTCAACACACTCAGGCAACACTGGTGATCCAGATTTCTGAGATGAAATCCCGAGAGCTCTCTTGGTATTTTTGATTTCTGATTCTAGATATTGATTCACTACATTAACCTCTTTATTTATAGTAGAGAGTCGTCCTTGAAAGGCTCATCGATTGGTTGTGGAGGTTGAGGAAAAGGTGGGCAGCTGGTAGGATTAGTTAGAGACGATTAAGGAGTAAAAACCTCTAACAACTTTGACTTGTTCTTCACGAAAAGCAACAACCTTGACTTGTTCTTCACACGTGTTTACCAACTCCTTTTTACCTTGCCAAATCATATTTACTATATAGTAATCATTACGTGAAGTAAAGGCAAAATCAGTTCTGAAAATGTTGGTCCGAATGTTGTGCAACATTTGTCCCAACATCCTTATATATTTAAATCAATATTTCAAGAGATATGTTGGGTAAAATGTCACAATATCAAATTCAACATTAACAAATAGTTCTGCATATTATTATCAATCTAAACACCTTAGCTCATTTAAAGAAATTAGCATTTTAAACGCCTCGAAGAATGTGTGCTCCTGACTTGCATTCTTTGAGGCACGAGTTAAAGGTGTTGGATGAAATCTGTTGAAATTTGGGGGTGGGACGTCAAAATGGGATAAAATTAAAGGATATATGGTAGAGAGTTTGTTGGTACTCTATTGTACTTTATAAAGCAGTACGGGAAGTAAATAACTATTACAATTATTCGATAGGATAAACAAATATTCAATATTCAGAAATTGAATCTTGTTGAAGAAATAGGCCAATCTTCAAAACTGCCGCAAGCTTGTTGTGTCTTGAATCTTGATAACCTGAAATCAAGAAACAACTAAATCTGGATGGTTACAACATTGTGTGTTGAGTCGAGTGATTGCCCTCTGTTCTTAAGACAAGATTGCCCCGTATATATGCTTTTACGTTAGCGAGCAATAGTATTCCAAGATAAAACAACAATTTAATCTCAACGCTACAAAGCCAATAGGTTGAGCCTGACGAAGAAAACAAATATGAATCGACTTGCTGAAGATATGGAAAATGAAGGAAGAGTTTCTCTTTACTCTTCTCTTTTGTCTCTATGTATATAGTGTGTCTCTGTTGTGTATATCTTATGTATATGTGTGTATTTCAACACTGTTTTTCCATCACTGTTTTTGCTGTTTTTCGTGACTGTTTTGTGCTAAAAAACAGTGACTGTTTTGTGCTGAAAATGTTGTGTATATTGCTGTTTTTCTCTTCTGTTGTGCTCACTGTTTTGTGCTGAATTTCAGTCACGTATGTGTGCTATATTTCTGTCACGAATTGAGCCAACAACAACTTAATTTATAGCATGGAGGAGGGCAGCCCAACAGCCACAAACAAGGTTGTAATGGCCATTAAGTGAGGGCTGTTAATGGCATTAGAGAGGCTGATTTATGGTCATGAATGAGGCTAATCAACTGCCCAAGTAATGGGCTGTTAATAGAGGAGTTAATCAGCCAAGTAATGGCTAGTTAATGCTCCAAAACACAGTCCAACAGTTCCGTCACCCCAAAATCAACTTTTCAGAAACTCTGGGGACCAAACTGTAAATATTAAGCAATTTGGGGTGCAAAAAGATAATATCAGAAAATCCCCACAGCCCACGCGGCGGCGGCGCGTGTGTGAACTTAGCCTTGAACCCAAGCACATCTAGGTCCTCCCTCCTTTAAACACATGGGATACCCTTTGGGGTCCCAAACCCTTTACCACATTAGAGACTTATATAGAGAGCAATTCTTTCTATTCCCATCGATGTGGTAGATTTGTCCCACACCATATTTTCATGTCTCAAACACCTTACTTCGTGGACCAATATCTCTTTCATTTCTCAACAAAATTTGACGATTCTTGGCCCTTCAGTCATCTACTCACTTCGTAGATCATGCATGTGCGAAGAGACAAAGTCTCCAACATGCGGAACACTAGTGTTTAATTCATCAAAGATGGGTGGACGCATCTCCCTGCCAAAGACAAATTTCCAACAGAGTTAACTTTTGTACACTAAAGAAATATCAAAAGAAACAAAGAGATCATAACAGTACATTTTGTATAATTAAACCAGTTCTCAATTTGTTATTGATTTTTAGTTTATTAATTCATAAAGAAATTACTTTTACAATATAATTGGAGTGTATTTATGTCAAAAGGAACATTGTCTTTCAATTTAGTGCAACTCCGACCCCTGCTATTTGCCCGTTTGTGTTCACAAACAGGGCAGGGTCTGCCTTCGAGGAGGAGGGACCGCGTTCCCAGAAGGAGCCAACTAGATTGACCTTCGTGATTACAAGACTTGGGTTCGAGATCGCGAGATAGTGTTGTGATAGTGATGGTGTTCCATCCTACAAAACTCCATAGTAGCAAATGAGTTATGCAACGCGGAACCTTCAATGTATAGAAGACTTTAACCCAATTTTGGAGCAACAAACTCTCGATTTTGGGACTTTAGATCTTGGGAATCATGTGGTGCGTTATGTTACCTAAAAATGATGTCAATCTTGATCGTGTTTGAAAAACTATAATGACCAAAAGTGCTATATCTAAAAATCACAAGACATGACAATTTAATTTATGTGATAGAATGCGAGAAATCGACAAAACTGGTCTCTTATATGAAAGAAATAATCCACTTGATTATTTTCATTAATTGAAAGGCTATATATACAAGTTACATATTACCATAATAGGAGAATCCTATTCCTATTCTATTTCTAAAACCTTATTCTACCATAATTCTAACTATACAATTATGGTAAGTGTATAACACTAATTAAGGTAACATTTACACTACAATATACTACAAATATATATACCATATATACAATAGTGTCTTGTCCTTAATCTGGCCGAGAATGGGTTGTTTGCTGAGAGCCCACTCTTTGGGCATTCTCGGCTGAGCTGCCTTCGCTGCCCGCTTGTTGCGACCGCTTCGCTTGTCGAGAGTCGGGTGCCTCATCTGCCGCCCGATTCTTTGACCGCATCGCTTTAGTCCATCAATATACATGTGATATACACTGCTGTATATTCAGTGTATATCACATATATATTGCTTTGTTTAACGCACCTCCGCAGTCATAGCGGACGGTTTTCGAACGCTGAGACTGTCCCTAAAATCTTCAAAGAGAACCGCTGGTAGACCCTTTGTAAAGATGTCTGCAATTTGATAATGAGACGGGACATGGCATACGCGAACTTGACCCTTTGCAACCTTTTCACAGACAAAGTGAATGTCCATTTCGATATGCTTGGTGCGCTGGTGTTGAACTGGGTTACCTGAAAGGTAGATGGCACTAATGTTATCGCAATATACCAAGGTTGCCTTCTGAATGGGACAGTGAAGCTCCAAAAGCAAATTACGTAGCCAACATGACTCGGAGACCACATTCGCTACCCCTCGATATTCGCCTCTGACCTGGGCGTGGCGAGTTGCTTGACGTTTGCCGACCATGAGACCAAGTTGTTGCCAAGGAACATCTGATGAGCGAAGTCGGCCGTGCGGTGTCGGGACAACCACCCCAATCAGCATCCGTGTAAGAGACAAGTATGGATGTAGATGAAGGATACAAGTGCAACCCATAGTCCAGTGTCCCCTCGATATACCGAATGATGCGTTTTATTACATTCATGTGTTCAACTCTGGGGTCATGCATGAATAAACACACCTGCTGAACCGCATACGTAATATCCGGTCTGGTAAAGGTAAGATCTTTGGAGAGCCCTGCAAGCTGCGATACTGTCGGGTCCTCGTATGGTGCACCTGCTGCGGCACTTAGCTTTGAGTTTACATCAACTGGCGTGGAGGTGGACTTACAGGATGACATCCCAGCCCTCTCGATGATCTCAGCAGCATACTTCCGTTGAGACAGAAATAACCCACCTGAATGACGTTTGATCGCAATTCCCAAAAAGTAACTTAAGGGCCCCAAGTCTTTCATAGCAAATTCAGAACTGAGCATGGCCATGATAGACTGGCGTAAAGCATCGGTGGAGGCAGTCAAGATGATATCATCCACATACAACAGAATGTAGGCCAAGGACGAACCACGGCGGTAGATGAATAAGGAATTATCTCGACTGCGTGAGTGAACCCAATAGTCGAAACAAAGTCGACAAATTGTGTATACCAGGCCGTGGATTCGCTAAGCCCATATAATGATTTCTTCAATAAACAGACATGATTAGGGCGGTTGGGATCCCTGAAACCCAACGGCTGATGCATATAGACTGTTTCCTTGAGGTCACCATGTAGAAAAGCATTCTTGACATCCAACTGATGAATTGGCCAAGTCTTTGAAAGATCCAAGCTAAGGACAGTGCGAATGGTAGCCAGTTTGACCACCGGACTAAACGTCTCACCACAATCAATTCCAACCTGCTGAGTCTTACCATCACCAACAAGTCGCGCCTTATGTCGAGCAAATGACCCATCTGAATTCTCCTTATGAGCAAAAATCCACATAGACCTGATAATATTAATACCATATGGACGGGGCACCAACTCCCAAGTCTTATTATCAATAAGAGCATTATATTCATCAGTCATAGCAATTTTCCAATTAGGGTCATTTAATGCGGACACAGGATTGCGGGGCAAGGGGGATTTAGAGACACCAGAATGTAAATTAAAATGTCTTTTAGGTGTAAAAATACCCTGCTGACTACGAGTGACCGGTTTATGACTCGAGGAAGAATTGATGGAATTTTGGGAATTTTCTGGGCTCGGGACGGACTGGCCAGCAGGCCCACCCAAAACGGTAAAAATTGGACTCAGATTCTGGAGCAGTTCCAGGTGGGTGGCAGCCCGATTCTTTGGAACTATTCCGATGGTGGATTACGTGAGTGTGGCAAGATCTTGTTGGTCCAGGTAGGCGATGGGCCCGCTGGAGGATTTTGGGTACGGGAGATGTCCGAAAAATTCCGAATAATATACGGGGATATTTGGTCATCCAAAAAATTATATGACTTAGGTTCGGGAGTATGAACTTTTTAAATGGGAATTGAGTTTCATCAAAAATGACATGGCGATTGATTATTATTTTCTTGGAGGATAAATCAAAACACTTATAACCACGATGATTTGACGGATAACCCAAAAACACACACGGGGTAGACCGAGCCTGAAGTTTGTTAATTGTGGTGGATGGGAATAACGGATAACACAAGCACCCAAAAATTCGAAGATGAGAATAAGACGGGTTCTTATTATATAGTATTTTTAGGGGGAAAGAATATGTCAGACCTTTAGAAGGAATTATGTTAAGAAGATATGTGGCCATTTGTAGAGCATGATGCCAAAAATATGGAGGTATGGAGGCATGTATTAGGAGAGTTCGGACAATGTTATTTATGGAACGAATTTTGCGTTCGGCTTTCCCATTTTGTGAAGATGTATGAGGACATGAAAAACAAAAATTTATCCCATTAGTAGCACAAAATTCCCGAAACTCCCTATTGTCATACTCTTTCCCATTATCACACTGAATATTTTTATTTCTCTTCGAATTGAGTGCATTATGAACGCTCTAAATTTGATGAAGACGGAAAACACTTGTGATTTATTCGCAATTGGAAACGTCCACAAAAATCTAGAATAATCATCTAAAAAGAGAACATAATATCGATGACCCATTGAACTAAGAATAGGAGATGTCCATAAGTCGCTATGACTAATGTCAAATGGCATAGACGTATGAGAATTAGAGTCTACAAATGGCAACTTAACAATTTTTCCTAATGAACAAGACTGACAAATTGGAGTACGACTCGTACCCTTACAAGAAATAAAGCTATTTTATCTAAAGCTGATAAAATAGAAGATCTCGGATGACCCAGACGAGCATGCCACATGAAAGGAGAGATGGCTGCAAAAGTTGACGGCAAGGCTGGACTCGATGGACTGAAACCGGGCATGATAGGATACAGATCCCCCCTACTATCACACCTCATGAGATGACTCCCCGTCTTGAAATCCTTCACAGAGAAATCGAAAGGATCAAATTCAACGAAATGCAATTGTCATTTGTGAACTTTCGGACGGACACTAAATTTTTAATCAATTTAGGAGCATGTAAAGTATTTTCAAAAGGAGTGGTGGATTGGGGGAGACAACGTTCGACCATACCCTAGAATTGGAATAGAACAGCCATTACCAACAATTATCCCTCGAGGGTGCTCAAATTGGAATAAGATGAGAGAGTACACGATTCTAAGTCATGTGAGTAGTGGCCGGTGTCCATGTACCAATTTGGGTCGGTTGAGACAATCCCAGCGTGTGCATCGCGGCCTCGATGTCGATGCAGTGGGGCTGCATGGTGGGCTTGCGGAGGTGCGGGCCTAAGGACTCTGGCCGTCTTTGGGCCTGGGCCGTGCATTTGTGGGTGCCGTTCTTTGGGCCATCGGCGATGGGCCGCCAATCTGGGCATTGGGCTGGGCTGTTGGCGACCAGCCGGCTTGAAGCTCTTCTTTGGAGGTGCGGGTTCCACCGCCAATGGCCCCTTCTTTGGGCCCACGGTGGTGGTGGCCATTGTACCCTGGATGGGACCCACCGCCGCTTGTTGATCAGGAACCGCCACCGTAACCACCTCGTTTGCCCTCGCGGTTTTTGTTATTTTGCGATTATTCTTGCCGCCACCATTATTATGGTTTTGGCCCGAATTATTAACAAAACCCGAAGAACTAGGAGAGGATGCCACCATGACAATCGGGCTTGCTCTGTATCCCCTTTAGCCAAACCGGCTTCTTCCAACGTCGACATGGAGCGGGCTTGATGAAAGTCGGGAAGAGGGTTGCTTTGGCGAAGGAGAGTTCCAACACCATTATAGGCCTCCAAAGATCGGCAACCAATCGTAGAACTAGACGATTATTTGTTCTTTGGTGCGCCAATATTACTGAGTTGATCCGTCAATTCCTTTAGTTTCTTGCAATATGCGTAAACGTCGAAATACGCCCATTCGAACGAGAGAATTCTGCTTTCGAAGTGTGACGACACGGGAATGTTGGTTGTCTTGAAATATGTCACGCAATCTATTCCATGCAGCCATAGCCGTGGTATCGGGCTCCATAATCGTCTGTAGAAGGTCCACTGAAATAGTGGCGTATATCCACCGAAGAACGGTAGCATCAAGTGTAATCCATAACTCAGGATCCTCCGCAGGAAGAGGTCTAGCGGGAGGAATGATGTGATGAAGAACTTGATAAGATATAGCGTGAATTTTAAACAACTCCACCCACGTTGCATATTGAACGTTTTTCATCTCAAGGACAATAGGGACACTGAGCTTGATATTGGAAACCGTGAGGGCAGGGTGAAAATTGTTCTTAGACATATTTGAAAGAACAAGGAAGGAGGTTAAATTTAAGAGAGGTTTTTTAGAGCGGAAGACAAAATTTTGGAGAGAAAAACCCGAGGGGGAGGGGGGGGGTTCTCCGCCACAAGGCAAAAGTTGAGAGAAAACTTTTGTGTAGACCTAGTCTCTTGATACCATGAAAGAAATAATCCCCTTGATTATTTTCATTAATTGAAAGGCTATATATACAAGTTACATATTACCATAATAAGAGAATCCTATTCCTATTCTATTTTTAAAACCTTATTCTACCATAATTCTAACTATACAATTATGGTAAGTGTATAACACTAATTAAAGTAACATTTACACTACAATATACTACAAATATATATACCATATATACAATAGTGTTTTGTCCTTAATCTAGCCGAGAATGGGTTGTTTGCTGAGAGCCCATTCTTTGGGCATTCTTTGAGAAGAGTGCCTCTGCTTGGCCCGATTCTTCTTATTTGTTCTGTTCTTGAGAGTCAGCTGCCTCTCACCTTGCTTGATTCTTTGCTATACATTTCTTTGAGAGGCTGCCTCTCTACTGTGATTTACTGCCTGCTTTAGTCCATCAATATACATGTGATATACACTGCTGTATATTCAGTGTATATCACATGTATATTGCTTTGTTTGACATTATATTTGGGGGTAGGTTCAAAGTAATACTTTAAATATAGTCTTGAGCACTTTTGATCCTCAAAGTTTTCCAAAGGTGATAATACTTTTCGTCTTGTTCACCCTCCTTCATAGATATACACTTTTAAAATTTTAATGTGCAAGAAAGCAATTTATACGTACTAAATTCCTTACACCAAGGGTCATAAGTATAGCCTAACATGATGGCTTTTGATGAAAAAACAAAAACAAATAAAAAGGTGCATGAATTCAAGAAAAAATAAGTTATATTCTATCCTTTCATTCAAAAGCCAGCTTCTTGGCCAGACATAATATGGAAATGATCACATCACAAATTCACAATGATGTATAACTTAAGCTTCAAACAACAACATACCCCGTGGAATTCCACAACGTGGGGTCTGAAGAGGGTAGAGTGTACGCAGACCTTACTTCTACCTTGGTAGGTAGAGCAGCTGTTTCCGAGACCCTCGGCTCAGGACAAGAAAAGCAGAAAAAAACAGTCAGCCCCGATCAAAAATTTAAAATTTAAAGCTGTATGAAAATGCTGACAGCAAACACGAATACGCCATAATAGCGCATCCTGAAAAGGAAAAGAAAAGGAAGAAAGAAGAAGCAGTAACTAACACAGATAAATGAGATAAATCAAGTACATTAAAGAACGCATACCGATAGAAATAAAATTACAGAAGGCTATAAAGCAATACTACGCCTATTCTTATCATATGCTAAGAGGGCCTACAATAATAACACTACAACTACCCGTTTGTAGGCGTAAGTAGGACTACACTCGACTACCTACTACCTCTCTACCATAATATGTGTCCTCCACAACCCCCTATCTAAGGTCATGTCCTCAGTAAGTTGTGCCTGCTCCATATCCCGTCTAATTACCTCTCCCCAATATTTTTTCGGCCCACCTCTACCCCTCCTGAACCCGTCCATAGCCAACCTCTCACACCTCCGCACTGGGGCATTTGTGTCTCTCCTCCACACATGTCCAAACCATCTCAACCTCGCTTCCCGCATCTTATCATCCACCTAGGCCACTCCCACTCTGCTTCGAATATCAACATTTCTAATCATATCCCTCCTTATATGCCCACACATCCATCTCAGCATCCTCATCTTCGCCACTCTCATTCTTTGGGTGTGTGACGTCTTGACTGACCAACACTCCGCCCCATACAACATAATCGGTCTAACCACCGCCCTATAACTTAAGCTTCAAAGCAACCAAAAAAAAAAACAACGATTCTTTAAGCATACGATTCTCGGATTGTGATTACATGCCATTCATATCAATATGAAGAATATCCTTAATTATATTTCCCTTGACTTAAAAGTCAATTTTAGTTTCTCTTTTTAATTTTTAACTTTATAAATTAATTTGATTAACAACACTTCTTTATAATACCCTCGATCCTTGGATATATATGGATAGATGATTCACTTATGACATATGCTTTTTTCAAGTACTTCCACGACAGCTTTAATTTATTTTTTTAGTAGCATAATTTATGGCTACCGTGAATTTTATTAAGTATATGCTTTTATCTTTGCATATTTCTGGTATGCCTAACCCATAAATTAGAACGTGGGAGGTGTGGATTAGATTCTTGAACACGTGTATTAAGAACCACAAATTTCGTTCATTGCTTAGCTGCATAGCATGTATAGAAAAAGAAAAAGAAATTTAAGTTAATATATATATTCACAGTGTAAATTATATTTATATGTATATAAGCGGTTTAGTTACCATTTGCTTAGGTTACTTAGCGCTTGTCATAGTCACATACTTGATCTAGAATTTAAAGTATATATAGGTTCTAAAGTTTAGTATATATACATATTTAGTGAATTTTTCAATGGATATATAAAATTTTGGATCAAAATTATTGAATTTTTCCTGACTCAGTACTTCCCATGCTACTTTATAAGTAAACTAATTCTATAAATACTTTTTTACACTGCCAGTTTGTGTATAAACTTAAAACCCTAAGAAAAATGTTGCAAGAAATAAATTGAGAGACTTAAATATAATGGTGTCCGATAGTTTGGAATAAATTAATGCTTTGATATAGAGGATATTTCATCTTATTCTAGTACTATAAAATCATCTTTTTACTAGTCATTAAAATTCTGATTCTTGAAATGGATCAAGAATCATAATCTTTCGGAAGTGTGGATGAGGAAAAATGACAGATATTATCTACAGTATTGAGATTATTAGATTGATTGCCATTTCTCTTCATGTTTTTTTTTTATTTCTTTTATGAAAATGAAAGGGAAATAAGGATGTGTTTGGTATGAAAAAGTACTTTTTAGAAATTCTTTTCCTAAGAAATAAATGGTTAATTTTTTATATTTAATTTGATAGGTAAAGATAAAATATTACCTGAAAAGCATTTATATACAATTTAGAAAATATTATGGAGGGAGGAGGGCGGGAGTGAGTTATGTTGGGTGGTCTATGATACTAGGGGTGGGGGTAGGAGTTTTTTGGGTGGAGGGGTGTTGGGAGTTGGGCGGGGGCAAGGGTGGGAGTGAGGGTGAGTGCAGGAGCCGGGAGAGGGGAGTAGTACAACGCTTTAGCCTTAGTGCATCCGCCCTTGGCGGGAGTAGGGTGGATTGTTGGGATTGGGGGAGATCATTAGCATGGAATACCACTTATGAAATGTGTTTTAACTATTTTCGTTAGGAAATTAAAAAATTTATTTTCGAAAATATTTTGATCAAGAAATAAGGAAAAACACATTCTCCCGAAAATATTTTCCTCCAACCAAACACACCTTAATTCCGTTATTTCTCTTGTCAATTTCTTGTTAAATGTGAAAGATAGAATAATTTCCCTTAGCAATTTCTTTCATTATTCACAATATATATAGCTGTACAAGGTTGATTTCTAATATGGTACGAATCCTAACTTACCTTACAAAGGTTGATTCCTAATACAATTAGAATCCTAAGTTACCTTAAATATACATTTATCATAATTACAAAATATACGACGAATATTCTGAGAATATTCGCTAATACTCCCCCTCAGACGGAGCGGGAGGAGGCCGAATGCTAAATTTGGATCGGAAGTCGGTGAAGAGTCGCGGTAGTCCCTTTGTGAAAATATCGCATCGATACGAGGAAGGCACGTGTAAAATTTTGACGACCACGAGCAACCTTCTCTCGCACAAAGTGGATATCCATCTCAATATGCTTAGTTCGCTGATGTTGGACTGGATTATGAGACATATAGATAGCAGATATGTTGTCACAATAAACTATAGACGCCTTGCGTAATGGACACTGGAGCTCCAAAAGAATATTTCGGAGCCAACAGATCTCAGCGACGACATTAGCAACTCCGCGATATTTTGTTTCAGCACTCGAACGGGACAGCGTGGCCTGCCGCTTGGCGGACCATGAGATAAGATTATCCCCAAGAAATACACAGTACCCGGAGGTGGAGCGATGTGTGTCGGGGCATCCTGCCCAATCTGCATCCGTGTAGGCAAGCAATTTGGTTGGGGCAGAGGGGTATAGATGTAAGTCAAAGTCAAGTGTGCCCTTAACATATCTGATAATACATTTGAGGGCGGCAAAATGGGACTCTCGGGGGTCGTGCATGAACAGACACACCTGCTGAACGGCATATGCAATCAGAAACTGGTGCACCGTCATTGGCACTAAGCTTGGATTTTGAGTCCACCGGAGTTGGCATAATTTTACAATTTGCCATCTTGGCCCTGTACACTATCTTTTCTGCATACTTTCGCTGACACAGGAACATATTAGCAGCAGATCTAGTCATCGATATACCCAAAAAATAACTTAGCTTCCCCAAGTCAGTCATAGCAAATTCAGTTTTGAGTAGAGCAATGATTTCATTCTTCAACCCGTCAGATGAGGCAGTAAGAACAATATCGTCGACATATAATAGCAAATATGCAGTGCTGCTACCTCGGTGAAAAGTGAAGAGAGAGGTATCACACCTGCTACATACAAAGGCGGTGGTAGGCAGGCATGCAACAGAAGTGTGCGGACCATGTTATTGATGGTACGTATAATTCTTTCAGCCTTTCCGTTTTGGGAAGAAATATAGGGACAAGAAAAACGGAAAACCATGCCTTGTTTAGAACAGAAATTGTGAAATGTCGAGTTATTAAATTCACGTCCATTATCACATTGGAATGATTTAATAGATTTTTCAAATTGTGTCTTAATGAATTTTTGAAACTCGATGAATTTTGCAAAAACTTCAGATTTGAATTTCAGTGGGTAAATCCAGACAAAATGTGAAAAATCATCCAAGAATACTAGATAGAATTTATGACCCAAAGAGCTAGCAATCGGAGATGTCCATAAATCAGCATGAACAATATCAAAAGGAGAAAATGTAACATTGTTTGATGACATAAAGGGAAGACGAGTATGTTTGCCTAGTGGACAAGAAAAATAGTGTTGGGCAATTTTCCCATTATTTCATTGAATACGCTTAGAAGTCCTAAGAAAAGTAAAAGCGGGTCTCAGGTGTCAGTCGGTTGTGCCAAGTTGAGGAGAGATCGCCATAAGGGATAGAGGTGCTTATGCGGTCTGACGGCGGAAGATTGAGTGAATGGGTAGAGGTCTCTCACACTATTGCGGCGTGTAAGAATTTTTCCGTATTGAGTTCCTTCACAGAAAAACCAAAGGGTCAAATTCGATACGAATTATTGCTAGTGAATTTTCTAACAGAGATTAAGTTTTTAATGATGTTAGGTGTGTATAGGACGTGGTTTAGGTAGAAAGGTGGATGTGGATGTTTGGTGTGTGTTACCGTAACCTTCAATTGGAATGTGATTACCATTGCAAGCGGTAATAAATTAAGGACACTTTAGCCGGCGTAGTTGAGATAGGTTACCTGGACGATCGGGTGAGGTGATATGTGGCTCCGGTGTCCATGTACCAATTGTCGTCGGTGTTGAAGATTCACGGTGGTGTATGCAGCCCAAATCGATTGGGGCCAGTGCCGCTTTGCCAGTCTTCTTCGGACTACAATGGGCGCTGCGATTCTTCTATTCTTTGTGCAATTAGGTGGAGCTGCCTGGTGGTAGGCGGGCAGGCCCAACAGGCGATCGACCAAGGCTCTGGGCCGGGCCCTGCGATCGAATGCGGGCAGCGGCGAGGCCCGGTTCTGGTTGAGCCCTACTGCTGCTGGTTGGGCCTTGTTGTCGATCCCATGGTTGCGTTGGCCCTTTCGCGCCCTTGCCTTTGTTGTTGCGACCTCTGCCGCCACGACCTCCGCCGCTCTGTTCGCTGCTGCCGCCTTGAGGCTCAGTTCTTTGTTAGCGCGGTGTTGCCATCCGTCGCGGCTAACGCCTTTGATTATGTTCCTCTTGTTTAGCACGTCTAGTTTCTTTCAACAATAGTTGTGAGCGTGCCTTGTTGAAACTTGGGAGAGGTCGGCTTGTTGAATCATTGTTGCGAGTGTGTCATATTCACCTTCGGTAAACCCGCAACAAGTTGAAGCACCATCTTGGTTTCAAGCGAAGTCCCGACGTTGGATAGTTGATCGGTTATGAGTTTGATTGCTTACAATATTCGGACATGTTGTTAAAATTCTCGGCGGGTATTGTTGAATTGCTCTTCCAAATACACAACCCGAGTATTTTTATTGTCTGAAAGATTTCTTCTAGGGACCCAAAGTTCACGTGCCGTAGCACCTTTGTTTTCACGATAGTGCATGCAGATCTTTGGAGATGGTGCCGTAGATCCATTGTTTGACGATGGCGTCAAGGCGACGCCTTGATTAGTGCAGAACGTCGGTGGGACGAGGAACAGATTCGTCAATGTGATCGAGCACGTTGTATGCACATGCATGAATGTAGAATAGTTCCATCCACATGGAATATTGACAGTCTTCTTGGTCAAGAATTATAGGGATAAAATTCTTGATGTTGTTAACGGCGAATGCCGGATGAAAAGAAGTTATTGAACGTTGAGAGGGGTTTTCAAGTGTGCCAGTGGATGAAACGGAATTTGTGGGAGAAGACATGGTTGCCGCCTGTCGAGGGAAGGGAATTTTCTGGTTTGGCCGAAATATGGAGGAAGAAACCAGATTTTTTTTTTGTGAAAGCAGAAAAAAAATCTGATTTCGGCCGGGAATGAAGATTTAGGTTTTAGGCTCTTGATACCATGAAAGATAGAATAATTTCCCTTAGCAATTTCTTTCATTATTCACAATATATATAACTGTACAAGGTTGATTCCTAATATGGTACTAATCCTAACTTACCTTACAAAGGTTGATTCCTAATACAATTAGAATCCTAAGTTACCTTAAATATACATTTATCATAATTACAAAATATACGACGAATATTCTGAGAATATTCGCTAATAAAATGGAAAAGAAAGGGCTAGTGCCTATAGTTGAAAATTAGCAATATTATGCCTCTTTTTAATTATTGTATTTGAAGGTAAGTAGCAGCCAATGGATCTTCTTTTATACCATCTGAAATAATCCAGGAATATCATTAAAGAAGTTTGATCCATTTTTAGCTAGTGACTTTTAACTAACTTATAATTGAACAAGGACTGATCGGACTTGCTATGTAAGAAACCCAATATGGATACAAACCTATTATACCACGCCCGGGGAGCCTATTTCAAACCATATAAAGATTTTTTCAACATGCAAACATAATCCGGATGTGTAGGATTTCGGAAAATCAAAGGCTGGTGCATGTAAACTGTCTATTGTAGATGGCCATGTAAGAATGAATTTTTGACATCAAACTGATGAATGGACCATGATTTTGACAGTGCCAGGCTAAGAACAGTCCTGATAGTTGATGGCTTAACTACCGAACTTAATATTTCACCACAATCCATACCAATCTGCTGAGACATGTCATCACCAACAAGACGGGAGACGATGGTACACCATTTGTGTAAGTGATATGTTAGAGAGTAGTTTGCTAGGAAGAATGTTTAAAATATTTGTGGCCATTTGAAGTGCATGGTGTCGAAAAATTGGTGGTGTGGACTAATGCACAAGAAGTGTGCGAATCATATTGTTAATCGTTCGAATTTTTCTTCCTGCTTTCCCATTTTGAAGTGATGTATGTGGCCATGAAAGACGCAAAGACATCTCATTTTGGTGACAAAAATCATTAAATTGAGTATTTATAAATTCCCTCGCATTGTCACATTGAAAATATTTAATGGATTTGTCAAATTGAGTTTTGATAAAAGCATTAAATTGTTTAAAAACGGTGAAGACTTGCGACTTCTTCCCTAAGGGAAATGTCCATAGAAAATTCGAATAATCATCCAAAATAAGCATATAATATTTATGACTTGCAGAACTCAAAACCAGAGAAGTCCAAAAATAACAATGCATAAGATCAAATGGCATAAGCGTATTTGAAGTAGATAATGAAAAATGAAGTTTAACATGCTTCTCAAACACACAAGACTCGCAAACAGAAGAGTCCAAAAGTTTATTACAAGTAACAAAATTATTTTTTCTAAGAGTATTGAACACCGGTGCTCCCGGGTGTCCCACCGATTATGCCATACAATAGGAAAAATAGCTGCAAAGGTTGATGATTTGGTCACTTGGTTGTTGGAAGTGGTAGTGATGGGATACAAGTCCCCCATGATATTACATCTCATTAGTGGCATTCCCGTCTGAAAGTCCTTCACAGAAAACCCAACAGATCAAAATTCACAGAAACATTGTTGTCAGTTGTAAAACGTCGTACATATATCAAGTTTTTAATTAGTTTTGGTGCATGTAAGACTTTTTTCAAATATAACGGTGGGTGAGGGAGGGAATTTTGACTTGACCAATACCACGAATTAGAATTTCCTGCTCACTGTCGACAACAATATTTCTATTACTGCTCATATTAAAATAAGACGAGAGATTACTTTGAGATGTCGTCATGCGTGACGTAGCCCCTATGTTCATATACCACAACTCATCAAAAACATTCAGATTCATGTTGTTCATGGCCTGTTCGATATCGGTGGGAGCATAACTTGCGGAAGATGGTCCATGGGCTGCAAAAGCTTGTTGCAGACGAGAACCTAGAACTCCGGACTGTCGGTTTGAAGATGATGGCCTGGCTCATGACGAGGTGGGGTATGGGCACGGAGGGGCAGCCCATTGTGGTGCCCAAGCCCAAGGCAGGTACTGCCCCCACTGGCCACCGCTGGACTAGGCTTGCGGCTACCACTGGCTGGGCCGCCACTGCCCCTGCTGCTGGTGGTTGTTGATGCCGTCGACTAATTGGCTGTCGCCCCTATCCCGTCCCTTTCCACCATTATTTTTTCCTTTGTTATTATTACGATTTGACCCCCATTTTTTAACATTGTTGTCGAACTAGAATTTTGGGTCGCAAAATCCGCAGAAAATGAGTTGGTGGAGACAAGGACTGTTACGACAATGGCTGCCCCTAAGGTTATTTTGCTTTGCCTTGCAGGTTTCTTCGAGAATTAATCTCGAACGAACCTCATAAAATGGAGGTAGCGGATTACTTTGTTGAATGAACGTAGCAACCCCATCATATTATTCATTCAACCCCGAAATTAATTGAAGAACCAATTGTTGATTCGTCACCGGTGCACCAATATTGAATAATTGGTTGGCAAGCATTTTCAACTCTTGAAAATAGGTGGAAACTTTTGAAAAATCATCCAACTTGACGTTGGTGAATTGGTTTTCAAGATATACTGCCCTAGAAAGTTTATTATCCTGAAAAATATTTTGTAAACGCTCCCACGCTTGTTGTGCCGTAGAGTCTGGTTCCAAAACAGTATGCAAAAGATCGTTGGAGATGGTGCAGTAAAACCATTGAAGTACTATAGCTTCTAAGCAAGACCATAACTTTTTGTCAACACCGGTGGTGTCCGATGAAGACTCGAAAGGGAGGATATGGTCTATTACTTTATATGCTCGGCAATGGATTTTCAATAACTCCGCTCACGAGGTGTATTGCCCTTTTTCCATCTCAATTGTAATTGAAATAAAGTTCTTGACGATGTTTACGAAAAGAGTTGGATGGAACTTTTGTTTGTCGGACATAGAAACCCACGAAAAATACTAGAATAAAGGTAGGAGAAGAAGAGAATAAGAAAAATAATTTGTGAGTGGTGGAGGAACCCTAACCTGGAAGTGGTTGTCGGCTAGGGAATAATGGGAGGAAGGGCGGTATTAGGGTGATTTTAGGTTTAGCCGAAGGAAGTATTAGGGTTAGGTTTAGTTTAGGTTTAGGGTTTATGAGGAAAAACCCTTAGGGTTCAGCCAAAAAAAAGGAGAAAAAATTCGGGAAGGGTGGGTAATGCCGAGTAAAGGGGGGGGGGGGCAAAATTAATTTGTGGCTCTTGATACCATGAAGGAAGTGAATTCCATGAGTTTATTTCATTTCAATCTTGTAATATATATACAAATGTATAAGCCTAATATTAAGGGAAGATCTATCTAATCATACCCTAATTATGTGATATTAATTTATAATCATATTCTAGTCATCCTAAATTATGTGATACTAATTTATAATTACAATTGATATGATTGAACTAATTTTCCTAACAAGCTCCATTAAGAAAAGAGAGATACGTTAAATGTTGGACTCACCAAAATAATCTTGTGTAAACCTATAAGTCAATCAAAATATTAGCAACACGAAAGCTGAAAGCAAGGATTAACATCTAAGTCTATTTACCATGAGGTGATTGGTCAATATATCAGTTCCCACCTAGTATAATTCGAGAGATAACTGAGGATATCTAAAAAATTATCTACATCATATACATTTTGCATGTGGTAGATATTAAAGGTTTAGAACTATGCTCCATCGGTGCAAAAAAAATTAATTGGAGCAGTTTTTTAAGAGCTTTGCGAGATTCATGAAGCTAATCACCGCTCTCGTAGCTTAATATCTTTGACTTCATTAGTTTAATAGTTCTGATAGTCTAAAACAGGTAATGATATTATATTTGATGACGGTACGAGCTTGGTATCCCAAAGTCTTTTTTTTCACTTTAATGTTATTCATTATCTCATGAAATCATTTTCCCAGACTCTAGAACCATATACTGAATATTATTTACTCAGCCGCAGCAAAGTGACTTCACATTTCATTAAGCAAGTACCTGCCGCCACATAGTCCAGAGAGGAGAGAGAACTTTAGATTATTAAAATAGAACAAAACTTTCATGTGGTTTGGACACGATAATGTCCAACGAAAAGCATGTCCAAATTAGAAACCAATACAAACACGGCAAAAACCAATCAGAATAAAAGGAAACAAAATGTCTAACTTACCTGAAGACAATAATAAAAGATATTTGCATCATCACGAGCCACTGAAAGAACAATCTCTTTGGAAGGCAATTCCATGGTAAAACATGCAGACTGATCAACGGACATCTGTGCTACAATTGCTTCAAGAACAGGTGATACGGGTTCACTGCCAATCTCAAACTAAACTCTTCAGACACTTCAAGATGCTCCATAATGCAACCGGTAGGGTTGAAAATTCATTCGACAGGTTGGATGATCCATCCCAAGCGCAGAAGCAACATCAAGGTCCGATGATGTAACTATGATCCCTTCATCCAAAACATAACATGTCTCGTTCACGGATCAAAATATAAAAGAATAATTAAACAACAAACACATTAAAAATATTGTAAATCGTCTTATACACATAAGTATAGTCCGTCTTTCACATCTACCAATGCTATTTGCTGGTAGTGAATATGACAAAAATGCAATTTGAAGTAATATTCTCTTGAATTCGGTCATAACTGCTGGCAGTCCGCAGATATAATAAAAACTTATAAGAAAGCAAACTCTATAATTTAGCAAGTGAACATGAGGTGATTGTACCTATTTGTTAAAAAGATATGATCGTGTAAACGTGTACAATAAATACACTACAATTCCTACCCATAATTAGAATATATCACATATATTGTGAATATATTTAGTGATAGATAATTATGGTAAACTAGGATTGCTCTTGTATTGTGACTAAAATTACTCTTGTATTAGGGTTGTATATTGTACACTATATATATTGATATTAATGAGAAAGACTCCACAAGAGAGATTAATATCATCTTACATCGTATCAAGAGCCAAAACCCTAACTTAGAAAAAATTCTCTTCTTGCCCCCCCCCCCCCGAACGACGGCACCAATATTTTTCTCTTCCCAATTTCCACCACTCTAATGGAGAATTTGGCTACTCCCACCTCTTCCGATGCTTCCACTTCTAATTCAGTCGTCATCCAACCACCCACTACCCTCTCCTCACCGTCTTTCCACCACTCTAATGGAGAATTTGGCTACTCCCACCTCTTCCGATGCTTCCACTTCTAACTCAGTCGTCATCCAACCACCCACTACCCTCTCCTCACCGTCTTTCCATCCGGCTCTCGCCGTTACCAACATCAAGAATTTTATCTCTATAATTCTTGATCAGGAAGATGGCCAATATTGGTCCTGGGTGGAACTATTTTGTATCCATGCATGTGTATATCATGTGCTTGATCATATAGATGATTTTTTCCCTCGTCCTCCTATATGGACGACATCACATGTCGTCGCCTCGATGTCGTGGTCAAACAGTGGATATATGGCACTATATCCAAGGATTCACTATACACAATCATGAAAACGGGTGCCTCTGTCCGTGATCTATGGACACGTTTGGAAGAATTTTTTCAAGACAACAAGAACACTCGCGCAGTGTACTTGGAAGAACAGTTTAACAACACCATTCTTGAAATTTTTTCTAATATATCAGAATATTGTAAGCAGTTAAAACTGGTGGCAGATCAACTGTCCAACGTTGGTACGCCTGTGTCCGAAACAAAGATGGTGTTACAATTAGTTGCGGGCCTCCCTAAGGGTAAATATGACACCCTAGCCACGATGATACAACATGCTGACCCTCTACCAAGTTTCAACAAAGCACACTCGCAATTGTTATTGGAGGAAACTCGACGTGCGAAGCAGGACGGGCATAACCAGAAGGCATTAGCAGTTGAAGCGCCCGCACAACATCAGGCCGCCGCCGGCCAGCAGCCTTCGCCAGAAAACATCCAACCGCCGAGGCAGAGATGGCAGGGGCCGCGGCAGTGGGCGAGGCGGCAAGGGCCACGGGAAAGGATAAGGCCAACACCCACAGCAGTTCAGCAACACCGCGTCATGGGCCAGCCCAATCTCTGGTTAACCAAATCAGAACTGGGCCACGATTTTAGGGTATCATCCCGCCGAGTACCCTTTTCAGCAACAAGGGTTACTGGGCCAGGCTCCAGGTCTGCGACCGCCACTGTTCCAGCAATAACAGGCCCATGTTGTGCAGGCCCAGTTCCCACAACAGCCCTCAAATCAAATCCCCACTGATTTAGGTCAGACATTCAGCAGTATGAGTTTGCAGCAGCTCGACAAAAATTGGTATATGGACTCCAGAGCCTCATCTCACCTCACCCGGTCCGTAGGTAATCTTTCCCAATTGTTTCATTTAAAGTCTCCACAATTTATTACAGTTGGCAATGGTCATCGCATTCCAATTCAGGGCTATAGTCACACCCACACTCCACCACCTCACCCACCCTTCTCCCTAAATAACGTCCTGCATGCCCCATACATCATCAAAAATTTAATATCCATTAGGAAATTTACTTGTAATAATTCTGTGTCTGTTGATTTTAATCCCTTTGGTTTTACTGTGAAGGATCTACGTACGGAGACACCTCTTACGAGATGCAATAGCACATGGGACCTCTATCCATTCACATCCTCGTCCGCTACCGGTTACCACCCACACATTACCCTAGCTGCTATGTCTCCGTCAATTTGACACAATAGGCTCAGACATCCAGGAGCTCATGTTTTTAATTTTCTTAGAATTAATAATTTTATTCAATGTGATGGGAAACTTGCCCAGACCTACGTTTCCTGTCAATTTGGCAAACATGTTCATCTTCCATTTAATTCCTCAGTTAGCATTACGTTTGCTCCTTTTGATATTGTTTATGCTGATTTATGGACTTCCCTCATTACTAACTCCCTAGGTCATAAATATTATCTCGTGTTATTGGATGACTACTCTCACTTTCTTTGGATCTACCCTTTAAAATTTAAGTCCGAAGTCTTTGCCAAATTTCTTGAATTTTGCACATTTATCAAAACGCAATTCGAACGAGCCATTAAATCTTTTCAATGTGACAATGGCCATGAATTTAACAACTCCGCATTTCAAAAATTCTGCAACAATAATGGCATGGTCTTCCGATTTTCGTGTCCTCACACGTCCGTCAAAATGGGAAAGCCGAGCGTATCATCCGTACAATAAATAACATAGTCCGCACTTTTCTGTTTCATGCCTCCCTCCCTCCATCCTTTTGGGTTTATGCGGTCAAAATGGTAGAATACGTCCTTAATATTTTACCCACTAGTACCCTCCATAACATGACTCCAAGCAAAATCTTACACCGTCGGGTTCCCTTCTATGATCACCTACGGATATTCGGTTGCATATATTTCCCTAATCTCTCTTCCACAGCCTCTCACAAATTAGCTCCCCGCACTACTCCGTGTGTCTTCTTAGGTTTCCCGTCAAACCATAGGGGCTCTCTATGCTGTGACTTATCCATTCGTCAAATTCACGTCTCGCGTCACGTCACTTTTGACGAGACGCAATTCTCCTTTTCGAACATCCAAAAATTTCAAAAACCGGATTATGAATTTTTAGACGAATCAACTCTCTCTCTCTTGTCACCCTTCGAGAACTGTGCCCGACTGACACCACTGCACCTCCACAGCCTTCATCTACCATCGTACAGCGCATGCCGTCTGCATCTCTGCTACCGGTGTCCTCCCTGTCACCGCCTCTTGCCACCTCTAGCACCACTTTGCCTCCAGGTTCCACCGACTCACAAGTCACCGTCCCATCCATTGTACCATCCCCACAGTCTAACCACCGTGCTGATCCCAGTCCGTCCATCAACCACCACCCAACAAACCCAGTTATCGGACCTACTACGCCACCGACTCCGTACCCTACCCTACAGACCTCCTCCATTTCTGGCATACCGAGAATCCCCACAAATCCCTACCATAATTCATCAGCATCCAACGACCGAACCCAATCGACTCCAATCCCAAACACTGTCATTGTTCCGCCCCACCCGACAACCACTCTCGACCAAAACCCAGTCTCGATAACACCAACTACACCATACCCGATTCTAACATCACCCAATCTAACCAACCAGTCAACCAACACCCTTACCCAGACAACGCCCACACACCGGATGGAAACTCGTGCCCAACACGGGATCTTCAAAGCCAAAGTCCAATTTAACCTGTCCACCCAAATAATTTCACCTATTCCAAAAAGCCCTAAATTAGCCAAACTGGACCCGAATTGGAATACGGCCATGCGTGAGGAGTTTAATGCTTTAACGAAATATCATACTTGGGACTTGCTTCCTCGACTGAAGGGGGTGAATGTGATCCATTGCATGTGGATTTTTCATCACAAGTTCAGGGATAGTGGTGACTTAGAAAGATACAAGGCAAGATTCGTGGCAAATGGTACTAACCAGCAGCAGGGCATTGATTGCGGTGAGACATTCAGTCCGGTTGTTAAACCGGCTACCATTTGCACAGTTCTAAGCATTACTATGGGAAAACATTGGCTGATTCATCAGCTAGATGTGAAGAATGCATTTTTTCATGTGGATTTAAGAGAAAATGTATACATGCACCAACCGCCTGGTTTTGTCTACCCAGCTGCCCCACATTATATGTGTCATCTCTGTAAGTCAGTCTATGGCTTAAAACAGGCCCCCAGAGCATGGTATGATCGTTTTTCGCAGTTCATTATGCGTCTTGGGTTTACATGCAGCATGTGTGATAACTCTCTTTTTACTTTACATCGAGGTCGTGATACTGCTTATTTATTGTTATATGTGGATGACATTGTTATTACTTCCTCTACTGTTGTGTTGAAAAATGAGATTATTGCACTGCTCAAGTCTGAATTTGCCATGACTGATTTGGGGAAGTTGAGCTATTTCTTGGGGACCTCAGTCACTAGATCTACAGATTGTATGTTTCTTTGCCAGCGTAAGTATGCAGAAGAGATCGTGCACAGGGCTAAGATGGACAATTGCAAAATCATGTCCACTCCAGTTGATTCTAAATCCAAACTTAGTGTCATGGTTGGTAATCCAGTGACTGATCCTACTATGTATCGAAGTCTTGCAGGTGCACTTCAGAATCTCACCTTCACCAGGCATGACATTGCCTATATTGTCCAGCATGTATGCTTGTTTATGCATTCCCCCAGGGAACCTCATTTTACTTCCCTCAAACGTATCATTCGATATGTTAAGGGCACACTGGATTATGGACTACACTTATACCCCTCCGCACCGAACACGTTATTATCCTACACAGATGCAGATTGGGCAGGCTGTCCAGACACCCGCCGCTCTACATACGGCTACTGTGTGTTTTTGGGTAATAATCTCATCTCTTGGTCTGTCAAGCGGCAAGCCACATTATCCCGTTCGAGTGCAGAAGCTGAGTATAGAGGAGTTAGTAATGTTGTTGTTGAGATCTGTTGGCTCCGAAACCTTCTCTTGGAGCTTCAGTGTCCTTTAAGTAAAGTGTCTCTGGTCTACTGTGATAACATATCCTCCATATACTTGTCTCACAATCCGGTTCAGCATCAGCGAACCAAGCATATTGAGATGGACATCCACTTTGTTCGCGAGAAGGTTGCTCTAGGACATATTAAGGTATTGCACGTGCCTTCCTCATATCAATACGCGGATATTTTCACGAAGGGCTTCCCGAGACAGCTGTTCCTTTCAGATCCAGTCTTAGCGTTAGGCCTCCTCCCGCTCTGACTGAGGGGGTGTGTAAACGTGTACAATAAATACACTACAATCCCTATCCATAATTAGAATATATATCATATATTGTGAATAGATTTAGTGATAGATAATTATGGTAAACTAGGATTCCTCTTGTATTAGGGTTGTATATTGTACACTATATATATTGATATTAATGAGAAAGATTCCACAAGGGAGATTAATATCATCATATCGTAATAGTTTCACAGCAAGGTAGTATTTAAAATCTACCATATGTGCAGATAACTTTGAAAAAATAGAGCAAAGGTACCAACTTTACCATTCTGTCTACCCATGCCCAGAAAAACTCTATTCTACTACTTAGATGCATGTCAATGAGATACCAAAAACTCATGAACACACGGGCCAAACATCTGATACCCTAATCTCAGAAAATTATGTAGGATCCTCAATCATTATAAAAAACTGATAAGCTAATTGATAAGACAATATCAAAGCTGACTATAGACACAAATACCCTAAGGTGATTGTTCTTATTTATTAAAAAGATACGATCGTAATAGTTTCACAGCAAGGTAGTATTTAGAATCTACCATATGTGTAGATAGCTTTCAAAAAAATAGAGCAAAGGTACCACCTGTACCATTCTGTTTACCCATGCCCATAAAAACTCTATTCTGCTACTAAGATGCATGTCAATGAGATATACCAAAAACTCATGAACAAACGGGCCAAACATCTGATAAGCTAATTGGACAGACAATATCAAAGTTGACTATAGACACAAATGCCCTAGCAAGAATAGAGCCCTTATTTAGCATTCATGTCATTTTACCTGGCCAAATGCATTAAAGCATTTCTTTTTGCCCTTATTTACATGTCATTAGTAGTTCATTTTTTTCTGTAACCATTGACAAATGTAGTATTTGTTGGTTACTTATATAATGCAAACACATAACAATTTACTTGCCATATGGACTCAAGCAATAACTCGTAAGCAAGAAAATGTTATATTTTGCTGATTAAAATCTCTAAGTTGACTTTTGAGTCGTGAATTTTTCCCTGGATTCACAATACCTGCATCACAATATAATTCGAAAAAAAGCCTGGACCATGGCTTTTGGTCTTTCTTCCGGCTACACAGTTACTTCAAATTCATTCCCCCTTTTTACGGTACTGTTCGACACCTCCGTGTTTGACCATTGTCATTGACACCGACTAAGAATGTGAGTTTAGATGGGGACATCCGTGCAGTTTGGGATCAAGCTTCCATCAATGTCCTGACTTATGTAAGGGTGGGAAAGCAGAATAGCTGACTCATACTGTAAAATTGCAGAAATAAGCCAAAATATTTGCCTGATCTATTGACAATAGAGTTTTTACATACCTGACAGAGTATTATCACCATTGTAGATGAGAAGTTGTGAAGAAGTAGTTGCTTGATTGAACCATAGCAAGAGAATTGAACTATGTATGTTCTTCAAATCAGAGTAGGAAGATATTACCAGCCGAATGCCAAGAAAGAAATCACATTTATTAGTTAACGAATAAATTAAACACATACCAATACCTATCAAATCAACTATTTCAGGGAATGAAAATCCATCAAAGGACGGAATTTCTACTTTTTAATGGCCAAGAATGGTATTTATGTTCCATAGAATCATAATTATAATGCCAAGAAAGAAATCACATTCATTATAATAAAAGGAGCAGACTTTCTACTTTATGATGGTCAAGACATAAAGTCACATGCAACGGATCACATTCACCCCCTCCGATCGATGAATCAAATCTCAAGTACGATGTTTTGTTAAAGCATTAAACTTCTCACACATGGCCGCATTTCAATTCGGATCCATTTTGACTAATTTTGGGCTTTTGGGAATAGGGGAAATTTTTTGGGTGGACAGGTTAAATTGGACTTTGGGTTTGAAAATCTTGTGTTGGGCACGGGTTTCCATATGGTGTGAGGGTGATGGCTGGGTAAGGGTGTTGGTTGTCGGGTCGGGTGTACTATGTGGGGTCAGAATCGGGGTTGTGTGGCTGGGTAAGAGTGTGGGTTGCACCGATCTGGGTGGGTTGTGACTGGCGGAGGTTAAAGATATGGGGTATGGAGTCGATGGTGGGGAGGGACCGGTGTTCTGGTTTGGTGGTGGTACTATGGGGGTTTCTGGTGGCTGGTGTGGTTGCGGGTGGGTGTTAGGGATGCGGTGGCAACACAGAGTAGGGGATGGTGACCGAAGATGGTGCTGAGATATTGGACCGATTGTCAAGGATAGTGGCAATCAGCGGTGATGGTGATGGTGACGGAGACCAGACGGGTGGCAGAGATGCAGAGTTGCATTTTGTGGTGGCGACAATAGGTAGTGGCAGTGGCAAAGACGCAGAGTTGCCTGACAGATCGCTGGTAGTGGCAGTGGCGGGAGGTGGTGGTGACAGAGTGCTGACTGCTGCCGAAACAGTGGTAGCGTGACGGAGAGCTTGGTGGACAAGCGGTGATGTGTCCAAATCATCAAAAAATTTATAATCAGTGACTTGGAAATTTTGAATGTTGTCAAACGGGAAAACATACTCAACAAAGGTGACGTGGCAAGAAATTATGATTTTGTCGGTGGAGAGCTCATAGCACAAGTACCCCCTGTGGTTTGATGGGAAACCTAGGAAGGCGCACGGAGTAGATCTGGGTGCCAATTTTTGGGGGGCTGTGGATGTCAGATTAGGGTAACACAGACAACCAAAAATTCTAAGATTGTCATAGGTAGGGATCCGAGGGTAGAGAATTTCGGTGGATGTCCTATTTTGAATTGCACTGGTTGAGAATGTATTATATAATTTTTAGCGCATATACCCAAACGGTAGGGGGAGAGACGCATGAAAAAGGAGGGTACGAATCATATTATTAATGGTTGAGAGAATTCTTTCGGCTTTACCATTTCGAGGAGAGGTATAGGGGCAGGAGAAATGAAAGATCATGCCATTAGATGCACAAAATTTATGAAATAGGGAATTATTAAACTCATGACCATTATCACAATGAAATAATTTGATGTCTTTTTCAAATTGCGTTTTAACCAGTGTACGAAACTCAATAAATTTGGAGAACACTTGAGATTTGAGTTTGAGTGGGTATACCCAAAGAAAGTGAAAGAAATCATCCAAAAATACTAGATAATATTTGTGGTCTAAATTGCTAGTTATGGGAGATGTCCTTAAATCAGCGTGAATAATATCAAAGGGAGAGAAACTAGTACTCATAGGAGTCGTAAATGGTAGTCTAACGTGTTTTCCTAACTGACAAGAGGAGTAACTATGAGAAAGGTTCCCTTTATTACATTGGATTAAATTTCGATTTCTAAGAGAATAAAAAATGTGAGAACCCGGATGACCAAGTATACTATGCCATGTTGAGGGAGATATGGTTGTTAGAAAGGTGAGAGGAGCTGTCATGACCCAAATCGAAGGGTCATGACGGGCACCCGGACCTTACCTACCGAGTACCACTAATCATACAGTCAATGTCTAATCATAATTAAAAATGGGCCATAAGGGTCTTCACTCGGTACCCTGCCAATACAAATAAATCATAGACTAGAAAGATGTCATGTGATATCTTCCAAACGGTAGGACTCAACCTATACATATATACAAACTAAGGCCGACAAGGCCATATTTGACTGCTATACACAGGACACCATCTACAAGCCTCTAAAAGAGTACGCCACATCATAAGGTCGGGACAGAGCCCCGCCATACCCATATATACATGCAAAAATATAGCTTAGCAAGATTAGACCGACACTCCGAAATAAGGGGAATGCTCCAAAATCCATTGAGTCAGCAACATACTAAAGTGGATCGTCGCTCTGTCTACGTGAACCTGCGGGCATGAAACGCAGTGTCCCCAAACAAAAGGGACGTCAGTACGATTGATGTACCGAGTATGTCAGGGATGAATAGTAGCATAACAGGGATATAACAATAAACTGAAACAGAAACAGCCGATAAAATTAGTCGAGATAAACAGCCGACATGTAATGAACGCCTCTGAGGGCCATAATATGCCTAAATGTCATGCACAATACAAATGTGGTATACATATATATATATATATATATATATATATATATATATTGGCCTCATTGGGCATTTCCCTTCTCATAACAGCCTCTGTGGGCATCATTTCATTTCGGCCTATGTGGGCATAATCATTATCATATTGGCCTCATTGGGCATCTTTCTTTTCGTGATATTTATACCAGCTGCAGGTGGTGTTGCGTATATAACGCCATTCCGTTTTCCCATCCCCCATATATATATATATATAATTCATACTTTATAGTAATGTATATAACATATGTGGGTCCAGGGCAATACATGAATAAAATGCATGAATGACAATAAAATATTCTGAACTTATCGGATGACATAATATCCTTGTACCTTCGGCTAACATTGGGAATATTAACATCTTTCCCACATACCACAATAAGGATTTAGGAATATATTTAGGCATGCTTTTAACATATGAATCAATAACTTGAACATTCTTAACTACTAAGAGTAGAAATATTTTATGGAATAATATTACAGTTACATTTCGTTACATGGAACATGCCAAAAGAAAGAAGGATTTGCCTTAACATACCTTTTATCGATTTGCTCAATAACCACAATGAATTTACCCGTACAACACCTTATATGTCGAGAACAATCCTTTGCCGACTTTACTTCACTTTGACGAAATTTCCAATTAGCTAGGATCCAAAGGGAGAAGATGAAAACTATTGTACTTGGAGAAGCATCAAGAGAAAATTTAATGTCTATTTATCTTGTCTTTTGAAAGAGGATACTAGAGCTAACATGCAGAGGATATTGCTTCCATGAGCTCTTGAGAAAATGAATCAAAAAATATTTGATCCTACCCTTTATTCCTCCTTAAACTAACGTCGGCTAATTTTTTACACTTATACTACTTCGCTAGAAAATTCATCAACCTCCACATAAGTGATTAATAGGCTAATATTCATATATATCTTCAAACAAACATTCCCACGTGAATACACATGGAAAAGAAAAAAAATTGGATGACTTAAAGATTTGGACTTATCTTAAAAGACTACTATTATGTATTAATACTGCCATCACTTTGCTAAATTAATGCCATGTGTCATCCAACCGCTAGTATTTATCCACTTAATCTTAGTGAATTCCACCATTAATTCCTTAATCTCTCAGCGTTACACTTATTAAGTCCTAAATTATTTCGAGATCGCATCATTTATATACTAAGCCCTTTATTTGCATATGTCTAGATGCTTAACCCAACGCCCGGAAGTACGGGGTGTTACATCACTTCCCCTTTAGAAACATTCGTCCTCGAATGTTGGGGTGACATATCCAATCACTGTCATGTAACCCGAAAATACAACTACTTCTTCACGGAGTCATATAATATAACATTCATTATTACATCTACATCAGAATTCTCATGGTCTTCAAGCATTAGTTATAATACTATGAAATAGAACTCACCTTATGCTTCTTTTAGAACCTCAGCGTTGGTCTAGAATAGATATGGATATTTGTGTTTCATCTCCTCTTCTGCCTCCCATATCATTTCTTCTACGTTCTTATTCCGCCAAAGAACTTTCACGGAGGCTACTTCTTTATTTCTCATCTTGCGGACTTGTCGATCTAGGATAGCAATAGGAACCTCTTCATATGATAGATCCTCTGTAACCTTCACATCATCAATCGGTACAATCCGAGAAGGATATCTAACACATGCTCTCAACATGGAAATACGAAAAATTGGATGAACAAACTCCAACTCCGAAGGCAAGTCCAATTCATAAGCTACTTGACTGATTCGTCTAATTATACGATATGGCCCAATATACCTTGGACTGAGCTTTCCCTTCATTCCGAATCTCATTACACCCTTCATAGGAGAAATTTTCAAGAAGACCCAATCATTTACCTGAAACTCTAAGTCCCGCCGTCGCACATCTGAATACGACTTCTGACGACTCTGAGCGGTTAACAGCCGTTCTTGGATAAGCTTCACCTTCTCTATGGCTTGTTGTACTAAGTCAGGCTCAAATAACTCTGATTCGCCTACCTCAAACCATCTGATAGGAGATCTACATATTCGTCCGTACAATGCCTCGTATGGAGCCATTTTAATGCTAGCATGCGCGAACTCAATAAGGGGTAAATGATTATCCCAACTTATCTTAAAATCCAATACACAAGCTCGTAGCATGTCCTCGAGCGTCTGAATCATACGTTCGGCCTGCCCATCTGTCTGAGGATGGAAAGTTGTGCTAAGATTAACTTGGGTGCCTAAAACCTTTTTGAAATAACTTCCAGAAGTTAGCTATAAAATGAGCCCCTCGGTTAGATATAATAGAAATAGGCACACCATGAAGGAAAACAATCTCCTTAACTTACAATTTTGCATAGTCCTGGGTTGTGTAGGTAGTTTTGACTGGCAAGAAATGAGCTGATTTGTCAGTTTGTCAACAATTACCCAAATAGAATCAAACTTACGATAAGAGCGAGGTAAACCCGTAACAAAATCCATATTAATCATTTTTGATTTCCACATCGGAATCTCAATGTTCTGAGTCAAGCCACCGGGCTTTTGGTGCTCTATTTTTACTTGCTGACAATTAAGACACTGAGCTACAAATTCTGCAACGCTCCTCTTCATGTCATTCCACTAATAAATACCCTTGAGATCATGATACATTTTAGTAGATCCAGGGTGAATGGAATATCGTGAGCAATGGACCATGTCATAATTCTATAATCCCTCTACATTTGGAACACATAAACGACCCTGATGCTTAAGAATCTCATGTTCGTCAATCTCAAAGGTTGTGGTCTTCTTCTGTTAAATGCCCTCTCTGATATTTTTGAAACTGGGGTCTTTCCATTACAGTTCCTTAACTTCCAATATGAGGGACGACTATGACATATTCCGAATCACAAAACCACCATCCTCTGAATCCATTAGTCGAACTCCCATACTAGCTAAATGATGGAGCTATCTTACTAACTCCTTCCTCTCAACCTGCACCGAAGTCGAAATGATCATCGACTTACGACTGAGTGCGTCTTCTACAACATTAGCTTTACCAGGATGATATAAGATGTCCACATCATAATCCTTCAACAATTCAAGCCACCTTCTTTGTCTAAAGTTCAACTCATTCTATTTAAATATGTATTGCAGACTTTTATGATCCGTGAAAATGTCTACATGAAAAACATACAAGTAGTGCCGCCAAATCTTCAGTGCATAGACCACTGGGGCCAACTCCAAATCATGTGTCGGATAGCTTTTCTTATGTTTCCTTAATTACCTTGAAGCATAGGCAATCACTTTACCATGTTGCATTAGCACGCATCCTAAACCTGCTCTCGAGGCATCACAATACACAACATAGCCTTCTAGACTCTCTAGGAGAGTAAGGACTGGTGCCGATGTTAGTCTGTCTTTTAACTCTTGGAAGCTCTACTCACAGGCATCGGACCACTGGAATTTTATGGCCTTTTGTGTCAACTTCGTTAATGGTGCTGATATGGTAGAAAATCCTTCTACAAACCTCCTATAATAACTGGCTAAGCCCAGAAAGCTGCGAACCTTTGATGGAGTCGTGGGCCTCGGCCAATTCTTTACCGCTTCAATCTTCTGAGTGTCAACTTTATACCTTTGTCTGACACTATATGACCAAGGAAAGCCACGGAATTTAACCAAAATTCACACTTGGAGAGCTTAGCATACAACTTATGATCCCGGAGCGTCTGTAGTACTACCCGCAAATGATCCATATGCTTTGTTTTCGAGTGAGAGTAAACCAGAATATCATCTATAAATACTATCACAAATACATCCAGAAATGGGCGAAATATGTTGTACATTAGATCCATAAATGTTGCTGATGCGTTTGTGAGTCCAAATGACATTACTAAGAACTGAAGTGCCCATACCTTGTTCTGAAAGTCATTTTCGAAATGTCCTTCTCCTTAACCCTTAGCTGATGGTGTCCCGACCTTAGGTCAATTTTTGAGAAACATCTTTCACCTTGTAACTGGTCAAACAAGTCGTCAATTCGGGGAAGAAGATACTTGTTTTTTATAGTGACTTTACTCAGCTGCCGATAGTCAATACACATCCGTAATGAGCCATCTTTCTTTCGTACAAACAGTACCGGCGCACCCCAATGGGATATGTTGGGCCTAATGAAGCCTTTCTCAAGTAGATCTTTTAATTTCTCCTTTAATTCTTTTAATTCAGCTGGAGCCATTCTACAAGGAGGAATAGATATCGGTTGAGTGTCTGACAACACATCTATACCGAACTCAATTTCCCTTTCGGGAGGAAGGCCTAGAAGTTCGTCTGGAAATACATCAAGAAACTCATTAACCACCGGAATTAATCGAGAAGTAGGTGGTTCAGCATCGACATCTCTAGCCTGAACAAGATGGTATATACAACCTTTGGATATCATCTTTATTGCCTTAAGGTATGAAATAAACCTACCTTTTGGCGACGCCATATTACCCTTCCATTCAAGAACTGGCTTGCCTAGGAACTGAAATTTAACAATCCTTGTTCGGCAATCAACATTAGCATATCACGATGCCAGCCAATCCATGCCCATAATAACATCAAAATCAACCATCTCTAGTTCTACCAAATCTGCTAGGGTCTGGTGGCTATAAACTAATACTGCACAATTTCGATAAACCCGTCTAGCAACTACCGACTCACCAACTAGTGTAGATACCACAAATGGATCTCTTATCAACTCAGGCTCCATACTAAATTTACAGGCAATAAAAGGGATGATATATGATAGATTGGAGCCTAGATCTAATAACGCATATTCATTATGTGAAAAGACTGATAATATACCTGTAATAACATCAGCTGAGGACTCTGATCATGTCGTCCAATCAATGCATAAGTGCGGTTTTGACCCCTACCTCTGCCTCGACCGGATAATGCCTATTAACTTTGCCCTGATGGGCATACTGAATATGATAAATCTGCTGCAGATCTAACCGACTGAGCCCTAACACCTTCGCCTCTTGTCGGACATTCTCGCCTAATAAGACCAGGTTCACCATAAGAATAACATACATTTGATCCCTGTCGGCACGGCCCTGTATAAGACTTACCACACTGCTCTCATCGAGCCAACGACGACCTCATCTGAATAGAATCCCCTCTATAATAAGACCCTGACGCTCGTGAACTCTGACTTGGTCCCGATTGAATAAACCGATCAACCCTCGACCTTAAAAATGGTAATGATGCGCTAGCTGCTGGGTAAGATGGTCGTCTATAAAGTTATGGCCTGGGCCCACCTCTGAACTCTCTTACGTCACCTACGGATCGAGCCCTCTTATGCTAGGCCTTATCACATTCTCGATCTACCCGTTGTTGCCTCTTACGATCCTCAAAATTATGTGCATAAGTCTGAATTCGACCAATATCCATATTCGGATTCAGAGAAGCTGTAGTACACTCATTGACCAGGTGCGGCCCCAACCCAATAACAAACCTATGTACTCGGTCACTCATCTCAGCTATAATTATAGGAGCATATCTGGCCAATGAATTAAACTGCAAGCTATATTCTCGAACACTCATGTTACCCTGCTCAAGTCGTAGGAATCTGTCCTGCCTGGCCCGTCGAAGCTCGACCGGCAGAAAATGTTGTAAGAAGGCCTTTGAAAATGCTCTCCATCCTGCTGGTGGAGCACAAGGTCCCATAAAATTCTCCCATGTCTCATACTAGGTCACCGCGACATCCTGCAGTCTATAAGAAACAAACTTTACCGCTTCAGTATCGCTAGCATCGATCACCCGCAAGGTGCGATGTATCTGATCCAGAAAATTATGCGGGTCCACGTTCAGGTCTGATCCTGTGAATACCAGAGGGTCTAGGTTAATGAAATCTCGAGCTCTCGCGCTAGCAGCTCTATTAGAAGGACTGTGAGTCTGACATTGGGCCTGAGCGGCCAATAATCGTGTCAATAACTGTACATAACTTCACATATCAAGATCCATATCTTGAGCATCAGGTGGAGGAACTGGGGGTACAACAGCCCCACTAATCTCCTCTGGAGGTGGTGAAGTCGGAGAATCATATGAAGGAGTCGCACCCTGGGTCTCACTCTGGCCCTCGCTAGCATATGTCAATTGGCTAGTACCTTCGCCTGCAGCCTTATCTAACGCCCTCATACTCTTGAACTTCTTCCTTGCTGTAAGTATTGCTAGAATCATAAACACGAGACGTATTAGGAGGGAAATGCTTATAACTCAGTTCTATAGCACGGTCTATAAAATGAAAGAATAGAAATCATCCCTAAATGTTAGATAGCCTCATTTCTATAAGTGTAGTGCACCACACACCCATACACAAGACTCTACTATACACGGCTTATAGACTTCCTAGGACAGACATGCTCTGATACCAAGTTTGTCACGACCCAAACCGGAGGATCATGACGGGCACCCGGACCTTACCTGTCGAGTACCACTAATCATACAGTCAACGTCTAATCATAATTAAACAATGGCCACAAGGACCGTCACCCGGTACCCTGCCAACACAAATAAATCATAGACTAGAAGGAAGCCATGTGATATCTTCCAAACGGCAGGACTCAACCCATACATATATATAAACTAAGGCCGACAAGGCCATATTTGACTGATATACACAGGACATCGTCTACAAGCCTCTAAAAGAGTACGCTACATCATAAGGTCAGGACAGGGTCCCGCCATACTCATATATACATGCAAAAATATACCGTACCAAGATTAGATCGACACTCCGAAATAAGGGGAGTGCTCCAAAATCCGCTGAGTCAGCAACCTACTAATGTGGATCGTCGCCCTGTCTACGTGAACCTGCGGCCATGAAACGCAGTGTCCCCCAACAAAATGGTCGTCAGTACGACTGATGTACCGAGTATCTCATGCATGAATAGTAGCATAACAGGGATATAACAATAAATTGAAATAAAAATAGCCAATAGAAACAACCGACCTGTAATGAACGCCTCTGAGGGCCATAATATGCCTAAATATCATGCACAATGCAAATGCGATACACATCATTATCATATTGGCCTCATTGGGCATCTTCATTTTCGTGATATCTGTACCAGCTGCAGGTGGTATTGCGTATATAACGTCATTCCCTTTTCTCATCCCCTAAATATATGTAATTCATATCATATAGTAGTTTATATATCACATGTGGGTCTAGGGTAATACATAAATAAAATGCATGACTGACAATAAATTATTCTGAACTAATCGGATGACATAATATCCTTGTACATTCGGCTAACATTGGGAATATTAACATCTTTCCCACATACCTCAATAAGGATTTAGAAATATATTTAGGCATGCTTTTAACATAGGAATCAACAACATGAACATTTTTAACTACTAAGAGTAGAAATATTTTATGGAATAATATTACGGTTACGTTTCGTTGCATGGAACATGCCAAAAGAAAGAAGGATTTGCTTTAACATACCTTTTATCGATTTGCTCAATAACCACAATGAATTTACCCGTACAACACCTTATATGTCGAGAACAATCCTTTCCCGACTTTACTTCACTTTGACGAAATCTACAATTAGCTAGGATCCGGAGGGAGAAGATGAAAACTACCCTAGTTCCATCAGACAAGGGCAGCCGAAGAGAGAGTAAGGGCTAGGCTAGGCTAGGGTTAATTTTTGGCTCTTGTTACCGTGAAGGAAATATTTTCCGTAATGATTTCATTTCATAATGTAATATTATATACAAGTTTACAAGCCTTAATTTAGGCTACAATTATGATAGAATATACTAAGAATATTTACACCTAAATATAAATTATTTACATTGATTATAGAAATAATCAAACTATCAAATATACTACACCTATAAGACACAAAATCCAATAATATATAATAGAAGAATAGCAATTTACCTAACATAAATTATTAATACACTATATCTATAGTAGTACTCCCTCCGTCCCATATTACTTGTTCACTTTCCACTTTACAACCCCTTAAGAAATCATAAATGAAAAGTGTATTTAATACCTTATCCTTGTATCTCTCCGATTGATTACACTCTAATCAATATTAATTATTTTCAAGAACACTTGATATTAAGAGGAAAATGGGAAAATTTTCATTAATTATAACTTGATTTTGTAAATTGACAAATAATTTGAAATAAATATTTAATAATGTGGACAAGTAATATAAAACGGAAGGAGTAATCAAATAGAAATATCAATCATACAAGAAAGGAATTCTTGAAGATATATAGGATACGGTATGCCAAAAGAGGAAATTAAAGAATCTTCTTGTCACATTTACATTTTCCAACCTTACCAAAAGGACATGGAAGAAGTTGCTTTTTACTTTTCTTTTTCTCACTTTCTTTGTTAAGGAGAAAGTCCTGAAGGCAAAACCTCTCACCTGTACCAGAGGCCCCTTGGCCAGGTGGAATGTAAATCGAGGGATATGCACGAATGGCAGTCTTGCAATGGAGAGGACCAACGGAACACGAACCCAGCAACAGCCCTTTGCAATATTTCAGCAAAGACTGTCACCACACGGATTCGAACCCGCGACGTCGGAGTGGTTGTACCCCAATCACCTTGCCACTTACCAACTCGTCTGTGCCCTGTGGGCTCTTTTTCCCACTTTCTTGATGGGTTAATTTAATGGGTATCACGCAACTTTCATTTACTACAATAAAGTCATTAATATTTTCTTTCTACCGAAAAAGTTACAGGATTTTACCTATAGTATCACGAAAGTTATGCTAAAGCAAAATTGGTTTTTGTTACAAAAAAGTAGTGATTCTATGTCGCCTAAGTACCGCAGAAAGCCACTAAAGAAACAAATGAGACGTTTCTATTATGCTAAAGCAAAATTGGTTTCGTTAAAAGTCTCACATCAGATATGGAATGAGAACATGGATTATTTATATGAACTTGGACAATCCTCACCCTACAAGCTATCTTTTGGGGTTGAGTTAGGTCCAAGATCCATTATTTACATGGTATCAAAAGTCTAGGTGCTTCTACCGATTTTCCTCTCTTCCGCTGCCTCGATTTTCGTGTCCATTCTCAGAAATCATGCAACATTACCTTCTCTCTTCCCAAATTTTCTTCCAAATCCTTCATTCACCTATTGTTCTTTCGTTATGTCTACATCAAAGAACATGTTTCATCCTGCCCTTACTGTTTCCAACATCAAGAACAACATCCCTATTACTTTTGAGATGAAAAACGTCCAATATGCGACGTGGGCAGGATTGTGCAAAATTCACGCAATGTATAATGTAATTAGAGTTGTATACTATCCGAGAGACCTAATGTATAATGTAATTAGAGTTGTATAATTACCATAATTGTAGAATCCTTATACAAGTAGAATTAGAATATTAGAAGTATAGTAGGTATATAATTTTCCATATTTGAAGATTGTAACTTGTATATATACCCCATTCATTAATGAAAATAATCAAAGGATTATTTCTTTCATAGTATCAGAACCAGACTCATTCCAATTCTTTGTTAACCGATGTTGGGCCCCCCAATCATATTATCCACGCTCCAGTTAACAATGTCTGGGCGTGCAAGGGAGTGTTAAAAGTCCCACATCGGATATGAAATGGGAACATGGACTCCTTATATGGACTTGGACAATTTTCACCCTATAAGCTAGCTTTTGGGGTTGAGTTAGGCCCAAGATCCATTCTTTACAGATTTTTATTACAAAACATTATTAAGTGATTTTCCGTTATAAATATAGTATAGTAACTTTAATATAATAAAATAAAAGCTAAACGATCATTTATGAAATAATCTGATTTCTTGATAGTACAAAGGCAGTTTCTCTTCCAATTTCTTTTACCCTCTTTGTCCCTCATCTACAATACGATTTTATCCATTACATATGATTGGACAAGGAAATTTCTTGTCGCAGACCCGTGATTTACAACGAAAGAGTTGAAATATGTACAGTTTATTATATTATCCGTATATTTTATTTTCTTTAAATGTTTGTCACTATCGATTTATTTCCAAATAATAGGTACAACTAGAGATGGCAGTGGATCCTGGATCCGGTCCGGATCCGGTGGATCTAGATCCGTTTTATAGGATATGGATTTTCAAATTTTGGACCCGACGGATCCGGATCGGACCCGGATCCATTTCTGACGGATCGGATCTGCATCTGGATCTGGATCTGGATCTTGTATTTGAGATCCGTATCCGGTCCAGATCCGACCCGTGGATCTATTTTTTATTAAATATATTAATAACCTAGAATGTAATTTTATAAATATTTTTTAAAATATTAAGCACATCCTTGCAAGTTTAATTCTCAAAACAAGTTTAATTTATCCTCGCGTTAACTCAAAAACCAAAAAATAAAGAGGTAACTTTGATAATAAAATCAATGTTATATTAGTGACTGACTAACATCTCCATAGACAAGTAGTTAAAATTATATTCACTTTATTTGTGAAGATTCCAAGCACATGCAAGTTCTGTATTGTGGAAATACTAGTCAACATTTTTCACAACTATTGTCATTGTCCAATATTTTCAATTAATAGCTCACAATCAAAACGATACAACGAACAAAATATATCAAAACGAGACAACGAACAAAATATCTCATATGAACATTTCAAAATTGAAACACAGTAAACTGTTAGCTAACTAAAAATCGTTTGTCAGTTCAAAAAAAATCTTAGCAATGTTACATTCTTAGTTAGACAAAAAAATTTACATCTGGATCCAGATCCAATCCGTGGACCCGGTGGATCTGATGGATCCGGATTTGGATCTGATTATTATGGACCCGACGGATCTGGATCCGGATCTGGATTCAGGTATGAAAAACGGATCTGGATTTGGATCCATCCGTTGCCATCCCTAGATACAACTCTACTTAGAAAGCTAACACACACACATCTCTCTCTCTATATATATATATTAAATTTTCGACGGAATTTGGCTCGTCGGTAACGTTTTCGAGGATTTTCCATTGAAATTCCCCTACCGACGAGCCAAATTACGATGAGACATTCATTGAAATTAACAATTATCTGGTAATAGCTGAGAAAGGTCTTTATGCAAACATATGACATGCATCTATTAGTTGGTGTAATTTGTAAACATTGGGTGTGAAAAAATTTATAACTTGTATCACTGTGTTCATCGGCTGCATATACAACACCCTCCTCAGATCTCACTTGTGAAAATACGATAAATATATTGTTGTATCACTATGTTAATCCGAATTTTAACCATACACTCTAATAATGTGAAGTATTTTTATGTTGTCAGTATTGTTATTTAAATTGTAGCATACTAGGTGTTATTTTTATCAAATTACTTATAATTAATATGAATCAAGAAATTTTATTTGTAATTACTTTATAAATATCTTGATTGAGTAAATACTTTTTACATGTTGATACATAGAACTTAAACTATGTTTATCACCACGTAAGCAATCCATTATTGGATTTGGTCAAGATTTTAATGAAGATAAATAGATAGATTACTAAAATAAGGTGACAAAAGTAGAGCTTTCATTGGTGGATTGACAAAGATTTAGAAACATCAAAGAAAGGAAAAGGTGGAAAGAATTAGTAGACCCTAATCTAGAAATAATAACAAAAAAATGAACTAGATTACCAAATCATATATCAGTAGGAAAACAAGTTGAATTTAAAGAACTGGTAGGTGCCCTCACGACTTCGTGGTTTGGGGTCGTGACACCTTAAATTTGAGATTTAGACTCCTCAAAATATCCCCAATAAAACTCAATAACACTCACTTGAAATAAATCACTCCTTCATAAAACCCATTTTTCATGTTTGAAGCTCAAGCTTCAATAATGGCTATCCTCAAGCTCAAATATTAAAATTTAATCTTAAACCACCATAAATATTCTCAAAAAATCTCTAAAATTTGAGATATACATGGTGCATATAACCGTGTATATCACAGTTTGGGAGGCTTATTTTAGGAAAGATTGTTGTATTTAATTGGCATTGTACACTTACCATAATTGTAAAATTCTATAATAAGGATCTCAATTCTACCATAATTATACAATATAAAATATGATAAAATATTTACTTATACACATGAATAGGATGGGGAGCAGACCTCATAGCATATGATAAAGAGGATATAGATAAAGAAAAACCACTAATTTGTGGATATGGAGGTGGAACATGGAAACCAAGTGAGAAAAAATATCATATTAACGAAAAAGAACTATTAGCAGTAAAATTGATACAAGAGAATAAAAGTTCTCATAGCATATGATAAAGAGGATATAGATAAAGAAAACCACTAATTTGTGGATACGGATGTGGAACATGGAAACCAAATGAGAAAAATTATCATATTAACGAAAAGAACTATTAGCAGTAAAATTGCTACTAAACATTTTTCTCCTAAAAATTCTCTTTTTAGTATGATATCAAATATTATTAACATAGATTTCTAATCTCCTACATGGCTAAATACTTCTCCTCTTAATTGGTATGCTATAGATTCTATCCAATAAGCTACCTTTCCGATTAATGTTTTAGATATCAAGTCATACATATATATTCTAGATTTTCTGTTTGTGTAGAGTTCATTACTGTTATATACATTCCAAATGATTCCATCATTGCTTGAGCAGATTGTACAATAACAATAGGTAATTTAGTAATATTGTAAAAAGTTTCATCTACTAGTATTTTATCACTCCAGTGCAACTGTGGAACAATACAAGCTTCTGATAGGCCAGAGGAAAAGGCATGTTATCAGTACAAAAAATGATACCAATACTACCAATACTACTCATACTACTATAAAAAAAGGATCCTCTAATCCTTTCGCATGAAACGGCCCAATGTAGTATAATTACAGAAAACCACAATGTAACAAATTGATACGGCCCAATATAATCTAACTACAGCAAGTCCATATATTATCATATATTACCAGTATTACTATTAAAAGAGATATCGTTCCTATTCTATAGGAGTATCTATCGGTAATGATGCAGTTGATAAATACCCAAGTGTCTATAAGGCAAAAATTACCAAAAACTATTGGTTACCCCAACTTATTATTTTACAATTTATAAGCATTTTTAATAAAACGATGACTATGGAATGTAGAAGAAGCTAGGGGATTAAATTTTGGAGAGACTTTGAGAAAATTAAAAATATATATATAATAGTAAAATTCTTGAGGTACTAAAAATGCTTATAAATTGTAAAATAATAAGTTGGAGTAACCAATAGTTTTTGGTAATTTTTGCCTTATAGGCACTTAAGTATTTATCAACTACAAAAAGAGATTTAAAAGATATAGAAATATCCCTGAAACCAGGAAAAAATTTAAATATAAGAGAAAATTTAGAGAAAAAAAATATGTAAAACCATTAGAAGAAGAAAAACTTAAATAATGTAAATGTTGGAATTGCAATGGAAAATGAATTATGCTAATGGAAAATCAAGAACCTAGTGCACTTACATTTTTAAAAAGACATGGGAAAAAAGATTTATGCTAATGAAATAGTAGTTGCAGATTTTTCTTCAAAGTTGTTTGTCTTTGTTGTCATTTTTTTAACGTTGTCAGTTATCATCCTTATCATTGATTCTTTGTGGGTCCGGCGACTTTTGCAATTTGTTGAGGCCGGTTGCTCTCTTCCACAAATATCTTTGCAAGATGTATTCGTTAGATTCTTCTACTATCTCTTTTCCTTTATCCATATTTTAATATGTTGATGTACTTATATTGTTCTTCTATAACATCTTGTAAGTCTTTTAATTCATTATCTTTTCTATTAGAACAAATAGAACATAAAGAAAATTCCAAGATAACTATACCAGAAGAAATATATATGGATTTTAATACTAGAACCCTGACACCATCAAAAAGATTAATACCAAAAATAGAAGGATCTAGACTGAGTATTACAAAAGAACCAACAATGTCACGACAAGCTAGTGTTATACAACCTAGAATATTAGATTTAATAAATATAAATACAAATAGATTAAAAATTAAGGTAATAATATTTAAAGATATAATAACAACAGATGGTATAGCTGGAATAAATACTGGAGCTATTAAAAGTTTTATAAATATAAGTATTAATTTAAGATTCAAAATTCAAGATTTAGAATATAAGATAAATATAGGAGTAATAGAATATGACAGTTTCAATGAACTACTTTTAGGAAGTGACTTTTTAACCATGATAAATTATAAGATAAATAATAACGAAATTGAAATAAATGACCAAGGGAAAACAAGATTCGTAAATAAAGTATATATACAAAGAGAAATAATAGAGAAAAAAAATTTAAAATAATAAAAACAGCTTTATCAGAAGAAATATTTTCACAACTCAAATACTTAAAATACAAGGCAAAAGAAATAAAACTAGAAGAAAAGATAAAACAGTTAGAACAACAATGTGGTAAATTTGACAAAATATGGATAGATATGGAAAACGGATGAAAAAAGAGAATAAATAATTCTGACTAACCCTAACGAAAAAATTAATGCCTTATGGGAAGAAATAATAGTAAGAGAAAAAATAAAAATACATTAATAATGATGGATGAAATAAAAGAAAACCAAACACAGATGCAAGAAGTAATAAGAGAAGAATTAACAAAATTGTGGAATGTATCTGAAGTACCAACATCTAAAATAATACTGGAAAAACTTAACATATTAGTAGAAGAGACAAATAAAGGTAAAGGTAAACAAGTAGAAGGAGAGAATGGTATACAAGTAGAAGGAGAGAATGGTATACAAGTAGAAGGAGAAAATGAACCTAGTACAAGCAAAGAAAACACAATAATTAGTACTACAACTCAACAATCAGAAATTGTACTGATAGATGCTTGAAGAAGAAGTAAAGAATCTATAATGGTAAATATTAGTAAAATAAAACCAAAATTGTCAAAGAAAGTAGAAAAAATATTAGATAGTTTAGCAATATTAAGTAAAAAAGGACAATTTTAATGGAAAACCAAGAACCTAGTGTACTTACGTTTTTAAAAACCAATGGGAAAAATATAATAGAAAGAGAAAGATACAAGTATGAACCAATAAAAAAGAAAGAAAAAATTACACCAGACAGTAATAACAATTCAAAAGGTGAAAATATTTACTTAAAAGACGCAGAAAAACAACCAACGAATATTTAAATTTAAAACCAGATAAACAAGAACAACAAATATGTGAATTAAAAACAAATAATACCAAATTGAAAACACACAATAATGAAGAATGATATAACAAATATAAAAAATATAAACACAAATTCAAGGATACAAAGAAAATACTAAAAGAAATCAAAGTAGAGTTGAAACAAACAAAAGAAGAATTGAATGAAGTAAAACAAGAATTAAGTGAGGTAAACAAGAACTAGGAAAATTAAAAGAAGAAATACAAATCCTTAGAGAATAGATAAAAAGGTTAAAAGGAAAAAAGAAAGTAAGAAAAATTATTAAAACAAGCGATGAAAGTACAACTAGTAATGAAAAAACTGAGAGTGATACAGACGAGGATAACAACATTGAATTAGCTAATCAAGAGATACAAGTAGCAGAATTCATAGAAGAAGAAGAAGACTCAGAAATAGTAAAAGAAAACAACCAGATAATAGAAGCCTTACAAAAAATGAAAAGCGTAAATATAATCATAGAAGATGAACCTAAAAGTGATATAGAAGAAGAATTTAATAAGTCTATAGAAACAGAAATAGAAACTGATGATATAATAAATAAGGATGCAAATGATTATCCTGAAAAATAATTAGTAGACCCTAATCTAGAAATAATAACAAGAAAACGAACTAGATTACCAAATTATATACTAGTAGGACAACAAGCTGAATTTAAATAATTTGTAGGATCAATGGCACAATGTGTAAATTACAATGAATATTTTTTAGACTTAGATAATGATTATGATGAACAAGAAATAGGAAGAAGAATAAATTATTGGAATCTTAGAATGTATATAGCATTAATGAACTCTACACAAACAGAAAACCTAGAATATATGTATGACTTGATATCTAAAACATTGATCGGAAAGGTAACTTATTGGATAGAATCTATAGCATACCAATTAAGAGGAGAAGTATTTAGCCATGCAGGAGATTGGAAATCTATGTTAATAATATTTGATATCATTCTAAAAAGAGAATTTTTAGGAGAAAAATGGTTAGTAGCACGAAAAAATGTACTTGCAGAAAGAAAAACTGAGATAATAATGAATCTAAATAACATGAAATGTTGTAAAATTAATAAATTACCAGAATATACAATAAGTTTTAGTAAGTTCTTCTATGAATCAAGATTCTTACCACAAGAAGGTTTAATATATCAACAACTTTATTATGACCACTTACCAATATATTATAATACTGAGATATCAAAAGAATATACCCAACTAGAACTAAATGAAAATACATTATGAGAAAGAATAAGAATACTAAGAGCATACCTAATGCGAAAATGTGAAGAATATAGAATGCAACAAAAGATTAAAAAAGATAAGAAAATAGAATTAAGAGAGATATGTGGATTTACAGAAAGAAGACTAGTATTTGGATGTGATGATAATAGAAGAGAAAAGAAATATAAGAAAGGTCATAAAAAGATATATCAACACAAGAAATATAAAAGATAAAATAATTACAATAGACAAAACCAACAACCTTATTACAAACCTTATAGGAAAAAGAGATTTAAAAGATATAGAAATACCCCTGAAATCAGGAAAAAATTTGAACATAAGAGAAAATTTAGAAAAGAAAATATGTAAAACCATTAGAAGAAGAAAAATTTAAAGAATGTAAATGTTGGAATTGCAATGAAAAGGGACATTATGCTAATAAATGCCCAAAGTTAAAGGGAAAAGGTGTAAAATATATATATATATACAACACAATTTATAATGAGTCTACAATAAATAAAAGAAGACAATAATAAATAGTATGAATATGAAGACTTTTATGTCAGTCAAACCGATGAAGAAAGTGAATCAGAATTAGAAAATATTAACTTTATTAACTAAACTTCAGAAAACGAAAGTAGTTCCGACTAAATTGAATTACAAGAAGAAAAAAGAAAATTATTAGAGGAAAGAAATTACTGGATACAATATGAAAGGCATGTTCGTCATAAGCTTATTACAACTACAACTACTAGTGAAACAGAAAATAAATACTATAATGATAGATACAAAAAGATTACTAAAAATCTTAGCAGAATAAGAGAAAGATTGAGTGAAATAAGATGGAAAAAACTACTAGAGGAAGTAAGATAAATGGAACAAGATGAGGAGCTTCAACAAAGATTAGGAAAGATAGATTTGGAACAAAATGATAATTAGATGGTAGCAATCTATATAGAAGCTCATATAGAATACAAGTCTAATAAAATGATAAAACAAAATATCTTTATTAACAGTGGATCAGACTTATATCTAGCAAAGAAAAAGGTATTAGAATCACATAGATGGAAGAGATCCAAAACACATAGAACAAGAGTATCAGGCTTTAACGAACAAACAAAAGAATTGGATATAATAGCAGAAAATATGAAAATAATATTAGGAAAGACCATATTTAGACTACCCGTAATATACCAACTGAATGATATGAAACAACAATTATTGTTAGGAAACAATTTCCTAGACTACTTTAAAACACAAGTGATAAATAATACTACTTTTAGCTTACAAACGCTTTGTAATAAGTGGATAATACTAAAGAGAGTACTACCAATACACACACTAAGAATATGTAACATAAGATTAGATAGAAATAGTAACCTATAGTTATTAAGAGAAAAATATCTCAATATATTAAAAATAAATTTTGGAGAAAACCCAATGCAACTATGGGAAAAAATATATATATGCTGAAATCAAGTTAATAAATTACAGTGATATAGTTAGATCTAAACCTATTAGGTATAGCCCAACAGATCAAAAAGAGTTTGAAACCCAATTAAAAGAATTATTAGAATTAAAATTGATACAAGAGAGTAAAAGTTCACATAGTAGCCCAATCTTTTTAGTTAGAAAACATAGTGAACAAAAAAGAGGAAAGGCTAGAATGGTGATTGATTCTAGAGAACTAAACAAAAAGATAATATTTGATAGATATTTTTTACCATACAAAAGAAACTTTATCAATAGATTAGGAAATAAAAAATGATTCAGTAAATTTGATTGTAAAAGTGAATTCTGGAAAATAAAACTAAAAAATGAATCAAAATCTTTAACAACCTTTAGTGCCCCTCAAGGACATTACGAATGGAATGTACTACCCTCTGGATTGAAAAATGCACCACAAATATTTCAAAGAATGATGGACCAAGTGTTCAGAAAATTGACAGAAATTTGTATAGTATATGTTGATGACATATTAATATATAGTGATGATTTGGAAAAACATCTAGAAGAATTTATAAAAACTGTGAAACAGTATGAAATATTATTATCTGAAAAGAAATCTGAAATCTTTAAGAATAGTATAGAATATTTGGGATACATAATAGATAATGAAGGATTACAATTACAAGAACGCATTATAACAAAAATAAAAAAAACTTAAAGATAAATTAGAGAGCAAAAAAGAGGTACAACAATTTCTAGGAGTAGTAAAATATGCTTCAGGCCATATAAAGGATTTACCACTCTTAAGAAAGTCGTTACAAGAATACCAGAAAAAATATAACATTTGAATGGAAGGAAGAACATACTAAAGCCATAAATAAAATCAAGGAAAAAGTGAAAGTCTTGCCAAAACATAGAATACCAACAGAACTAGATCAACTAGAACTTTTTACTGATGCTAGTGATATATGATGTGGAGCAGTCCTCATAGCATATGATAAAGAGGATATAGATAAAGAAAAACTACTAATTTGTGGATATGGATGTGGAACATGGAAACCAAATGAGAAAAATTATCATATTAACGAAAAATAACTATTAGCAATAAAATTTGGAATAAAGAGATTCCATTATCACCTATTACCAGTAAAATTTATTGTTAGAACAGATAATACCAAAGTAAGAGCTTTCATTACAAATAAAATAGACCATTTACCAGAACTAAATAAAAGAAGGAAGTGGCAATCATTCTTTTATTGTTATGATTTTATTGTTAAAAATATATCTGGAACTAAAAATATTCTAGCTGATTTTCTTAGCAGGTATAACGATGTCAACCATCAATGAAAATTTTGAAGAATATATTACCAGTGTTACAAAAATCATCAAGCAAAATAATGAAACCATTACAACCAAAATGCAAGAAAATGCACATCTGGTAGATCAACTGACAGAAGCCTTTCGAGACGTCAAAAACCTACAAAACCTAAAAACCCCTCTATCTACTACAGAAAAACCAAAAACGTTTACATCCAAGCTTGCAACCATGCCATCCACTATGTCATCTACCATAACAACCTCATCTTCTCAAAATCCAACAGCAGTATCAATGAGTGACAAATTGAAGTTTGCACCTGAATATATTACAGCTTACGAACAAATAAATAAATTTTATGACTGTAAATTTAACCCTCATACGAAGTACAAAACTTAGCAAATACCCAAGATTTTTATGTAATGAAAAATATAACCCTGATATCGTTGCAAAACTATTTACTTATGGTTTTATAGATAAAATACTACTAGATGAAACTTTTTACAATATTGCTAAATTACCTACTGTTATAATACAATCTGATCAAGCAATGATGGAATCATTTGGAAAAGGTATCTATAGTATACAACTATTTGATGCCTCAACAGATTTAACGAGAAAACCTATTATAATATGTCAATTGTTCAAAACTGGAAGAAATAACAACATTAGTGAAGATGATGAAGATCACAAGATGAAAATACCATGTACCCTGGAAAATTTTCAAGAATGGCTAAGTGCCAAAAGAGCTATTGGACTATTAACATTAAAATAAAAAATTGAAGATATGTTAAGAGCAGGTAAAGCTAGCATTATTGGAAATTCCAAATGTGGAGAAATTGAAGAAATTATTACCGTATACTACAACAACGACGTATTATCTCAAGATACCATGCAGCTTACAAATATGCATGACCGGATCATAAACCTGAAACACAATCACTCCAGTGCAACTGTGGAACAATACAAGCTTCTAATACGCCAGAGGAAAAGGCTTGTTATCAGTACAAAAAATGATACCAATACTACTCATACTACTATAAAAAAAGAAGGATCCTCTAATCCTTTCGCATGAAACGGTCCAATGTAGTATAACTACAGAAAGCCACAATGTAACAAATTGATATGACACAATGTAGTCTAACTACAGCAAGCCCATATATTATCATATATTACCAGTATTACTACTAAAAGAGATACCGTTCCTATTCTATAGGAGTATCTATTGAAAAAATTAAAACGATACCGTTCCTATTCTATAGGATAAGAGTATCAAAGAAAGAAAAAAAACCGTCTTATTATAAAAAAGACAGCTTGCAAAGATATTTGTGAAAGAAAGCAATCGGCCTTAACAAATTGCAAAAGTCGCCGGACCCACAAAGAATCAATGACAAGGATGATAGCTGACAACATTAAAAAATGGCAACAAAGAAATAACTTTGAAGAAAATTCTGCAAATTACTATTTACTTTTAGACTTTTGTAACCAACTACTATTTGCTTTTAGACCTTTGCATCATAGCAATAATGTAAGCAATCAAAGATGTTATCTATATAAAGAGCCTCACTGTAACTTCTGAAATCATCTTTAGAAATACAACAACTTCAAATCTTTGAAATACTCTCTCTCATGTCTAGCTAAACCCCCTTCTAGTCTATAACACATATCAAGAATAATATCATAATACCAGATAATAGATACTTTGAAATCTTATACTTAGAACCATACTAGTCCATAAAACACTGTCTCTTAAAAGAATTTCTTAAGAAAGAATCTATCGAGCAACTCCCAGCACCTAGGCCATTTATCCCGTCGAATCCAGTGAGGAAAAAGGGAGGCAGAGCCAGGGTGGGTTGAGTATCTCCGGTGATCTTGAAATTCTGCTAAGAGGTATGTTTTCAGACTATGTGTTTCTAATTATGATCTTGATAAGTATATGTCTCTGCAATTATGATGTTAAATATTGATAGAAGGTTATAGACTTTTATTTAAAAAATGAATTTTGAGTTGATAATACCTGCTTCCGTACTACATGCTTATTATTTGATAAACTTACATGTAACTATGTTAATATACCATCTATATTCTTACCCTCTTCAGGGTTATTAGATGATGAAAAGATCTGCCCATAAACGCGGAATGGATCGTCTCAGTCTCAAGAGCCTGAAAAGGCGTACCTTGAGGACCCAACGACTGGTACCTATCAGTTTGCGATCCTTGGCAACCGAGGTTGATGCCTCGTGCACGAAGGATGTGCTATACGGAGAGCCTCGATTCGGGTCAGATCCCGAGTGAGATGCTCTAGACTATTTATACGCTCTAATACCAATACTACTCATACTACTATAAAAAAAAAAGTATCCTCTAATCCTTTCGCATGAAACGGCCCAATGTAGTATAACTAGAGAAAGCCACAATGTAACAAATTGATACGGCTCAATGTAGTCTAACTACAGCAAGCCTATATATTATCATATATTACCAATATTACTACTAAAAGAGATACCGTTCCTATTCTATAGGAGTATCTATTGAAAAAATTGAAACGATACCATTCATATTCTATAGGATAGGAGTATCAAAGAAAGAAAAAAAAATCGGATGTCAGAAGTCTCCAGTAACATATGGAAACAGTAAAGTGAGTGAGTTTGAGTTCTCTTTATGGAAGTAACAACCTTAGCTGAAGTGTCCTATCTTCATATCCCCCTCCAATGAGAGGTGAAACCTCTGAATGTTTTTGTTGTGCACATGCTGGTGTTTCATTAATTAGTGAGAGACGTTCTTTGAACAAGACTTTGTTGATAGGAAGTGTATTCTTTGAACAAGTTTCTTTAAGTGTGTGTTGCAATATCCGTCCCAGCACAGTAATAGTGAGCGTTACTAAAAAGACAATCATTACCTTCAACATGTGGAGTAAATCAAAACCAATAACGGGAGAAAGGAGAGAGTATAAGAGATATAGACATTTAATGAGAAATATGTAGCAGTTAAACAACTATATAGTGAGCACAAATAACAGACAAGTACACTCCAGTCAATCAATTAGAAGCAAGTAACAATTAAGGAATGAAGTAAAGATTAGAAACATCAAAGAAAGGAAAAAGTGCAAAAATGTGAAAGAAGGGTAGCTTTATATACTAAGACCATTCGCTATCTATCATTAACATACCCAAAAGAGAAGGTGCACGAATTGGAGGGCCCAACGTACTCGTAGGATCTTATCTTGCAATAATAGTGTTTTTGATGTTCTCATTATTCTATAATCAAATAGTCGATTTGGCCAACTTTAGTTTTTTTGTTAAAAGTATTTTTGGAAAGTAGTAATTTGTATTTGGTTAATCAATTTAAAAAATACTTATAACGATATTAGAACAATTATTTGTGCTTGGTCAATGCACTTCTGGGTAAAAGTTACTTCTTTCAACTTTTGTATAGTTAACTTTTCTTTCTAGTTAAAATATTTTTTTCTTCTAATAGCTTGGTCAAATACCTTAATTTTTAAATTATTTTAAAAAAAATTGACTTCTCCAAAATTTAACCAAACATGTTAATACATTAATTGCGTCAATCAGTGAGGAATGTGGTGAAGGTATAAGATCCTTCTATTTTTAATTAGAAATCTCAAATTTGAAAGCCTTAGAATGTAAAAATTGCTAATAAATAATATTTTCTCTTAAATGAACTATACGTGACCCAAATTTTAAATTAATCGAGTCTTTCATGAATTTTAAATAACAAATGATTAAGAAAAATGTCAATTGCTCCAAATTCCAATATAGACCAAATTTAGGAACTCCTTTCAACTTCAATAGAAAATTCTTTTAGACGTGGAACTAGTCAGCACATATTAAAATGCGACAAGTACCTTTTTCTGTGACTTTCTATCTCCACCTTCAATTTTTTTCCTCACTCGGTGTATTGAAGTTTCCATTAATTCGTACTAGCGTTGCGTAAAATTCATTTAAAAAAGAATATATTCTAATATATAATTTTTTATATCTGAAACTCAAAAATATTTAATTAAAAATAAGGAAATCATATTCATTCTAGCATAGAGAGTCTTTATTGGTCCCACAGCGACAACTTAATATCAAGAGAGAGACATTACATGACTTCGTCTTTAGTGAATAACAAGCTTTAATGTCAACTTGTCAATAGAATGTAGACTACTCTAGTATTGGAAAAAATGAGAATATTTGATTGAATGGGTCAACTTTTTTTTTATATCAAACTTTCTGACTTATGTCAGGCTATTACGGAAGATAGTAATCTCGGTCCTTCAACAACATTACTATCAGTAAATCGCGGGATTTGCCTGAATGAGCAGAGTTTGAGAACAGAGCAATTGATATGACATACAAGGTCTTACCCCAGAAGAGAACAAATTGCTTCCATCAAAATTAGAACTTATACTGCAAGCCTTCAACTGAATTTTAAGTTCTACTCCTTTGCCATTCAGCTATGGCCCGGGGAGAGTGGGGGTAACATTTTTCTCTTATTATATAAGAGGGAGTTAAAGCTCTTCTCCGTCAACATGCCTACTTAGGCAAAGAGAGATTGGGCAACTTCTTTTGATATGTGGGGCCCACATAAACTCTTCATTTCCTGCAGCTTTTTGGAGTACGTTCTGCTCATGTGAGCTTCACCTATACTTTGCATTGTATTTGTTTGTTTTTGTAGCAGTCTACTTTACTGTTATACAATAGATTTATTCACTAATCACAATATTACTCATTCTTTGCTACTACTAATTTTTGTTGGAAATTTGCCTTTGGCGGGAGTTGCGACCGACCAACTTTAACGGCTTAAACACTAGTGTTACGTATGTTGGAGAATCCGGTTCTTCACACATGCATGATGTACTAAGTACGTAGATAACCGTAGGGCCAAGAATCGTCAAATTTCATTGAGAAATGAAAGAGATATTGGTTCACGAAGTGAGGTGTTTGAAGCATGGAAAGTGTGGTGTTGTGTTCAATTCTCCCTCATCGGTAGAGGAAGAAAGAATTGTTGTGTATATAAGACTCGAAATGTGTTTGGGGTTTGCCAGAAGTACAGTTTGATCCCAGAAGTTTCAGAAGTACAGTTTGGACCAGAATTCTTTCAGATGTACAGTTTGGTCCCTGAAGTTTTCAGAAAGTTGGAATTTTGGTCGTAACGTAAGCGTCAAGCTCTCAATTCAGCCATTTATTTTGGCTGAATTACTCCTCCTATAATGGCCAAATCCGTTGGTCTTTCTCCCATTAACGTTGGTGGCTTTACTACCTCCATAATGGCCATTATTTGGCTGTTATGGAGGGCAGTAATCAGCCCCCTCCCTCACCTATTTAAACACCCCCTTACACCATTGTTGAGCACAAAAAGAAGGACCAAGAACACACATGTAATATACACGAAATTCAGAAGCTTACACAAGCAGAAACTTTTCTTCTTCCTACAACTTCCAATGCATCATTTCGTTACTCAATATTCTTCACGGTAGCTCTTGAGTTTCCTTTGCTCAAGGGTTCCATTGCTGTTTTATCTTGGGAGACAAATTGTCCAGGACGTATAAAGGATACATACGGGGCAATATTGTCTTAAGGACAGAGTGCCACACTCGACTCAGCAAAACCAGTTTCCATTTTTCCGTCATCAACAAAATTGTAATTTCAGTTTTGTCATTATATTGTAATTTTCAGATTACTAGTTGAATTATTGAATCTTTGTTTATCCTTTCGAATACTTGTAATAGTTATATACTTCCCGTACTGCTTTATAAAGTACCATAGAGCAAAAATACCCAACAATTTTATTACCTTCCAACTTCTTCATTGTTCTGGTACTTCTCTTTCTGCAAAAAAAAAAAAAAGAATTATCTCAAGTTCTTCCTCTACTTAGATAATGATGTACTCTTGATGCATTTACTGTGCTATGTTTGGTTCCTCTTGACAACAAACTATTAAATTAAAGTGTAATTTTAAGCTTCCGTCAGATTTTCGGTAAATTTTTCTCCCATGGACCTCCAATTGTTAAATTCACCAAAAATATCGTCACTACAAATAAACATGTTTCTGAGAACAGTGAAAATCCAATTCCCTAACGAAGATTTTTCAGAGAGTTGTGAGAATTATATATGAACAATCAAAAGCAAAGATTGATTAATTTCTTTTCCTTTTTTTGCCCTAATATACATTATCATCTATATAGGAATGTTCAACGGAGTTTTTTTTTTCTTGTGCATGTAAAAAAAAACATTACAACTTCAAAATAATAATCATTTAAACATGCTTATGTTTTTTCAAAGAATTTTTCTTAGAATTATCTAAACATGCTTATAATTTCTCTTTATGATTTCTTTTATAGGTAAAACTAATAACGTAGATCACAAAAAAAAACACTATATTAACAAAGCAAATTAAAGATGCAGAGATAGAAATTATTAGTTGATTATCTTGTAGTAACTTTTAATCATTTTTTATAATATTTTTAAAAGAATGGGGAAATTGTGATTACTTAGATAAATATTTCTCTAAATTTAACGTAGCAGTCAGATCAACATGCCTGCTTTAGCACTTCAAGGGCAAGCTGGGAATTTTGAACTATTTTTGTTTAATGAGCTGTGTAGTGTTGTACTTTACATTCTTTTACCCCTCATATATTTCTTTATTACTTTAGTGTCTTCATGCAATACCGAAAATCATTTGAGTGTCCACAGAAGATCAGGAAAAGTGATACGTTAGGCTACAGCTTTGTTTTGGAATTTTGTCAAATGCAATACTTATTCAATTTTCTTATTTTGATTTGAATATATTTGAATTTCTATTCACTCTTTCTCTTTTTTAAAAAAAATCAATCCTTAAAAACTTAGATCCATTATGAGTTTGCTGTAAGGGTGGCCAGTGGGCCGGGACGGCCCGACCCCGTCCCGAGCCCGAGCCCGACCCCGCTCAAAAAAAAAAAAACGGGAGCGGGACTCGAACTCGGGACGGGACAATGTCTCGTCCCGCCAGACCCGAGCCCGCCCCAGGCCCGCCCGCCCCGACCCCGCCCCGACCCCGCCCCGACCCCATCCCGACCCCGACCCCGCCCTTTGTCCCCCTTTGCAAATACGACTGTTGCACCAACGGCCATTTTAGATTTTGGCAGTTGGCCAACGGCCATTTTAGGCCTCCCCCCTCCCCCTACCCCTTAATATTTATTTTTAACTCATAAGTTATTATATTTACACTTTAACCCAATTTTTCAACTATAAATAACTCATTTTCTCTTCATCTTTCTCACAAATCTTCATACAATCTCTCTAATCTCTCAATATATCTCTCTACAAGTCTACATTGTTTGCTAAATATTCAATTTTATTTATTCATTTGGGAATTGGGAGTGAAGTTGGCAACTAGCTTGAGGATCTTCCATCGAGCAAAGTTTCAATTTTCAACCTCTCGATTACACGTCGACGTTACGTCGGCGTTTGGTACATTCGTTCCTTCATTAAATTATTATTGTCTATTTATTTTATTTAGCGCACTTAATTTCATTTACTTTAATTATTTGTTAGCATATAATTAAAATGGAAGGAATTAGAGGTATGTTTAAGGGTAAGGGTAAGACTTCTTCTAGTATGGGCAACCAGGGCAAGGGTACTTCTTCTAGTCATCTTATTCCTACACAGGATGATTTTGTTGATACTCAACATTTTCCTACAATACCATTAGATTTAGACGAGGAACTATTTTCTGAAACTCAAGAAGACTTTAATTTAGACGATGATCTAGATGATACACCCACTAATGTTGATGACAACACACCCACTAGTGCACCTTCAACTGAAATACCTCATATTCCCCCTAGTATGAAACGAGGTCCATCAAAACGACCATTAAAATCAGATGCATGGACATTTTTTGATAGGGATGTAGAGAATCAAGTAGCTATATGTAAAATTTATAAAAATATTTTAAAATTTAAAACTGGAAAAGGTCACGGTGGGACGGGGGGTTTAATTAGACACGTAGTAAGTGCTCATCCAGCTAGGTATGCCCAATAACAGGCTTCAAAACTGGGTGCGCAAACGCCCGCTCCATCGGGACAAGGTTCACATAACGACATCTGGACCAAGTATGAGGTCAAATTAACCCTATGACCGGGGAATTGTAGGCTCTAAATACAATAAACATAGAGATAGGGAAGCAATATCAAAATCGATTCTTTGTGGAGGGTTTGCCTTTTTCATTTCCTTCATCTCAGGTTTTATTCATTACATTAGAGATATATATAATCCTGCTTTTAACGATTTTCCTAGATCAACTGTTAAGAGAGATGTATTTAAATTCGCACATGAATATCAACAATATTTACGTTTTCATTATATCATTTTAATGGCAAAATATCTATCACGTCCGATATAGGTCGTAGTACTAACGACCATGATTATTTAAGCGTAACTTGTCATTGGATAGATTATAAATGGTCTATCTGAAACGTATTTTAAGCGTATAGATATATAGATGATAGGCACACTGGTACTTTTATTGCAGATAATATTTATCAAGTGTGCCATTATTACGGAATAACCGATAAAATTATGACTATTACATTAGATAACGCTTCTTCTAACAATTACGCAATTACAATTTTAAAAAATAGTTTAACTCCATCTTTTCCAGATCATTTTCATATAAAATGCGCGTGCCATATATATAACTTAATTGTAAAGGATGGTCTATCACTTTTTGAAGACATTCTTAGTAAAATACAATTTGCTATAAACTTTATTTTTAAAAGTAATAAAGTACAACGTAGAAAATAATATAAAAAAACTTGTCACGATTGTGGACTACCTATAGAAAAATTCCACAAGAAGTATCCACTAGGTGGAATTCTTTATACGAGCAACTACTTGTTGCTTATGACTATAGAATACCTATAACTTTATTTTTTAACTTTCATAATAAAAATCCAGCTGATATGATTTTAGATAGTGATTGGGTAAAAATTTCCGAACTTATTGTATTTTTAGAGAAATGTTTTCAAGCAACAAAAGAATTTTCCGATATATATTATCCTACTATTTCAACTATGTTGTTTTATATAACTCTAATATTTTTATTACTTAGTGAATATATGGAAAAATCAGCCTATAAGGCAGCTATTAAAAAAATGTTTGTCAAAATAAAAAAATATTTTATTCATATTTCCTCTATTTATATTATTGGTTCTGTATTAAATCCTACTATTAAAATAGACGGTACTAAATCACTAATTGAAACTATTTACGATTGTATAGAAGTACTACCACCTCCAAGTCCCAAAAATCTAAATCACCCACCACCTATTGAACAAACTAAAGAAGAAGTGTTGTCTAGCGTAGAACACCAATGCAAAAATATATTTAGATTTTATCAACAAGAAAATGCTAGTAACTTGCCGGCTTCCATACCATCTTCTTCATCTTCAACCCAACCTCACAAAAGACATGTTGTTTACTCGCTAGTATTGAAAGCCTCAGAAATAGAATGTCTTGATCGTACCTCTACTACTAACCAAATTAGCGAGTTGGATATTTTTGTTTTGCGGGGTTACATCGTATCAAGAAGTTATCAATGAAGATGGACATGAAGACTTGCTTTGAAATCTTTGGAGGGAATGAGAAGACCTTTCGACACTTTCATTGATGGCTCGAGATGTTTTGAACATTCAAGCGTCATCAACTGCGTCTGAAAGCGCTTTTTCTGCAGGCAGATATCAAATAGGAGATCACAGACACTCATTAGCTGGAGACATCTTGGAAATTGCAGTATTATTCAGAGATTGGATACGAGCGTAGCGGAGAAGGTGCGGTCAATCGGAGATCAACGAAGAAGAAGATGAAAACTACAACGAAATCTTAACTGAAGGTAGTGGAAGCGACGTGGATCAATTTGACCAACAAATACCAATTCCAACCGAAGAGCCACAGAAAATCATCAAGCAATTAGAACATGTTTTTTTGAGAATGTAATTTTTTTAATTGAAATTTTATTATGTAATTTGCAATTTTTGGACAACACCACAAAGTTGCAATTTAGATTTTAGACAATTGTATTTGTATTACAAAAAAAAATCATGTCTATTAATATAAGAGGCACAAAAACAGCCTTGTGATGTTTTTATTACACTATCTTATCTTGTTTATTGAGTTTTTTTATACATATGTTATTTTAAAAAAAAAATGAAACCCCGCCGGACCCCGCCCCGACCCGATATCGACGGGATCGGGATCGGGATTGGGACGGGACTGGAGCAAGTCCCGCCAGACCCGACCCCGCCAGACCCCGCTAGACCCGACCCCTTGGCTCGTCCCGCCCCGACCCCGACCCCGACCCCGCCAGACCCGAGCCCGGCCCACTGGCCACCCCTAGTTTGTTGTATTACACCTTCGATTGAACCTGATAAAAAAATTAACTTGATCATAATATTTTATCATAAACACTGAAATGTTATTGGTTTCAAGTAAGCATATTATTAAAAACAATATAATTATTTTGCAAAGTTATATTTGGAGAAAATTCGTGAAAGTTATAGTCTTACAACTCAGTAGGAATTTCTATTTGCTATATGACAACTTTTAAGCTCATCAAAGATATAATGTCAAGTCTTCCACATTCAACTAATACCTTTTATGTGCTATAGGATCTACAATTGTGTCTGCTTTAACATTTTCAAGTTTGTCATATCCTGATCATATAGATACAACTTAAATTCTGACGTTCTGTACACCTACAGGAGCTTAGAGGAATCATGATATAACCTTTATCGGAACTTTATATAAATTAAATGTGGTACTTTAAACATAAATGATATAAAGAAGTGTAATTATTTGTATAACGTGTCATCGTCGTGAGGATAGAAATAAAGATCTCAAAATACAAAAGAGATTTAGGAGATTAATTGAAGGAATACAAGTGAGATTTGGGCGAATTAAAGGCGTTACAAGTTGTCCAGTTAAAGAAAAGAATGTATGAATATAAATTGGAAAAAAAAAATCGAACGACTCATAGAAGGTAGTATTGGGCCCGTGCATAGCACGGACAATTGTCCACTAGTATAAAAAAAAATGGTAGTAATTGAATATTGCTCTAAGAATTATCATTTGAGGAGGAAAAAAGATGAAATATAAAGTTATTTGCTTTTTTTCTTATTTTATTTTTGTTAAAAATCAAGGGCCAAGTTCTACGGCATTCAAGCTCATGATTCTTCTGCTTCTCAACTTTTTTCCTCAAAATTTCTAACAATTTAAAGATTGTTGATAAAAAATCATAACAAAAATGTTGAATTTTTTAAACGTACTAATCTTACCACTATTTTGTTAAACTTTTACAATTCTTGAACCGATAAAGAGAATACTAGTATTTTTCTATTCTAATTTACATGAAGTGGTTCAGAGTTGATTTTGGTATAAAAAATTTCAAAGTTTTGTAAAGGTAAATTTTTTTACATAATTAAAAACTATACAAAAAATATTACAAGTAATTAACATAGTTAATAATTTAAAATATTTTAAGAAGGTTAAAAATTTATAATAAAAAAAAATTGTTCAACTTCTCAAATAGTAACGTCTTCACATAAAATGAAAGGTAAAGAGTACTATCTATTAACCTAATTGATCAAATTCCCACAAGGTGTGCTATTGGACTCATCATATCATGGGAAATGTAATTGATGCTAATTATAATATCATAGAATTTTCATTACTATAACAAAAGCTTCAATTCTCAATAATTATAATATCATAGAATTTTCATTACTATAACAAAAGCTTCAATTCTCGATAATTATAATATCATAGAATTTTCTTTTTGAGAAATTACAAACAAATCAAATAGAAAACGCAAACAAATTCTCAATGTTCTTTTTGTATTACATGAACTCAATTTCATTCTTTGACATCCTTTTATGTATTCACAAACCTGCAGCTCTTTCTAACTTCTCCATTCACATAAGTCTTTGAATTTGTAATATTTCCCATTTTCACCATTGACTCAGCAAATTGTTCAAAAAATGCTATTGTATTTTCAGCATATTTCTCAACAATTTTCTTTGTTTGAATTGCAAGAAAACTTGAATATAATTCTTGGTCTGAATTTATGAGTCCTTCTCCTTTAAGCAAGACATGGTAATATGAATTGTCAAATAAATTTGGAGTTACATTGTCCATAGATGTTTCATTGTTGTCTAATGATTCACTTCCAATTGGAGGACACAATGATTTTAATTTGCTCAAGTATGAGGAAGAAATTGGATTCATCATTGAAGTTGTCATTTTGAAATCTCCATAAATTCTATTTCTGAAATTCACACACCTTGCTTTCCCTATTGTGTGTGCACCTGCCGATTTTGAAAAGTTAGGACAAGAATTTTGTGCAATAATTAATTTAGTATGCCATGCGAATCTTTCTTTGAAGAACTTTGTACATGCAAATATTCTAGGTGTGGGCAAGTGATATATGTATTAAGCAATTTAGCTTCCTAAATGAAGTCATACTTTGTTAATTGATATATTACTTGTAACTCTTGTTCTTTCAAACAATATTTGTGCAATAATTTAGCTAGTCATGCATATCATTCTCTATAGAACTTCCTGCTCCCCTAGTTTCATGATTTTATATGGCATTTAACGAGGCCCAAAAGTTAGGAAATGAAGAAAGATGTTTGCCCCCGGACTTCATTCAAGTGGAAAAGGTTAAGGGACTTTTGATTTAGGTCATAGGTTCGAGCCATGCACAGCTGCACTATACGAACTAAGCATGATATTTAAGTAGAGAAGGCCGGGAAGAGGGACAAGTCTATTATCCTGAGTTTCAAAGGTTGTGGTTGCTCCTAAGGGTTGGCGTCTGAAGAATTCTCGATCATAAAAAAATACTTTTGGCATATCGGAAGTAACCTAGAACTTATGGTCTTGAACATGACATCACATTTCTATGACTATAGGAGTATGTCATTAGGGGTTAAAGTGCAGTCAAATTAAGAATTTTCAAATACAAAAAGATCTGATTCTTTTCTAAATAGTTAAATAAAAAAAGTGTCATATAAAATAAAACTGAGGAAATATATGATAACTTTCTAGGTTGGAGCATGGTGTCTAAGCAAGTAATCTTGCAAATTAAAATGAAAATTGTAGTTTTTTTTGAAGGGTGAGAAATTATTTCTAGCTTATGACCATAAAAAAGAGGTATATATATGTGTTTTTATTTTAACAGAAATAGTGATTATAAGCATGCAAGAAAATGGTAATTAAACAGTGCTTACCAGAAAGAGCAACCATATCAGTAACAGAAAGTCCCTGTGAAATAAATTTAGAAATAATAGAAATAAGTCCTTCATCAGCAGTTGGAAGATTTGTATCTGTCAATTCATATCCTGCAGTTTTTGAATCTTTTCTACCTACTGGAACATCCCAATAAGGTCCACCAACCTGGTACCAAATTAAAAACATCATTAATTAATTACTACTACTTTGCTTATTCCTATGAAGATAATTTAAAATAATAATCCCAAAAACCTAAACACTAATATTCTAATAATATCATAAATAACATTCCAAAGAATATATATGTACCAAAACAACAGCATCTCTAGCAGCAATAGTTAGAATATCAGCACAAGAAACAATTCCTGGGCACTCAGATTCAATCCTATTTTTTATTCTGTCAATAATTTTGAATCCTTTCAATGCATTCTTGTTGTTTGGAGCATTCTTTTCTCCTTTTAATGTCACTGTATCGTCCAACAATATCGAGCCATCGCAACCCTGTTAGACAATTCAACATGATATCAGTGCAAGGTAAGAGGTTATATATTCAAATCAAACCATTATGGCACTATCAACGAATAAAAGTTTTTTCTTTCATCTGCTTAACGATTGCCACGAGTAAACTTATAAGAATAATTGGATTTTACTTAGTTACAAGGAAAAAATGAAAATTATACAATTTAAGCAAAAAAAAACATTTCCGCGTGATCACTGATTTTACACCAATGGACTACTTCTGTGGATTGTATTTAAAAGTTAACCACTTTTTCAAAATTAAACTTGTACTCTGAATATATAGTTTTGAATTTTAACTTCAGACAGGTGACAATTTTCGAACTTCTGACCACAAGTTTAATTTTGCAAAAGCTACCAACTTATAAATACAAGGCTATAAAAGTGGTTATGTATGTAAATAAACTTGTATTTGACTCATAAGAAAGAATCGGGCTCACATGAGAGGGGGTGCTGAGACATACGAGTAATAAAGTTACCTTATTAAAAATTTGCTTCCTCTAATAGCTTAGACATTTAAATGAAATGCTCACACAATTTAATAACTCGAAGCTGAATCGAGATTAATATTTTTAATATTTTCGATTACCTGAACAAAGCAGTCATGGAAATGTAATCTCAAAATCAAAGCAGCATTATGAGGATCAGAAAGACAGACACATTCCATTTCTTTCCTCACAATTCCTTCTACTGAAGGACATGTTTTCTTGTAGTAATCAAGACTCAAATGTGAATCACTAATTCCATGCAATTTGCTAAAACAAATGCCAATAAATACCAAAACCAAGAACTCAAAAATCAAAATTCTTGAATGAAAAAAATTAATGGAAGCCATTGATATTTGCTATTTTTGCTTTGATGAAATTAAATCCCTAGTGAGTAGTGAAGATGAAGAGTACAAAATATGGTTAATATTGTCACTTTATATAGTTGAGAAGAAAGGAAGTTAACTAAAGATTTTGGTTAAAAGTGACATGTTTTTTTTTCCTTTTGTCCCATATATGTTTGTTTTTTCTTAGTATTTTGGAGTAAATTATGTAGAAATTGTTTATAGTCAAGAGAGGATTAACTAATATTATTGATATGGTTAGGTGAGTTATCTCAAACCAAATATTGCCAAATAATATGAGATATAAATCAAAGGCTTTGTGCCTTTTTTATATATGGAGAGTTTTATACGCAAATACTAAGGCAAGCGACCAAACCTGTGTCTTATTTCAATAACTTTATTTCCAATGTTTGAACTTCCAAATTTTTGCTGACATTTAGAAAATGTCAAAAATTATATTTAATTGTGACTTGAATGAAAACATAATAATTTTTTGGACAAGTACAAGGAATTTATGTTGATTCTACATCATTTATTTTTCTTTTGAGTTTCATTGATAACTTAAAATAATCAATTGAGATAAATACAAGTATATCGTTCATCGTAAGTGAGATTAGCAATCTGAAAAAGATATGTATACTTCAATATGTTAAATACTCTATATATAAAAAAGTTATATTGTCATTATATAAAAGTTAATTTTTTTTCTTTTTCGTTTTCCTTAAAGCAAGGAAAAACAGCTTTAAGGGTTTGTTAACTAACTATGAGAACTTCGTGTATTTTAACAACATACTCAGCGTGATTCTATAAGTGGGATCAAAAGAGAGGGCATATATGCAAACTTTACGTACCTTGGGAAAGGCAAAGAGGTTTTTCTAAAATTATTTGGAGCTAATTGACTGGAAAACAGAAATTAAAGTTGAAAAAATTGGTTTGAGAATTATTTCAAGGGAAATAATAGTTTCAGTGACAAAACTTTAGTATTGTTTTCAAGTGAAATTCATGTCCAAGCATAATTTCAAATGCTCTTTTTTAACTTTTATCTTCACTTGTTTTAGCAATTTCAACCAAATATTTTCCGAAAGGCAATCATCCAAGTGTTATATAATAAATAAACTGATTAACCACTAACCACTCACCATAAAGAGTTTGAATAGAAAAATAGTCATATTACTTGATTTTGTTTGCAAATCTATTTAATCTGAAGTTATCTGATTTTCTATTTGTTCAATATTCAGTTCTAAATTTGCATATCTATTGATACAATTAAATTAGCATCGTGGGTTATTAGTCCTGATTTGGTGCTCAAAGACTTCAAAGTCTGTTTCTAGTCATGGAAACTTGCTGAAAACAAAGAATCAAATTAACACGTTATTCTTTCCCAGGGTTTAATTCACGGACAAGAATGGTTGATTTCTTAATATTTTGCTGCGTTTTTCTTCTCTACAAAATGGTCACAATCTTGAAGCTCAAGATAAAACTAACTAGGATTATGGGATTCATGACTCATGGGGGCATGAGAATGTGAATGAATGTTGACACCGATAAGGTAAAAATTTACCCGCACTTGGTGTCAACACAGAAAATGCATAACACGTCTTTAAACACACTCTACTCTCTAAACTATAGTTAATTTGTAACTTAATTATGGTAAATTAGTATAGCTTGGTGTAAACACATATTGCCGGCGTTTTTACTGATGGACGACCACATTCCAGTAACATTTCTCAACCCTGAACAATTCGTATTAAACTCAGCATAACTTATGTGAAGCTTATACTAGAGACCAAAAGCCGTAAATATAGGAGTATTTACAATAAATTTCTTAGAATAGTCGATCCCTACGTAACATTCCCATATTGTTGCTCACCGTGTAACAATCCACACATTGTCATTCATCCCATAATAACAAGAACAACAATAACATATCCAGTGAAATTCCACAATGTGGGATCTGGGGAGGATAGAGTGTACGTAGACCTTACCTCTACCTTGGTAGGTAGAGCGGTTGTTTCCGAGAGACCCTCGGCTCAAGACAAAGCATAAGCACAAGCAAAACAAGAGAAACGGTCAGGCCCGGGCAAAAAATTTAAAGCAATATGAAAATGCTTGTATCAAAAGAGAAAAAGCCATGATAGCGCATTCTGAAAAAAGGAGCAGTAACTAACGCATGTAAATAAGATATACAGAGTACACTAAAGAACCCATAGCAACAGAAATCAAACTACATAGAAGTATACAACAATATTGTGCTTATTAGTATGATAGACTAAGCAGACCTGCATTTAAAAAATACTACAATTACCAGTTTGCAAGCGTAAGTAGACTACGCTCGAGTACCTACTACCCTTCTACCCTAATACGTGTCCTCCACAACCCACTATCTAAGGTTATGTCCTCAGTAAGTTGCACCTGCGCCATATCCCGTCTAATCACCTCTCTCAAATACTTCTTCGGCCTACCTCTACCCCTCATGAACCCGTCCATAGCCAACCTCGCGCACCTCCGCACTGGGCATTTGTGTCTCTCCTCTGCACATGCCCAAATCATCTCAACCTCGCTTTCCGCATCTTATCCGCCACTGAGGCCACTCCCACTCTGTCCCGGATATCATCATTTCTAATCATATCCCTCCTTGTATGTCCACACATCCATCTCAGCATCCTCATCTCCGCAACTTTCATCATTTGGATATGCGAAATCTTGACTGGCTAACACTCCGTCTCATACAACATAGTCGATCTAACCACCGCTCTATAGAACTTGCCTTTTTAGTGGTACCTTTTTTACGCATAAGACTCCAGATGCGAGCCTTCATTTCATCCACCCTGCCCCAATACGATGTGTGACATTGTCATCAATCTCTCCAGCCCCTTGGATAATAGACCCGAGGTACTTGAAGCTTCCTTTATTTGGAATGGCTTGAGTATCACGTCTGTCTTAAGGTCGCTCCCGTTACTGAACTTGCACTCCAAGTATTTTATCTTGGTCCTACTCAGCATGAACCCTTTAAACTCTAGAGTATGTCTCCAAACCTCCAGTTTAGCGTCCACTCCCCTGCGAGTCTCATCAATCAGGACTACGTCGTCTGTGAATAACATACACCATGACACCTCCCATTGGCTTTGTCGCATCAGTCCATCTATCACCAGGGCAAATAAGAATGGTCTAAGAGATGATCCCTGGTGCAGCCCCATCATCATTGGAAAGTGCTCCTAGTCTCCTCCTACTGTCTGTACCCTGATCTTGGCTCTATCATAAATATCCTTGATCACCCTAGTGTACGCCACATGTACACCTCTAACCTCCAAACATCTCCATAGAACCCCCCTCGGGACTTTGTCGTATGCCTTCTCGAGGTCTATGAAGACCATATGTAAATCTATATTCCTCTTCCTATACTGTTCCACCAACCTCCTAATAAGATGAATGGTTTCTGTAGTTGAACGACCCGGCATGAATCTAAACTGATTCTCAGAAATAGACATTTTCTTCTCACCCTCATCTCCACGACCCTTAACCAAACTTCCATAGTATGGCTTAGCAGCTTGATACCCCTATAGTTGTTGCAACTCTGGATATCACATTTGTTCTTGTACAAAGGAATCATTGTGCTTCACTTCCATTCTTCGGGCATTCTCGCCGTCTTAAAAATGACATTAAACAACTCAGTCAACCACTCCAAATGTGCCCTGTCTGCGCTCTTCCAAAATTCAACTAGGATCTCATCAGTCCCAGTCGCACGTCCCCTGCACATCCTACGAACAACGCCCTTAACCGCCTCAACCTTAATGCTTCTACAATACCCAAAATCCCGGTACCTACCAGATTGCTCCAGATCTCCTAGCACAATGTCTATATCTCCTTTCTCATTCAAGAGTTTATGGAAGTAACACTGCCACCTTCGCCTAATATGCGCGTCCTCCACCAGTACTTTGATGTCCTCGTCCTTGATGCACCTCACATGATCTAAGTCACGGGCCCTCCTCTCCCTCACCTTGGCTAGTCTGTACAACTTCTTATCTCCGTCTTTTCTCTTTAATTCCACATACAGGCTTTCAAAAGCTGCTATTTTCGCCACCGTAACCGCAAGTTTTGCCTCCTTCCTCGCCAACTTATATAGTTCCCTATTCGTCCACTTCCCCACCTCATCCTGGCTTTCTACCAATTTCGCATACGCTGCTTTGTTCGCTTCCACCTTCTCTTGAACTTCACCATTCTACCACCAGTCCCCTAGATGCCTACCACGGCTACCCCGCGAGACCCCTAGTACTTATATAGCTACCTCTTGAATGCAACTAGATATCTTGTCCCATATATCGGTCGCATCCCCACTACTGCCCCAAGCCCCTTTGTCCATCAACCTCTCTCCCATCTCCTTTGCACTAGCCATGGTCAAACTCCCCCATTTGATTCTTAACATGTCATCCACAACCCTCCTCTTCTCCATCTTGATCTCCAAATCCATCACCAAAAGCTTATGTCGGGTTGTAAGATATTCCCCTGTATAACCTTGCAGTCTTTACAAATGTCATTGTCACCCTTCCTAAGGAGCAAAATGTCTATCTGAGACTTGGCCACCGAACTACGGAAAGTCACCAAGTGCTCCTCCTTCTTGAGGAACCTCGAATTGGCTATCACCATCCCAAAAGCTCTAGCAGCTCCAAAAGTGAGACGCCTCCCTCATTCCTGTCCCTGAAGCCAAAGCCTCCATGCACGTCGCCATAACCCCCGGAAGTTACCCGATATGTCCATTGAAATCCCCTCCTACAAATAATTTCTCAGTGGGTGGTATACCTCCTACAAATAATGTAGACATCCTATAATAATGTTTACATTATTATTCATCGCATCATTAACAGTCCTTGTATTATAAGTCCTGCACAACTAAACTAAACCATCACAGATTTGTCTCCAGATGATAATAGCTTAATAGATAAACTGCATAACGCAGTGATGATTCACTTTTCTGCTGCACAACGAAAGAATAGAATTGATGTCTCATAGGATATGTGGACAAACAATTTATCTCAGCAAGTAATCACAGCGCGTCTTAGCAAACACATAAACGATACATAGCTTGGGGTATAAGATGATCCGTTGAGAGATGAAATCCAACTAAGTTCAGCATATCAGTACAAAATGATGGGAAAATCATATACTTTGAACAAACAGAGACAGTGTCCTGCATTTCCAACACGTTGAAGTCCGGAAGGAAAAATGGTAAGTAGTTCAAGGGAGGGCTTGTGCTTACAAGAAATTAGATCAACATCAACAGTTTTAACAAGCGAAGTTCAAACTGCCAATGAGGTTTTACTCTCCGCACATATGTGCCCTCAACACTCCAAACTGATCGTCTGCATCCACAATCCACAGTGTCGTCTGAAAGGCGTACTGCATCGAACTTCTGCTTCAGCACTTCTATTGCATTGACAATTAAGTGTGAAGCTTTAATTGCACCAGTCGATTCAACTGTGGAAATTAGATAATCTTCCTTGGCATGTATCTCTATGAGCCCCGGTTTTCCCGTGGATTCAGCTTTTGTGAGCGCCTCATCATCATTAGTATGCACATCCAGCTGAAGTAAATTGACTGCTGAGTAAGTGTGGAATGGACTAATTCTATACTTTACAATTTTAGTTGGGAAGAAAAGCAATTAACATGCAATATGCTATTAGACCAGCAATATGCTATAAGATCTATTCAGATTTTGCAAAAAAAAAAAAAAAGATGAAGCTTCACGTGAAAAGTTTTGCTTACTCATTGCTACCGAATATCCAGGATTTCTTTTTATAATGACCAAATATCCAGAAATTTTAGTTTTACAATCCTCCAGCATGTTTGAACTATTTTGCGTCATCACCTCTTAATAGGAGCCAAAATTGAGTTCATCTTATTGGCAGGCAAAAACTTTAAAATTGAAAAGCCACTATTACCCCGACACCAAGCAACCGACAACCACGATCATATCGAAAAGTTATGCAAGGTCTTCGAAAGGTTAAGAAAACATCAATTGAAGAAAAACACAAAAAAATGTGCATTCAGGATCGGGCGGATTCAATAAGGCAATAGCATAACTATTATTGACCTGACCCCTATTACATTCCTTAAGCCTACTCTTTCTTCAAGATACGAAACGAGCAGCCGAAAACGGCTGTCCCTATTGTATTTTAGATGGAGTCATTAACTTTATGACTACTTAAGTCTGACTCCACCCTAATTTCTTCCGACTTTTCTTGCTATGATTTTCTAAACCCTATCAAGCTTCAAGTATTCCAACCAAAATCATCAGTCTTAGTCATTTCAGCTGTGTGTAAATAATAAATTCTTCATCAGATAGGTCACACCCCAGCCAACTATCATGCATTTCCTAGTTTCCTGGTCAAGTGACAATTTTGTATATATACAAAGAATGGCAGACTTTGAGCATGATCAAAGATCTCAATATAAGCACAGGTAACTGGGACAGAAGGAGCGTTTCATTCGTGTTCCTCACCAAATAGAGCATGATATGTTCATAAAAAAGTACGAGGAACCACTGATAGTGTTCACCAGAGAAAAAAGTTCAGACATAGCAGTATAGCATTTTATAGCCATAAAACAGAAGTATAGAGTACAAAGTTCAACCAACCTGTTTGTTTTTAGGGTCAATGCCAAAGACTTACCTGGGACTACTCGCTACTAATTATCTTTCTCCTTGATAGTGAAGGTCCCCATCATACCCCTCATCGATGTTGATCTCTGGTTGATACATGAAAGTCAGTTGCTGTAGGGGACCATTTCGCATGATCTTTGTCAATTCCTTTCTGTGCTATTTCCCTTAATCTTAACTCCTGTCCACGCCATAGCTTCACAATTACGATTCCCCTGCATAAAATAGAGCAAGATGGTAAATTTCTTCTCTGGATAGTTAGCGCGTACTATAGACCAAGACATTTCTGCAACACGTCTCCAAAATAAGCATATTAGAAAGAACATTACTTTCTCACAATGTAACAAAAAATAAATAACAAAAAAGATTAAGATAAACTAGGATCTTTCTCTAAACATTACTCTTGAACACCACCTTCAAAACTATTCTCCTTTTGAGAAAATAACCCCTATTTACTAAGGTCATTAGGAGCTTGATTGATATCTAATCGCTTATTTCTTGAAATGCATACGATGATTCAACAGAATTATAGCACCCTTATAGACTGACATATCAAAGGCACCTTAATGTGCACTCTGTAAAAAAACAAATTTCCCCAATTGGAAACCAGGATCAAGTTCACCCCTTTTATCCTACAGCCGAACCGGACTGCACAAAATGCAGAATAACACCAAAATTGTTTTGCAATCTCTATCAAAAAGTTACCATAAAATGACTATCCCATAGAAAAAATGATGTAATTTCTAGTTCACAGCTCTAGAAAAAGTACCAGAACAAATCAGTCATTCCCAAATCCAAAAATGGTAACTTTATATCTGTCCCAACCTAATCACTCATACAATTTTTCACCATTGAATTGTTCGATATGTACTACATCTTATGCAACCAAAGCTTAATTATATGAAAGCATCTCCGCCCTACTTTAACAAGTACCTTGTATCAATAAAGGTAAAACACCTCTCTATAGTTGGTTCAGGTTAAAAACAATTTAGGACACCTAAAGTAAAACAGAGAGTATTTTTATTGCGTGCTTAATGCCTACAGACACAGATATTTGAGAAGGCGACAACACAACAAATGGTGAAATGACTTCCATCACTTATGGGCAGAAGTTATTCCCGTACTCAAAAAACTTATCAAGACACTCTTAGTTTGCTAATAGTCTCTTGCATAAATGCAGAGTAAGGCTGCGTACAATAGACCCTTGTGGTCCAACCCTTCCTCGGACACCGCGCATAGCGAGAACTTAGTGCACCGGGCTGCCCTTTTTAACAAAATACTTTCAAGAAACATTCTATATTCACCATCAAACATAAAAAACAATCCAAAAAATATTTTTGATGAAAAAATACTTTTGTCTGCCAAACACGCTTCAATCTAAATGCATATGTTGCTTTGGGGGTAAGGATGGCGATGGGGTTTTAAGGATAATTGGAAACTACTTGTTAGATGGTTAGGAAATTATTTTTCGCTTCTCCAACCAAACAATGGAAAATTTCGTCTACTCTCTTCCCAAACACTTTTTTATAATGCGTCTCTTATTCAGCCACCAAACCACCAGTAGACCACCCATACACTGTACTAGTTCATGAATGCGTAAGAACATATTTTCATTACTGCAGTCCCATATTGCCACTACTGAAATGGATAAGAACTAAGAACATATTTTGATAAATATTGATTAAAAGTCCAACAAAGCCACATTGATACTCGCATTACATAGCTAACACAGAATCAAAGATGGGGGCCTTGTTGCGTACTACTGCGTAGTAGAGAAGCTAGCTAAATTATTCCTCTAGTATACTCAGGCAACCTTGACAACATCAAAGGAAGTTGACCAGGGAGTTTCAGCACTGGAACCTCTTTTCTTGTCCTAACTAGACTTCAATTTCTGTAACATTAGGTCTCTCTTCAATTTCTGAAATGGTAGATTTCTCTCTAATTTCTGTAGCCAGTTACATGATTGAGGATTGTGTTTTCCAACAAGGATTGCTCAATTACTGTTTTTTCACAAACAGATGCCTCACCATTGCTCTTTTCGAACAGTTCTGATATTCTTTCGGCGAGACTACACTTTGCTGCAGGGTAAACTCCGTGCTTACCAATTATGGATTCCAGCACTGCTTCTGACAATTGTTTGTTCTCTATAACAGAATTCCCAGTGTCAGGAATTGAATCATCTTTAGTGAAGCTAATCTGGTGTCGGACAAAGAAATATAGAAGGAATATCAATGAGCTTATAGATAAATGCTGTCCACTTTTTTGGTGCATAAATATTATCAAATAGTCCCAACTGATGATGAAACTTGCAAGTGCCTAATTTCTATTTTAGTTCTATATAGTTGATTATAAGTACCGTCAATGACCCAAGTGGTGATTGAGTAAAAAGGATGGAGGCACCAGGTGGGAAGGTTTCATTCTGGAAAAGATCGAGGAAATTTTCAATGGCCTGACTCTCCGCATCGCTGTAGGTTCCTACTGCTTTCTAATGGGCAACACAATTTTCTGCCACCTTCTTTGAGTATTGCTTACCCGTCAAGGGCAAAATCATAGTCACTCGAGTGAATTTCTCAAAGGGGAATACCAAAAGGGAAGGATGAAAACTTTCACAAACCTTTACTTAGATGGAGAGAAATCTCTTGATCATTTTAAGACCCTAGATATGTAGCACATAATATTCATAAAGCCCTTACAATCTAATTCTGAACTTTGTTATTTTTTAGAGCTTAATTCTCCCATTACATTGCTGTTCCAATATGAAATCTCAAAATCCTCGACGTTGGCTGTGTTGGGTACTTTTGCTCTATGGTACTTTATAAAGCAGTACGGGAAGTATATAACTATTACAAGTATTCGAAAGGATAAACAAAGATTCAATAATTCATCTAGAAATCTGAAAATTACAATAGAACCACAAAACTGAAATTACAATTTTGTTGAAGACGGAAAAATAGAAACTGATTTTGTTGAGTCGAGTGTGGCACCCTGTCCTTCAGACAATATTTCCCCGTATGTATCCTTTATACGTCCTAGACAATTTGTCTCCCAAGATAAAATAGCAATGGAACACTTGAGCAAAGGAAACTCAAGAGCTACCGTGAAGAATATTGAGTAACGAAATGATGCTTGGAAGTTGTAGGAAGAAGAAAACTTTACCTTGTGTAAGCAGAATTTTTGTGTATATTATATGTGTGTTCTTAGCGCCTAATTTCGATAATGGGTGCAGAGGGTGTTTATATAGGTGATGGAGGTGGCGCCTCATAATAGCCAAATAATGACCATTATGGAGGTAGTAAAGTCACCAACATAAATGGTGAAAGACCAGCGGATTTGGCCATTATAGGAGAATCAGCCAAAAATAAATGGTGAATTAGTGCTTGGCGTTCGCTGTTGTCCAAAGTCGGCGTTAAACTTCAGGGGACGGCGTACATCAAGAAAACTCGGTCCGACTGTACATCACGGAACTTCTCGGGATCAAACCGCATTATACGCAAAGTTCTCCGGCCCAAAGATAATATCGAAGGCCCAAGACCACGGAACCGTGACCGTGACGAGAACCCGAGAACGAGCGGGCCGACCGGACGGGGTGAAGCGGCAGCGGCGTGTGGTCTTTCCTTGAACGAAGCACATCCAGGTCCTCCTCTCCTTTAAACACATGAGATACCCGCCGGGGTCCCAAACCCAAACCAATTTCAGGTCTTATATACATGTGACAATTCATTCTTCTCACAGGTGAGGAAGAATTGAACATAATACCACACTTTCCATGCTTCAAACACCTACTTAGTGGACCAATATCTCTTTCATTTCAATGAAATTTGGCGATTCTTGGCCCCTACGGTTATCTACGTCACTTAGTAGATCATCGTATGTGAAGAACCGGATTCTCCAACATACGTAACACTAGTGTTTAGCGGGTTAAAGTTGGTCGTGTAACTCCGCCATGAGAGCTAATTTCCAACAATCCCCTCAAAGAGATTTTGGCGCACTCACACTGGTGTCTTTTTATTTCAGCAATATTCGGACCGATGTTAGTAGCCTCGAGCTTTGAACCTTCCATAGTTGAATACCGGACTTACTTGCATCGCGGTGAGCGTGATGTCTTGAGCGTCGGTGGCCAAGTCAATGGTACCAACACAACAAATTCCCTTACTCTTCTTCGTAATGTTTTGTCCGTTTGGCCATGGAACGCGTCTTGGATTCTTAAGATCGTTCATTTTGAGGCGGCCCGTCTCGCACTTAAATAGGTGGTCTCTACAAGGTATCTGCTATACCCACTTCACAAGTGTTAGGAACCGTTAAAAAGTTTCCCAAAACCTAACCTCAGGCTGAGGGGCATTACGAGTTTGAAAACTTAACCTCTACCCACGCTGCAGATAACATGCGTCTATCGCGGGAGCGGCTTTGGTTTGGTGTTTCTTTAGAAATCACTATCCAAAGTGCTCATGTCACTTCAGCTGACGATCAACATGTTATTCTGACAGTTTTCCCATTGAACCAAATCTCGATCTCGGGTAATGGAGTTCAAGGCTTTATGTTAGTCAGTATATTCTGGGTTTAAGCCCGTTCCCTGAGACAGAACAAACGCGATCTCCGGGTAGTCCGCTTAGATTAGTAAATAAAGGTGACACGTGATGATCAAGCGCCTCTGATCTTATGTCTCAGACGGATCGAGCAGATATGTCCAGGCGAGTCATCCGTGTCCTTCCGGAAACGGCCGTACAGCCACGATTATATAGCTGGTGAAGACACGGGTTTTCTCCCGATATGGGGACGTCACTCTAATGAGTCGTGAGTTACTCAACTTCTTTCATGCTTTGTATAAGCGATAAACTCAGATACCATCAAGAATCGGTCGATGCAAGTTTGCCTTAGAGGATTTTCCAAGACCCGCATACCACGTTTACTTGTGGCTTTGGTGTTCTCAGATCGATGTCCGGTTTGTAATAACGTGTTCTCCCCGAACGTGGACATCGAGAATACTATAATCAGAAGATAAGCGAATAATTCGGATATCGCCATATCCGACTTAACGCCTTCTATTGATCATGTATTAAGATCGTCGGTGAAACTTAGTTCAAGCGGTGATACATTTTGTAGGGCGATACCAGGAGTCGGTTGTAGTGTGCTGTACAATACATTGAACTACACATGACTGTGCATATCGCTCCTTGTCTGCCGGTGCACCGTGATTCCGATTCTATGATTCATATCCATTTGGTGGCTTCAACGAGTCATTAACCATCGATCAGTTAGATGTCTTAGAAATCAATTCCTAAGATGTCATCTGTGATACCGTATCTTTCATATCGAGACTTTGTTTCAATATGACTTTTACTTTCAATTTATTGATTCACCAAGCTGTTGGCTTTCTAACCGGGTCAATGTTTACGTAGTCGATTCATTGTTTTGTTTTTATCCGAAACTTCCGGGACCAAAATGTAAAACATTTGAGGACGAAGATGAAAGTTCAGGGAATAAGCCCAATGATCACTGAAAAACCAACTACGATTCTCTTCTTCAACTCTCGGTTGGGAAGGTTGTTTCAACATTCATGCCACCTTGACTATGGCCCACGATGTTAAGCTCTCACGAGCACGTGTACAAGTAGCGAGGGCTTTGAACTCGTCAGATCCATCTATTTTGTACTCACTTTTGAGTATCCTTTTCACAACCCAAAGGTTCTTTTCAGGAGGAAGATCAACCATTACGCAAGTATGGTTCATATGATGGAATATATTTCTCTCTTTAGCTTCTTTCCAAGCGCTGACTTTTGGAATAACAATTATGTTAATTGTCATGGTTCGTTCTTAACCATACAAGCTAGAAGAATTTGGAACAAGTCTTTGTCCCCTCTTTGCTCGTCTTGGTTCAACATCTAGAATCCTGAGTTCGCAGGATGCGGAATATTAAGGTTCAGGATAGCGGTAACTCGAGTCTATGAATACGGAGCGCCTAGTGCAGATGATCAGGCCCTCGCGGGTTCTTGTTAACCGGCGTAATTACTCATTTTTCCTTTTCGCGAAAGTTATCTTATAAATTCAAGATTCTTTGGCGCCAAGAAGCGATAAGTACTCTTATTTACAGATCCGGTGGATATACGTCACGATCTTAGGTCGAACTTGACTTCTGTTGTAGTCCAACTTCTACCAAGCCACCCTACATCACAACTTTTATATGTGAGATCCTTTCCCGTATCTCACACGGAGAGTTATCCTTATCCTTATCAGGAGTTATTGAGAATCGCATTAGCGGTAAGGATCGCCTTACCCATAATTTAGGCGTGCGGGTTTGCGCTTGGCAACACGCTGCAGTTAGGCGAGGTGAGTAATGAGCAGTCGTTTAATGAGCGATGTACATTCTCCCCTCTCATCACTCTGAATTTCTCGAATCGTGAAGCCAGTTGATTTTCAACCACGCTTTGTAAGCGCTTATCCGCCAAAACGCCATCTTTGCTTTTCAATAAACAAAGGATTCATCGTTGTACCATCATCAATGAAGATTACAACGTCTTGTCTCCCATACATTTTGTATAAACCCAAATCACCCAAGTAGGTGTGACTAAGTTCTAGAGGGAGCGATCTTTTTCGCTATTCCCTGGCGAAATTTGGAAAGGTGATTTTGCCTCTTCGCCTACCTCACATTCATTTTGAGGGTTTATGCGAAAGAAAACAACGATCTCAACCGCTAGCTTTTGAATGACTTGCTATTTAACGTGTCTTAATCTATGATGGCATAGATGCACGGATTATAAATATATCATTCGTCATTTCTGACGTCTTTATGCACCCGTTCTTAGTTATTACAGGACCTATTGAAGTAGTATCAAACCAGCCTGACCAGCAGCGTCCCTTAAACCAAGTTAGGAACGTAACACCTCTTAGAGTGATCTCGTTCCTTGAAGTCTGTTGAGGACAGCCTCTCCAACCCCTTCTACTTTAGAGGTGGCGTTCCCGCTGAACAACCCTCTTGCCAGTGGTTGGCGTAGCAGGATCATATGTGATCTGGATACTCGCCCGACCTGCCGGTTAGCTTTGCTACGATGAGTGTCAATTTCTTTTACGCCTTTCTTTAGGCCTTGAGATCATTTGACACTGAAACTCGGCCCACCTTACTAGGTGTCCATTACTTTTCCTATGAAATGAATTATGGCTCACCTCGATCGCCATGGAGGCTTTATATGTTGAGTGTCCAATATAAATCATATCAAAGGAATTTTGGCCCACTCCGGTCTTGAGACTTTGTATGGTGAGTGTCCAATATCATCTATGAAGGATCTTACGCCAAATGGTGTGCTCAACAGCGTCTTTAACTTTTTAGATTTCTTACATTTATGATTGGTGCCCAGGATAATTATGGCGCTTACTTAAGAGTGGTAACAATTTTTATACGCCTGATTAGTGGATCTCTCTCCATCGGTATGTGCGAACATACTTTACACATTTTTAATCAATACACTTAAGCGGATCTTTTTAAAGTCGTTTACAAAATCAATCTTTAAGCGGAAAAAGATAGAGATTAAACTTTCCGATTTGTTAAAGCGTAAGGAATATAAATTATTTTCCATATTCCTCCTTACTTTAATCCATTTTTAATCGGACATCATTTAATCTTAATTCTTGACAAGTAAGAAAATACTTATCATTTAATCTTTATTCTTGACAAGTAAGAAAATACTTATCCCGATTTGGATTACGGCTCATGACTACTTCATCGATCGAGTGTCCATTCCCTTCTCACCATTATTCGGATCTTTTATGCAGGATAGATACAGGCGCTGCCTGCTAGATAGAGTACATCTTGATCTTCTCCTCTTGTCGAGTTGACATCCTCAAGCTCTCAAGGCGCTTTGTTCCCACCGATCTTGGTAGCGGTGACACCATGAACACGTTCATCATCATCACTCTCTGTACGAAAAACCATTGCCATATTGATTTGGTCACACAACTTTGACCGACATCTTCAACGCTAATAGTAATACTATACAAATATTGTATTAAGTTGTTGGGTACTTTTGCTCATGGTACTTTATAAAGCGACGGAAAGTATATAACTATTACAAGTATTCGAAAGGATAAACAAAAGATTCAATAATTCATCTAGAAATCTGAAAATTACAATAGAACCACCAGGCCCGGAAATTACAATTTTATTGAAGACGGAAAAATAGAAATCGGATTTTCTTGGTGAGTGGCACTCAATCCTTAGAAAATATTGCCCAGATGTATCCTTTATCGTCTGGACAATTTGTCTCCCAAGATAAAACAACAATGGAACACTTGAGCAAAGAAACTCAAGAGCTCACAGTGAAGAATATTGAGTAGCGAAATGATGCTTAGGAGTTGTAGGAAGAAAACTTTACCTTGTGTAAACCAATTTTCGTGTATATTATATGTGTGTTCTTAGTGCTCAACAATGGTGTAAGGGGGTGTTTATATAGGTGATGGAGAAACGCTCCATAATAGCCAAATAATGACCATTATGGAGGTAGTAAAGTCACCAACATAAATGGTGAAAGACCAACCAGCGGCCATTATAGGAGGAGTAATTCAGCCAAAATAAATGGTGAATTGAGTGTAGCGTTCTGCTTTGCTGTCAGTCTGGAAACACGGGGACAATGGAAACATGACCAAAGTGCATCCGAGCCTCGTACATCTGAAACTTCGATCAAATCATTACGGCAAAGTTCTCACGGCCCGAAAAAGATATCGAAGGCCCATGGCTACGGAACAGTGAACCCGGGCAGACCCGGACGGAGCATTGGCGTAGTCTTTCGCCGGCACATCTAGGTCCTCCCTCCTTTAAACACATTGGATACCTTGAGGTCCCAAACCCCAAACCAATTTCAGTCTTATATACACAGACAATTCTTTCTTCCTCTACTGCCGATGAGAGAATTGAACACAATACCACACTTTCCATGCCAAACACCTTACTTGATGGACGATATCTCTTTCATTTCAATGAAATTTGACGATTCTTGGCCCTACGGTTATCTACGTGCCAGTAGATCATGCGTATGTGAAGAAGCCGATTCTCCAACATACGTAACACTAGTGTTTAAGTAGTTAAGGTTGTGCTTAACTCCCACAAAGGCTAATTTCAACCAGTGTATCTTACGAGTTTCATTTTTTACCAATAACTATAGGATGAAACTTGCAAGTGCCTAATTCCTAATGACATCTAGCCTCTAGGAATTGGTAAGAATCACACATAAAGCTGAAGTATAGCCTGATCAGAAGGAAGATATTTTGACATGTCGAACACATTTCAAAATACCTCCTTCAGATGTAAGGCATGAGGACCATCCAAAGGAAGTAACTCCTCACAGACATGTGTAACCAAGATGGATTATATCAATTAAGTTAATAAGAAATCGCAAGCCAACTTGCCAAATCCAAAACCATTTTTACATATGTTTGTTCCATTTTTATAATATGTTTAATCACTAAACCAAAGATATTTCTTTTCTTACAGAGAGAGAGAGAGAGAGTCTGAAAGTATACAGAGAGGAACATACATAATATATCATACAATAAAACTATTTTTTTTTTTTGATGAAGTTCTTTTATGGATCAGTTAGTGATATACCTATTTCTATGTTTTGACAAAGTTTTCTTTCGCCAAGATGGATTTGATAAATTTTAAGCTAAACAAGGAATCATAACCCAACTCGCTAAACTCAAAACTTATCTTTCATATGTTTGTTCCATTTTTTATAACTTGTTTAACTTAATCACTAAATTAAAAGATTTTTCTTTTCCTATCGAGAGAGCAAGTGTGTGAAAGTATACAGAGAGGTAAATACATCACATATCAAATAATCAAATCATTTTGAGTGTTTCGGCAAAGTTTTTGAAAGAAATAATCCCTTTGATTATTTTCATTGATTGAAAGACTATATATACAAGTTATATATTTCCACAATAGGAGAATCTTATTCCTATTCTATTCCTAAAACCTTATTCTACTTGGATACTAACTATATATTTATGGTAGTACAATTATTATGGTAAGTGTACACTACTAATTACATTACAATATTACCTAAACTAGGATACTAAAATATCTATATACACGGTACAAAAGGGGTTGAAACCCGAGAGCTTTCCAAGAGACAACATGTATATAGTGTATATTTAACACACCCCCGCAGTCATAGCGGGCGGTCTTCGAACACTAAGACTGTCCCTAAAATCTTCAAAAAGGACTGAGGGAAGACCCTTTATAAAGATGTCTGCAATTTGATATCTTGATGGGACATGACAGACGCGTACCTGACCCCGAGCAACCTTTTCGCGGACAAAGTGCATGTCCATCTCGATATGTTTAGTGTGTTGGTGCTGAACCGGATTACCAGAAAGGTAGATGGTACTAATATTATCGCAATAAACTAAGGTTGCCTTCTGAATGGGGCAATGAAGCTCCAAAAGCAAATTACGTAACCAATATGATTCCGAGACCACATTAGCTACCCCTCGATATTCATCTTCTGCACTTGAGCGGGATAGAGTTGACTGATGCTTCGCCGACCAGGAGACCAAGTTGTTACCAAGAAACATACAATAGCCAGACGTAGACCGTCTGGTGTCGGGACAGCCACCCCAATTAACATCCGTATACGAGACAAGTGTGAATGTTGAGGAAGGATATAGATGCAAACCATAGTCAAGTGTACCCTGAATATACCGAATGATGCGTTTGAGTGCATTCATGTGCTCAATTCTGGGATCATGCATGAACAAACACATCTGCTGGACAGCATATGTAATATCCGGTCTCGTAAAGGTAAGATACTGAAGGGCCCCTGCAAGACTGCGATAGCGGGTCGGATCCTCGTAGGGTACGCCGGCCGCGGCACTAAGCTTGGGCTTCGTATCAACTGGAGTGGAAGTGGACTTACAGGATGACATCCCAGCCCTCTCGATGATCTCAGCTGCATACTTCCGTTGAGACAAGAACAATCCATCGGAATGACGAGTGACGGCAATCCCCAAAAAGTAACCCAAGGGCCCTAAGTCTTTCATAGCAAACTCAGAGCTGAGCATGGTCATGATAGACTGGCGTAAGGCATCGGAAGAGGCATTCAAAATGGTATCATCCACATACAACAGAATGTAGGCCAAGGATGAACCACGACGGTAGATGAACAAGGAATTATCTGACCTGCTGTGAGTGAACCCAATAGTCGAAACATAGTCAGCAAACCTTGTATATCAGGCCTGGGGAAACTGCTTAAGCCCATATAAGGACTTCTTTAATAAACAGACATGATGAGGATGTTTGGGATCCCTGAATCCCAACGGCTGATGCATATAGACTGTCTCCTTGAGATCCTCATGTTGGAAAGCATTTTTTACATCTAACTGATGAATAGGTCATGCCTTCGACAGAGCCAAGCTTAGCACCGTGCGAATGGTAGCCGGCTTGACTACCGGACTAAATGTCTCACCACAATCTACACCAACTTGTTGAGTCTTACCATCACCCACAAGTCGCGTCTTATGTCGAGCAAATGAACCATCCGAGTTCTCCTTATGAGCAAAAATCCACATAGACCTGATAATATTAATACCAGATGGACGGGGCACCAACTCCCACGTCTTATTATCAATAAGAGCATTATATTCATCAGTCATAGCAATTTTCCAATTCGGGTCATTTAAGGCAGACACAGGATTACGGGGTAAGGGGGATTTAGGGACATTAGAATGTAAATTAAAATGTCTTTTTGGTTTAAAAATATCCCATTGACTACGAGTGACCGGTCTATTACTTGAGGGAGAATTGGACGGATTTTGGGAATTAGCTGGGTTCGGGACGGATCGCCAAGGGCGATGGGCCGCCCAACTCTAATTTGAGCAGTTGATCGACCTGCTCGTAATCGGGCCGATGGCCCAATCGTTGAACCGGTCGATGGCGATCTTGGTAGAGGCATGGGGTAACAGACCAGTGGGGCCAGCGGGTAGTGAGCCCGCTAGAGAATTTTGGGTGTGATATACGTCCGAAAAATGCTGAATAACATACGGGGATATATTATCATCCAAAAAATTATACGAACTAGGCACGGGAGTATTACCTTTAGAAAATGAAAATTGGGATTCATAAAAAATGACATGGCGATTAATGATAATTTTATTAGAGGATAAATCAAAGCATTTGTAGCCACGATGATTTGATGGAAAACCCAAAAAAACACACGGAGTAGACCGGGCCTGAAGTTTGTTAATTGTGGTGGATGGGAATAACGGATAACATAAACACCAAAAAACCCAAAGATGTGAATATGACGGAATTTTATTATATAAAATTTGAAGGGGGGAAGAATATGTCAAACCTTTGGAAGGAATTATGTTAAGGAGATAGGTAGCCATTTGGAGAGCATGATGCCAAAAAGACGGAGGTACGGAAGCATGAATTAATAACGTTCAGACAATATTATTTATGGAACGAATTTTATGTTTGGCTTTCCCATTTTGTGAAGATATATGAGGACAAGAAAAATGAAAATTGATCCCTTTATTATCACAGAATTCCCGAAACACCCCATTGTCATATTCTTTGTCATTATCACATTGAATATTTTTGATTTCGCGGTCCAATTGAGTTCTAATGAATGCTCTAAATTTTAAGAAGATGGAAAAAATTTGAGATTTTTTTGCTATCGGAAACGTTCATAAAAACTTAAAGTAATCATCCAAAAAAAGAACATAATACCGATGACCCAAAGAACTAAGAACATGAGATGTCCATAAGTCGCTATGAATAATATCAAATGGCATTAGAGTATGAGATTTTGAGCCTACAAATGACAACTTAACAATTTCCCTAGAGAACAAGACTGACAAATTGGAGTACTATTTGTACCCTTACATAAAATAAAATTATTTTTATCTAATGAGGACAAAATAGATGATCCCGGATGACCAAGACGAGCATGCCACAAGGAAGGAGAAATGGCTGCAAAGGCGGATGGCAGGGCTGGACTCGATAGACCGGAACTGGGTGTGATATAATAAAGATCTCTCCTACTATCACACCTCATGAGAGGACTCCCCGTCTTGAAACCCTTCACAGAGAAATCAAATTGATCAAATTCAATAGAAACAGAATTGCCAGTAGTGAATTTACGGACAGAGACTAAGTTTTTAATCAATTTGGGGGCGTGTGGGGTATTTTTCAAGATAAGAAGTAGACGAGGGGGAGATAATGTTTTATGACCATAACCACAAATTGGAACAGAATTATCATTATCAACAATTATACCGCGAGGGTGGCTCAAATTGGAATAAGATGAGAGAGTACCTGAATCGGATGTCATGTAGGTAGTGGCACCGGTGTCCATATACCAATTCGGGTCCGGTTTAGTCAAACCAAGTGTGTGCATCGCGGCCTTGATATCGTTCTAAGTGCGGCCTGCTACGTGGTGAGCTTGCGGAGGTCGGGGTCCAAGAATTCCTGCGGGTTGTCCTGGTCGTAATTGCTGAATCGAATTATCGACCAGCAGGGCCGCCGAGGTCGCTAGGAAGCCCAACGCCGACGCTGGAAATTGTTATGGAGTTGGGTCGTAGGGCCACTGTCCACTGGTCCAAGCCCACGGCCCAGAGGCCCAAGGCTGAGACTAGTGGGTCGGTGGCCCACTATAACCGAGATGGGGTCTACTGCCACTGTTTTGGCCACCGTGACGGCTGTCGGAGCCGCCGCGTTTGCCCCCGCGATTTTTTCCATTATTTTTCCGGTCATTCTTGCTGCCGCCCCCCGTGAGATCGGTTTTGGTTCAAATTGTCACCAAAATTTTGAGGACTAGTGGAGGAAGTCATCATGACCACGGGACTAGCATTAGTAGCCGTCATTTTAGCCAAACCGGCTTCTTCCAAGGTAAGCATGGATCGGGCTTGATCGAACTTTGAAAGAGGATTACTTTGACGAAAGAGAGTTCCAACGCCATTATATGCCTCGGATATGCCAACAATCATCTGTAAAACAAGACGATCTTCACTAACTGGCGCACCAACGTTGCGGAGTTGGTCCGCCAATTCCTTCAACCTTTTGCAATATGCTGAAACGTTTGGAAAATTTTCCATGTTGACTTGAGAAAAATCATGTTCAAGGGTAACAGCTCTGGAATTTTGATTATCCTGAAATATGTCACGCAGTCTATCCCATGCAGCCATCGCCGTAGCGTCTGGTTCAATAATCGTCTGCAATAGGTCTGTAGAGATAGTAGAATAAATCCACTGAAGGACGATGGCATCAAGTGTTGTCCATAACTTAGGATCATCCTTGCATTTAGGCACCTCCGTATCATCAGGAACCGCGGGGATTATGTGATGGATGACTTGGTGCGAACGAGCGTGAATTTTGAACAACTCGGCCCACGTCGCTTATTGGACGTTTTCTATTTCAAGAATTAAAGGGATATGATTCTTGATATTAGAAACAACAACAAGGGCAGGGTGAAACGTGTTATTTGACGTCGACATAACGAAAGAACAATATGTGATAGAGGGATTTGGAAGAGAGATTTGGAGAGCGGAAACAAGAAAAAAATGGTAAACCCGAGGAGGAGGGTCGGTCTTGGCCGAGAGAACAAGAATTTGTGGGAGAGAAATTTTTGTTTGACCTAGACTTCTGATACCATGAAAGAAATAATCCCTTGATTATTTTCATTGATTGAAAGACTGTATATACAAGTTACATATTTCCATAATAGGAGAATCCTATTCCTATTCTATTCCTAAAACTTTATTCTACTTGGATACTAACTATACATTTATGGTAATACAATTATTATGGTAAGTGTACAATACTAATTACATTACAATATTACATAAACTAGGATACTAAAATATTTATATACACGGTACAAAAGGGGTTGAAACCCGAGAGCTTTCCAAGAGACAATATACACATGTATATTATGTGTATATTGTGTATATTTAACAGTTTTCTTATGGACAACTTGATTTAGACATATTTCTATGATTTGGTAAAGTTTTCTCATAAGGCTATTTAGGCTACCTAAGTGTAGCACAAACTCAGGGGCGGATGTAGAATTCTAACTTTAACGCTTTATCGTTGGCTCGAACATTCCATACGTGTTAAAATATTTATTAAATAAGTACAAGTAATTGATTTTGAACTCAGCAAATCAAATGAGTTAATAATAGAATTCTGAACTCGAACTCGATAATTTGCCTCCAATACCATGTGTACAAAGGGCACAAATGTATTTACTTCCACATTTATATCTTAGAAATACCTGTAACGATATCCCTGGAGAATACGACTGAATCAGTCATCTCCTCCGAGCTTTTCCCTTTCCATTTAGCTTTGAGAAAAGGAATAGCACTCTCTTCCAAGTACACACCGATCGCAGTGAACTTCACAAATTTTCCTCCAATTTCCAAACCTCTATTCCCTGCAGCAAACATTAAATTAAATTCATTAGACCCATAGACTATACAACATCAACTACTAAGCCTCATTTACAAACAAATTACATCTTAAATACTCCCTCCGTACCAATTTATGTGGCACATCTCCTTTTTGACATATTTCAAAATTAATGTCACATTTTTATAACTTTATGAAATTATTACTTGTTTTTTTACCACATATTTTAAAGTTTTTTTTCTTAAATTTCGTGTCAAGTCAAAATGATGACACGTAAATAGATTGATGAGTAAATTATTAATTTGTAATTATTTTTTTCATGATTTTAACTTCAACTTGAAGAGAATCTTGATTTGAAATTTGGCTTGAGGAGTATTTCAAATGATACTAATATTTTCGCTAACGTAACTTCTGAAAAAGAATTCCAAATGAAATTTATGTTAAAGCACAATCGAGTTCTAAATATTCAATTTTCAATCTCAACCAAATACTCCAATTTTCAATCGCAACCAAATATTCCAAACGGCAATGAATCATCCAAGCGCCATTATTAAAAATAAACTGATTAACCGCTTTGAACAGAAAAGTAGTCATTATTACTTATGCAATTAATGTTGCATTATGATTTTTAATTATTAGTCATATTTTGATGCTCAAAGACTTCATATTCTGTTTCTAGCCATGGAAACTAGCTCAATTAAGAAAAAAATCAGATTCTTCAACGAAAACAAAGGATCACTTAACATATTATTCTGTCCCTTAATTTCCTCTTGGGACAAGGATGCTTGATTTCTTCATATTTTGTTGCTTTTTCTTTGTATAACTAATAAACGTCTCATTTTCAATAGTAAACTCAGCATATTTTATGCAAAATTCAATACCAAGAACCAAAAGTTGTATTATTAACAATAGCATATACATAACAATTTGTGTTATTGTACATAGAATAAAACGTGAAATACGAATGCCTATATTAGTAATACGTGAACAATAGCATTTAAAGACATTTTGAAAAAAGATACAATTAGTATGTAACAATTCCCACGTTATTCACCTAATAACCATCCACATATAATCATTCACTGCATAACGATTTCTACAGTATTAAGAATCCATGAATTATAATTCCTACATAAATAAACTGTAAACCAAGCAACTCCTAAGTAGTCGCAGAGTTGCCTCCAGATGATAATAGCTTAATAGATAAACAGCATAACACAGTAATGATTTCACTTTTCTGCTGCACGAAGAAAAAATAAAATCGTTGCCTCGTAGGATTGGGACAAAAAGTTGAAGTCTCAGCAGATAATCACAGAACATCTTAGCAAGCACATATAGTCAGTACATAGCTGGGGGATTGATGATCCATTGAGAGATGCAAACCAGCTGAATTCAGTATCAGTACAAGATGATGGAAGAAACCATATACTTCGAAAAAACCAAAACAATGTCCTACATTTCCATCACCAGTTAAGGTAAGTCCTAAAGGGAAAGTGGGTAAGTAGTTAAAGGATGTCTTGTTACAAGAAATATATTAAACATCACCAGTGAAGAAATTCAAATCGACCAATGAGGTTTTAACCTCCGCGCATATGTGCACCCAACTCTCCAAACTGATCGTCTGCTTCCACAGTGTCATCTGAAAGGCGTACTGCATCCAACTTCTGCCTCAGTATTTCTATTGCATTGAGCACCAATTGTGAAGCTTTAACAGCGCCAGTCGTCTCAACAGTGAAAATAAAACTATCTTCCTTGGCATGTATCTCTATAAGTCCAGGTTTTCCCATGGCTTCAGCTTTCTTGAGCACCTCATCATCATAAGTATAGGCCTCGGGTTCAACCACAATGACCTGCAAAGATGAAAATGAAATTGGAGATGTCTCACGTAGAGCTTCCCACAGAAATATATGACAAGCCTATAAAAGGAAAAAACCAAAAGGAACTCATTGGAGATGTCTTGAGTTGCTTCACTTCTTTGATCAATTAATCCATGTTTCCCTTATCATCTGGCTAGGTTAAAAGTAGAAATCTCCCTCATTTTCCAGGTTTAGTAGATTGACCACTGATTAAGTGCAGAAATGTACTAAATCTGTATTTTTACCATTCTTGTTGGGGGTAGGAAAACGTTTAACCACTCATACAAATGATTATGACTTGTAGCTCAGTTTGGATTTGGTGCCTTCACTTAGAACTAAAATCTCCATATTAACCTCTGACACAAAAGGGCATCCCAATTTCCAGGAAGGCATTGTTTAGGATTCAAAGGCTCCAATTCTTTTTTTAATTAGCCAAAACACCCTTGAATTACATTCTTATTCTTCAGTTCTTATATATTTAACGAAGTTACAGTTGACCAATAAATACAAAGACCACTGGACTCCTAATGCTGAAATTCCAAGTCCTTTATAATCAATAATACGATCCAATGAACATTTCTTTTTTCTTTATTTACAAGTAATTCAATGTGCTTTTAGCGAAAAGTCCAATATGCTATTAGACCCCATTCAGATTTGGCAAAAAAGATGATGCTTCACGTGAAAAATTTTGCTTACTCGCAGCTAAAATATCCAGAAATTTTAGTTTTAATCCTACAGCATGTTTGAAATGTTTTCCGTCATTAACTTCATACGATCACAACAGACCTCAGGCATAAACTATTGACTTAAATGGCCAATAGTACCCCAGGCCAAACAATTTTCAGGAAAGGTGGACAGGAAATGACTACTTAGGCCTGACTTCCACCCTAATTTCTCTCGACTTTTCTTGTATGATTTGTGTGCCGTAACAAGCTCCAAGCATCCCAGCTGAAGTCATCACTCTTAAGACAGTTCAGTAGTGCGTAAATAGTAAATTTCCGCTCGGATAGGTCATAATACATTACTGAAAGAAAAGTGTTGTTTGTAAAATATATTACTAAAACCTACAATTTATGGATAGATTCCAGAAAGCACAAAAAAGGAACTAAAAGAATCACTTTACACATTAGTTAACGGCCCCACTCTTACCAATCAGAAGAGAGAGTAAACAAATAGTAATATGCAAAAATCAGTTATGCTCCACAATTATTTATTACCACATACGAGGAGCTTACTCTTATTTTATACATACAAGCAATCAAGGACAGTCGATTAAACCCCAAGTGTGCTCCCTATTCTACTTATCCTTCTCTTTTCGTTTGAAAGTGTGACGAACTTCCTGAAAAGGGAAAATCTTTTCCTCCACTCAGAGGATCTTTTAATTTTACCAAAGTTTATATGAATCTTTTGATATACTCACTTTATAAAAAATGAATCTTTTGATATACTCACTTTATAAAAAATGAATCTTTTGATATACTCACTTTATAAAAAATGAATCTTTTGATATACTCACTTTATAAAAAATGAATCTTTTGATATACTCCCATGTACAGATAATTAAAACCTGGAATCTCACCTTAAACCCATATCTTATTGTGCCGTCTACTACCACACAAAAGCATTCCAGGAAAGGTATGAGGATTTCCAACTATAATGCATTTCCCAGTTTTCTAGTCAAGTGAATCATTTATAGATATACCATGAATGGCAGACTCTGAGCATGATAAAAATCTCAAGATAAGCTCAGGCTAACTGGGACAGAGGGAGTGTTTCATGCGTCACCATATAAAGCATGACATGCTGTTCATTGAAAAAGTAATAGAAATCACAGATAGTGCTGAACAGATCAGAGGAAAAAGTTATGGCATAGCAGTTTAGCATTTTATAGCAATAAAACATATAAAGGACGAAGTTCAACAAACCTGTTTGCTCTCAGGATCAATGCCAAAGACCTTTGTTGGACTACTGTCAACTAACTCTGTTTTCTCCTGGAGAGACAAGGTCTCCATCATGTCCTCATTGATGTAGATCTCTGGTTCATACATGAAAGTCACAGTTGCTGCAGGTGACCATTTCGCGTGATCTTTGCCAATTCCTTTCCGTGCTATTGCTCTTAGCCTTAACTCTTGTCCACGTCGTAGCTTCACAATTATGATTCCCCTGCATAAAATAGAGCCAGATGGTAAATATCCTCTCTGGATAGTCAGCACCCATAAACCAAGGCATTTATGCACCACGAATCTCCAAAAAAGCATATTAGAAAGAACATTACTTTCTCATACTATCTGTGATTAAAAAAAAGGGCCTGAGTAAGATAAACTAAGATCCTTCTTCACGTGGTACTCTTTAGTTAACACCACCTTCAAAACTATTATACTTTCGAGAAAAAAGACCCTATTTACTAAGTTCATTAGAGGCTTGGTTGATATAATCACTTTTTTCTCAAAATGTACAGGACGATAATTCAACAGAATTATGGGATATTCTCCTGCACTCCATGGAATTACATCTCAAAGGCACCTCTTAATGTGCATCTGTAAAAGAAACAACTTCACCAATTGGAAACCAGAATCAAGTCACCCCTTAGTAATCCTTCAGCCAAACACGACTGCACAAAAAATCTTAAAAGCGCCAAGATTGGTCTGCAATCTCTATTAAAAAAGAATGAATTCATAAGAAGAACAATCAAATAGCAGAATGAAGTAATTCCTCATCGGCAGTTACAGAGATAAAAATACCCAGATATTCAAAGACGCAAAAAATCAACAAATGAGTCATTCCAAACCCCAAAAAATGATAACTTTACTACTTTGTCCCAACTTAACTATAATTTGTGATATGACCCGGGTGGGCTAAAGACCATTCACTCGTGGCCAAGCAAGGGAACTCCAAGAACTACAATTCATGTTCATGAAGAGAGGAGCGTTGGAAGAACTTGAAGAGAAGACCTCACGAGTGTACAATGTTTGGATGATAGCTTGGGAAGATCTTTAAGATGAAGACACAAGAAAAGAGGTCACTTCACAAAAGTGGTTAGGATTGCAATTCAAGTGAAGAAGAGCCCATGTGGGGTTATTTGTGCAAAGGCCACTTTTGGGCCTTTGTTGTAATAGGCATAAACTATAAATACTTGTCTTAGTTTCATTTGATGGTTAGCTTGATTTTGGATGATAATTGATATTTCCCTAGAATTCCACTTGCGCATATTACTAGTGATAATTAGTGGTAATTTAGTTTAAGAGAGCAACTCCTTTGTTGTTGAAAAACGCTTTTCAAGATTTATCACATGAACTTGTACACTTGTGGAAATCTTCCATAGTGTAGGTGTTTTAGTTGATTCAATTGAAGGAGGTCTTGGGTTTAATATACCCTTGGTTGCCTTTGATTTCAATTAATTGTGTCTCACTTCTATCTTTCTTTCCTTGTAATTTCAATTTCAATTTTATCCTATTTAGTGTGTTTGAGTTTCTTAGAGTTTTAAATTAGGTTTCTATCAATTTGCCACCATTGAATTATTCAAATAATGTACTACGTATGCAACCAAAGCCTACTCACTCGAAAGCATCTTGACCCTACTTTAGAAAGTACCTTTCCCATTTTTTTAAAAAGTAAGCTTAAAATACCTTCTCTATAATTGGTTAAGGTTAAAAACAACTCAGGATATGTAAATTGAAACAAAAAGCGTAGTTCTATTGAGTGCTTAATGCCTGAATGTACAAAGATATTATTGAGTGCTTAATTCCTGAATGTACAAAGATATTTGAGAAGACGATAGCAACAACAACAACAACAATAACGCCTCAAACCCAAACTAGTTCAGGTCAGCTAGATAGGGAAATAAAAGACTATCATTGGAGCAGTTATGATAACCCGACTAAGCATAATTCTCATATACACAAAAATGCCCATAAGCATATTCAAGGCAATAACAACAACGATGTCTCAAGCCTAAACTATTTAATACCATGTTTCCGCTAAGCTTCCAAAATCTGCTTATTTTGAAAAATGTTTTTAGTGAGTAGCGGTTTGTGTTTGGCTGATCAATTTGAAATGCACATTAGCCAATATTAGAGCAATGTTCCAAAGATGCTTCTGGGAAAAACTACTTTTTAGATTATAAAAAACAACTTTTGCTAATACTCAAAAGCGCACTTATTTTTTTAAGTTAAGTGTCAAAAACACCCATCAAGTATCACTTTTTTTTAGTTTCCTACCTGAAGTATCAGGTATGAGCGTTCCCTACCTAAACTATCACGAACTAGTTAGCAAAACACACCTAAACTGTCATTATCAAGTAGGAAAAGTGAACAAATGATAGTTTAGGTGTGTTTTGCTAATTAGTTCGTGATAGTTTAAGCAGAAACTCTCGTAGCTGATAGTTAACTCAAAAACAAAAGTATACTTTTCTCTATAAACTTAGCCAAAGACCTAAACTTTCTAAAACAAGTAATTTTGAAGGGGAATAAAGCAACAGGCTATTAGACTAGGCTAGGGCAAGCAAGTAAGTAGTAACTTCTTCCAATGCCTATATGTAGAAAAAAGCTTAAATGCATAAAGACATTTAAAACAATAAGTAAAACAGTAAGCAATAAAAACTCACTTATTAGTAGAATTACTATCAAACCCCGACGAAACATCCGAATAATCAACAGGCACAACAGTGTGATCAGAACTCAACAAATCCTTACTAGTAACATCAAGTGTCTGATCAGTCAAACACTTAACCCTAAGATAAAACTCAACCGAACAATATTCACATTGTCCATCACCATCACACGCATCACAGTCACGTGAGAAGCGCATGCTCATCGCGCGTTCACTAGTGAGCGGCACAAGCCCTAATCGATGTGAAATGAACTCGTCGTTGAGGACCGATGAATTGACTTCGATTTCAACGAGGTCGATAGCTATGGTCGGAACTTCAGCTATCATTATGCGACGAAGCGCGTTGGCTATACTCGCGTCGGTGTCGCGTAGCTCGAATTTCATGAAATCGTCTTTAACTTCACGGATTTTGATCCTTGGGAATCTTTGGTATGAAACGCCTTCCATTGTTGTTGCTGGTGGTGTTTGAGGGTTTTTTGCTCTGTGAGGTTGATGATCCTTTTTGGAATTTTACCATCTATTATACTTGGGATCTATTCATATTACTTGTATGTACCCTTGCCACCAACATAGTTTCAGCTTGATATGGATGGATATTTTGTGTCAAAAATATTTCGAAAAAGAAGATCCAACGTTTCGCTTTTACCTTTGAGTATAGTTTAATTTAGACCTGTCCAACGGGTCGGAACCCGCCGGTACGACCCGATCCAAAAAATTTAGGGTCAAGGTCAGTTTATAGCTGATCCAAGAGCCACCCGACCCGAAAAAGTGGAGACCCGATCTTATGTTGGGTCGGGCCAGAGTCAGAATATTTTACCCGACTCGACCTCGACCCGCATTTTTTTAATATAATTTATATTATTTTCCTTCATTAATATTTATTTTGTACTTATATATATATTTTCCATTAATATTTAAGTGATATAATGCATGTTTTTATAATATATGTATTGCTCTAATCTACATTGAGCTCGACATAAAATAAGATAAAAACGGTAACTGATTATTAGTCGTTCTGTTAATATCACGGAAGCATAATGTAGGGAGAGAAAGTAGTTGTAAATTGGTGAAACTTTAAATGGTCATAACTCTGCGCTCGGATGTCCGTTTTACCCCAAAAAAATTTATTTTGCGTATTTTTTTAGACGCGGTCGGCCAAAGCCAATTTTTAGAAAAATGTCTGTTTTCCCAATCAATTTGTGTTTTCCCCCAAATCGATTTCTAATTTTCTTTTTTCTTTAGTAAACATCTCACGATACACAATAGATTTCAACGTCGAAATTTCATGATAGTGTAGGTGTGAATGTCAATTTCCGTTTTGGAAATTCAATTTTTAAAATAAAAATAAAAAACCCTCGACCCGACCCGCCAAATTTCGTCCCCCTTCCGACGGGTCAGGGCCGACCCGTGACCCGTAGGGTCCCCGAAGGGTCAGGACCAGGGTCGGAAATTTAAAAAAAAATAAGGTCAAGGTGGGGCAAGTAGAAAAAGAAAAGTCACCCGACCCGAGCTTTGGACAAGTCTAGTACTTTAATTAAACTACGACTGGCCAGTGGGCCGTGTCGAGGCTGGATAGGGCGTGATTGGAGGGCCGGATTTTGGCGAGACGGGAGGTTGGCCGTGATGGGGATTGGGGGGCCAGGATAGGCGGGACGGGAAGAGGTCCCATCCCGTCCCACATCCCGCCGGAAGAGGGGCCGGGATTTAGGGTACGGGTCGGGTCAGGTCGGGTTGCGGAATTTGGGGTATTTTTTTAGGCATTTAGTTTTAAAAATATATATTTACACTTAAATAATTGAACAACATAGTGAATAAAAATATCTCAAGACTATTTTTGTGCCTCTTATATTATTTAATAGAAATATAATTTTTTTAATACAATTTCAAAAATGCAACTTTGTTTCGTAGTTCAAAAGTTGCAAATCACATAGTAAAATTGTCATTAAAAAATTACATATTCAATCATTATCTTTCTAATTTCCTCACAATCTCTTGTGGATGAAATTGGAAGTTGTTGGTCAAATTATTCGATGTCGCTTTCTGCTCCCTCGGATAAGATTTCGTTGTAGTTGTAGTCGTCTTCTTCATTGATCTCTAGTTGACCGCACCTTCTACGCTCCTCTCTAATCCTATATCTGAATAAAACTGACATCTCTAAGCCGTCTCTCGCCAATGAGTGTCTATGCTCTCTTATTTGAAACATTCCAGCAGAAAAACGCTTTCTGAAGCTGTTGATGATGCTTGAATATTCAACACATCTCGAGCCATCTTTGCTAGTATCGGAAATGTTCTCACTCGCACTCCAGTATCTCAGCAAGTCTTCACGTCCATATTCATTGACAATTGTTTCGTACGGTACATCACCTTGTAAGACATAAACATCAAACTCGCATATCCCTTGTATTTTGATTATGGACATTAAATAATAAAGTTATAGGTCTTCTATACTCGTGACCAATAAGTAGTTGTTCATATAGAGAATTTCACCTAGTCGCTATTTCTTCTAGAATTTTTCTATAAGGTAATCCACAATCATGACAAATTTTTTTATTCTCTTTGCGTCTTTGTATTTTATTACCTTTAAAATAAAGTTTATAGTAAATTGTATTTTATCAAGAATGTTTTTAAAAAGTTATAGGTCATACTTTGCAACTAAGTTATAAATATGGCATACGCATCTTATATGAAAATTATCGGAAAAAGATAGAGTTAATCGAGTTTTTAAAAGATTTACAGCATAATCATTAGAAGTAGCATTATCTAATATAACAGTCATAATTTTATCAGTTATTTCATAATATTTACAAAATTCATGAATATTTCTTGCAATAAAAGATCAAGTGTACCTATCATCAATATATCTATATGTTAAAATACGTTTTTGCATAGACTAATTCTGATATTTACAATGACATATTACAGTTAAATAATCATTACCGTTAGCACTACGACCTATATCAGAAGTGATAGTCACTTTGTCATTAAAATGATATAATGCATAACATAAATAATGTTGATATTCATGTGCAAATTTAAAAACGTTTCTTCTAACAGTTGATCTAGAAAAACCGTTAAAAGCAGGATTATACGTTTCTCTAATGTAATGAATAAAACCAGGAGAGGAAAGAAATGAAAAAGGAAAACCATCCACCGCCACTAATTTTGCTAGATTTTCCCTATCTTTGTGTTTATCATATTTAGGACCTATAATTTCCCCCGTCATCGGGTTAATTCGACCATGTACTTGATCAGGGACACTATGTGAACCTTATCCCGACTCAGAAGTCATTGGCACACCCGATTGTTCAGTCAAGTATTGGTTATACCTTGCTTTGTGAGAGTTTTCTACATGTCTCATTAAACCTTCCGTCCCGCCTTTACCTTTTCCGATTTTAAATTTATAAACTTCTTGACAAACTTTACATCTAGCTAGTTGATTATCAATGTCTCTATCAAAAAAAATCTCATGCAAGTGAAATTTATTTTCGTTGTCTTGGGCCTCGACTCATACTAGGGAGAATAGGAGACATTCCAGTTTGAGTTTCAGGCAGCCTGAGCCTGAGGTGGAGGTGCACTAGTGGGTGTGTTATCTACATTATCGTCTAATTCATTTTCAAAATTAAAGTCTGGTTCAGATGCAGAATATACCTCATGATCTAATGGTACATTAATATCATTAAAAAATCAGTTTCATCTATATAAGTGATATCATCGAAACTAGGAATAAGATTACTAGAAGATGCACCCTTACCCCCGTTACTCCTAGTACCTCTACCAGAAATAAAACGTCCAATTCGTTTCATTATAATTATAAAATAAATAATTAAAGATAATGAAATTAAGTACGATAATTAAAATTAAGTACGATAATAATTTAAAGAAGGAACGAAAGTATCACACGCCGACGTAACATCGACGTGTAATCGAGGTTGAAAATTGAAACTTTGCTCGTTAGATGATCCTCAAGCTAGTTGCCAACTTCACTTTCAATTTTTAAACTTTGATATAAATAATTAAATAAAATAAAATATTTAGTTGATAATGTAGACTTGTAGAGAAATAGATAGAGAGATTAAAGAGATGGTAGGAAAATTTGTGAGAAAAATGAAGAGGAAAATGATGTATTTATAGTTGAGAAATAGGGTTAAAGTGTAAATATACTAATTTAGGGGTTAACAACATTGTTAAAGATATTAGGAGAAAAAATTGCAAGAAAATGAGATCAAGACCGATTTGAATTGAATCTTGACTAAAACCAGGAAGGGTGAAATTCTTGCCTTAATGGAGCTTTCAGCCGGTGGGAAAACAACATTGTTAAAGATACTGTGAGAAAAAATTGCAAGAAAATATGACCAAGACCGATTTGAATTGAATCTTGACTAAAATCAGGAAGGGTGAAATTCTTGCCTTAATGGGGCTTTCCGCCAGTGGGAAAACAACATTGTACATTGTTAAAGATATTTGGAGAAAAAATTGGAAGAAAATGTGACCAAGACCGCTTTGAATTGAATCTTGACTAAAACCAAGAAGGGTGAAATTATTGCCTTAATGGGCATTTCCGCCAGTGGGAAAACAACATTGTTAAAGATATTGGGAGAAAAAATTGCAAGAAATGTGACCAAGACCGATTTGAATTGAATCTTGACTAAAACCAAAAAGGGTGAAATTCTTGCCTTAATGGGCTTTCCGCCAGTGGGAAAACAACATTGTTTAAGATAATGGGAGAAAAAACTGCAAGAAAATGTGACCAAGACCGATTTGAATTGAATCTTGACGTATTCATAAATCACCATAAACATTTTGTCAGGAAGTTGATGTCGAGGTGATTTGTTGCAGAAAATGTTTCTTTTTATTCCTCAAGGTAAGACTTGTTCTAGTAGTAGAGTATCTCCACTATTAATCGATAGGTTGAAAGTTCAAGTCACCAAAAAGGTAAGTTGACTTCCAAATTTTGGAGATAGTTCAAATGTGAGGATGGACACACTAATCAGTCATCCCCACAACTTGTCATGGATATTTCACTTGAATTGTGAGGGGAAGCTGGACGAATGCTGAAAACTGCATGACAATTTACTGATAATGCAGATGGAAAGGGAAAATGCAGTTACCGTTAAAACCATGCAAGAATAAAATGTGATCTCCACGGACAACTGGGAACTACTGCAGAAATTCCATTAACAAGTTAACATCAACTCCCTTCGGGCGCGAACTGTTTCAAGTCTTCTATTTTACAATCAAAGTCATTATGCACATTGTTGTTGCCAAAAAATTACAATGAAAATGTCGCTATGCCAGCGTCAATGACCAGAAAATGGCGAGTCAAATTAAACTTCAAATGATCAACAATTGACCTTCTGGTCCATTAATGAAGTTCCTACAACCTACCTCAACTAATCACAAGCTTTGATGAGCCAAAGCATCAATTCCTAGCATATCGCTTAAGAGCATTTGGTTGTTTCCTTTCTGCAAAAGAAAAGCAGAACAAACATAAACAAGAAGTAAATCAAGATATTTTTCCTCATCAGCTGAGCTCAAGTGAAAATGACCAAGAAAATGACGCGATGTAAAGTTATTTCACAAAGAGCATCACATACAGGTAGAATTTCACATCAATCAATGATCACATCTTTGCGATTAGATAAAGCAGGAATGCTCTCAAAATCACCATGGCATTAAAGGAACACAAATATTTACATGCGCCATTTTTTTTTGAGAAAGGAACATGCACCTATTTTATAGATTAGAATTGCACGTGTATATATACTATATAATTCACAAAAACTGATCATTGTGATCCTTGTTTATCTTTTTCCCCATTTAGCATCCAGATCAATTAAGATGATCAACTACCTTCACATGAACAAGCAGAGCAGTAGAAGTCTTCAGGCACGGTCAATCTTCATGTTCATCTTCAGAATCTGCATGAGGTACAACACAATCAAGGACCATAATGGCAATATAGAAATGAAAGTTTGCTCCACTTAATGAGCCATTTATTCTCTTAACTTCTATGACCAATAACATTTGAATTGGGAAGATATTTACACCATTGATGACTATTGCAAGGAAAACTCGTTATGAGCCTCATAGAGAGAGAACAATAGCAGCAAAAGTCAGTGACTATTTGTAAATATAGGGCCTAGACTAAACATCTCTCAGAAAAACGAATACTTCTTTTCTTCATATATAATGTTATTGCTAGTATCATCTGCCGAATACAGTCTTGAAATGCATTATGTCACTGCTTATTAATAACAGTATTAAGTGTTTGAAATTCCCAGTTCTACACTTTGCAGACATGGAACTACACAAACATACAACAACAACAACATACCCAGTGAAATTCCACAACGTGGGGTTTGGGGAGGGTAGAATGTACGCAGACCTTACCTCTACCTTGGTGGATAGAGCGGTTGTTTCCGAGAAACAGCCAAAAACACACAAACATGTATTCTACAATTCCACATCCAATCCAGCTTGTGGAAGCAGTATAAAAAGTCCAATTAGTTTAATTCCATGTTTGTAATCCTAAAAGTTGTTGACACTCCTATAAACATTAATTAAAACAGACGTACCTCTATATAGATGCACATAGAGGTATCGCCTAGAAGCTATGTGAGGCTATGCACAAAAACCAAGTGATCCTATTTGAATGTGTTCTAAAAAGTAATAAACAATTTATCCTCCTAAGATGAAGCGATCACTTTGTAACATAGCATAGAATTTGATTAACCTCGTAAAGAAACATACAACAACAACATACCCAGTATAATCTCATCAGGTGGGGTCTGGGGAGGGTAGAGTGTACACAGAACTTACCCCTACCTTTTGACGGATAGAGAGGCCTTTCAATAGATCCCCGACTCAAGTAGAAGTGAAAAGCAATGGTAATAATAAGCAGTAATAGCAACAAGAAAATAAGATAACGAAGTGAAAGAAACAAGCAGGTAGGAATATAAAACTAAGAATAAGAAATATGAGAATACTAAAATAAAATGATGGAAATAATATTGATCCTACACTACAACAACATACCCAGTGAAATCCTACAACGTGGGGCATATTGATCCTACACTAAAAAGGACAGTGCGGTGCACTAAGCTCCCGCTATGCGCGGGATACGGGGAAGGGCCGGACCACAAATATTGATCCTACACTAACGGAAAATAGTACTAATCCTAATTCTCGACCTTCACACCCTCCTACCTAGGGTCGGTAAGCTGAAGACTCGTCATATCCTGCATGATCTCTCTCCCCAATACTTCTTCGACCTGCTTCTATCTCTCTTCCGGCCCTCCATCGCCAGCCTCTCACACCTCCTCACCGTAGTCGCCTCTCCTTTGGATATGTCCAAATCATCTCAGCCTCGCCTCACGCATCTTGTCTGCCAAGGAGGCCACTCCCACCTTGCCCCGAATTTCTGACCATATCTCTCCTAGTAAGCCCACACATCCACATCCGCATTCTCATTTCCGCAACTTTCCATCTTCTGGACATGAGAGTTCTTGACCGGCCCACACTCTGCCCCATACAACAGCGTCGGTCTAACCACTACTCTGTAGAACTTACTCGTAAAGAAACATATTGAAAATAAGTTCTGGAAATCATTATGCGCTCATGTCAGAATGAAAAATAACATTGGTAACAGAGGAGGATTTTAATACAATAAAATTTCTAAAGGAATCATATTTAATAATGCCTGAACTCTTTCTTCTGTATCGAGGATCATCGAAATAAGCAAGAATACTATTTCTACGGAAAATACCATTTACGGGGATTTCAATCGAGATACATGAAAAGGGCATTAGTTCATTCTTGAATTCTTGAATCAAGTTTGGACTAGAGTTGACAAACAAACAAAATGGTTCTAGGGCAAGTGAATTTGAAAGCAGTCTCTTTTAAAGAGACTTAGTGAGTCATTTCTTCCGTGATGAACTGTTGGCAGTTGGCCTCCTGAAAAGGGCTACTACTTTATTCAAACAAGACCAAATCCTTTAGAAGTCCAAAAGTCTCATTTACATTATGTTGATTGTGCAGTTTCTGGTCCGTGTCAAAACCACTCTTGCTACGATGCTCCTTTTTTGGAATTAATGGGATGTCAGACATACTCTAGCGTAATGGATTGTCCTTCCTCTTAGAGATGCTAGACTCGCTTCATCAAGATTTAATGAGTCAAGGTCCAAATAAAAACTTCAAAGATTCCCTATCCCTCAGTCACAGACACAAACGTAAATGGGAAGGACCAAATGACAACATTTTCACGGTGAAATCTTCCTAAAACGAGTTCTAAGGTGAGAGATCGTAGAGTTCCTCATACATTAAATGGGTGCCTAGGGCATTGGGACAAGTATTATTTTCGTGGGGATAGCAACATGGGAAGCCATTATTCAGAGAACATGAAAAAAAGAACGAGTGAAGATCATATGATGATGGTGGGCGTGGAAAATGTTCGGTGTTCATAGATGATGCCATGAACTGTTAGAGATGTGGTACTCTGCTACTAGGTTGGAAGTTTAGAGGAAAAGATGAAGGAGAGGATGGAAATAGCTTTTTTTTGGTGCTTATGTGGACCATTTGGACACAGAGTAGAAGAGCGCTTGAAGGAGTTGAAAATACTCTTATACAACATAGTGGATTTTTTTCTTCGTTTTTAGGTACATTTTTGGGGCACATACAATCTATGAATACCTGCAAGCAGAGATGACTGGGAGCTCTTCGCGGAGAGTCCTGTTTTTGGACTTTTGTGTAATATACAACTTGTATGTCAGGAGTTTCTGATCACACTATAAAATTCTATAACTTTATTTTGGAAAAAGAACAAATCAGAAAAAATCAAATAAAAAAGGGATAATCTTGAATTTACCAAAAGTACAACGGAGTAATCAGAGGGGTCGCATGAGGAGGAAACCAAACAAAGGATATAATACTTGGAATACCTATATGTTTAATGCATTCTGATTTTCATTTCGTTAGGTTACATAATGAACCCGATTAATTCGTCACATAAGGATCAGGCGATCAGCCATGAAACATTGTCATGTTAGAATATAAAAATCTAATCTTGTTGTCTTTTAACATTCAGCAGCGTGAATAACCTATGCACTTCAATCAGATATTGCAAACTCTAAAATATGCAGTAAGAGCAGTTCGTATTACAGTCATTTTAAGTTAAGAGAGAGCAATACACAATCATCCATGAAGAGAACTTGATTTCCCCGCATGTTCCAGATCCCCTATTCCTCTTTTCTCATAATATATTATTCGTCAATCTTTGACCAGAAAAGCAGGACACAAACAACTTTACAACCGCTACATCATCTTTGTTACCGTAAAAACATGAAAACATCACTTATAATCTCACATAAGAAAACATAAAAACATCTTAAATGCCATATTTGGACTCCAACGTTTGGAAGGAGAGAAGCTGTAGATGTTCTGAGGCTCGAACAAAAAATATCCACAAGCTAAACTATGACAGCCTTTCTCTTTTGGCGTTGATAGTTTTAATAGAATTTCTCAGCCACCTCACAGATTAGAATAACAAGGGGTTGGGTTTTTGTAAAGCTCCTTATGTACACTTTTGTGCATTATCTTGGTGCAGTTTATCAATACAAGTCTCGCTTATCAACCAAGGCTTAGTTCAAGTGGAAAAGGTTGAGGGGCTTGTGACTTAGGTCACACGTTCGAGCCTACGCTGCGAACTAAGCCTGGCATTTAAGTGGAGAAGGGTAGAGGGACGAGCCCATCATCCCCGAGTTTCGTAGGCTGCAGTCGGTCCTAAGGACTGGCCCTAGACGGATTTCGCTGTCATCCAAAAGAAAAGGACTCACTTATTACAAATGGTTTGAAAATGCAAAGGCATATCATGATGTTTCCCGCTAGAATTAAAAAAGGTGTGTGACAGGTACAGCGATGCACAGGCACAGGCACCGCATAGGTTGAAGTTGTCACAGCTACCCTCAGTTGTGATCCAAAGACAAGCTTGTAACTAAAGTGTGTCGAAAAATCATAAAAGTGATTGCGTCCGCATTTTCATAACCACCTTACTCGGCAGGATCGCTGAACATAGGATAAAAATACATTTCTATCCCTTGATCAATAAGCGAAATGCATGGAAAAGTTACATTTTTTCTTTCCTATCTCTTTCACCATGCAAGCAGCAAAATTAGACTTGAAACAGAATTTAATCTATGGCTTCACTTTAGCCACAATTTGCAGTGAATTTTTTTACATTAACATGTTCAAGGTAAGCATGTGGCTCGTAAACTTACCAGAACGAACGTCCTCACTTAGTTGGCCCCTCGCTTGGATTTGTTTAACAAGCATCCGGTATATCAACACCCACCAATATATATGAAGAACCATCAAGCAAAATAGAAGAGAATTGAAGATATAGTAATAGATTGGTCCATCCACTTTGTGTTTCTCCTTATCCAGGGTCTGAAGAACTTCATAACTGCATTTACATAAAAAGTAAAAGAACTTTTTTCTCACTAAAAGGGTAACATGAACTAGTAAGTTCATATTCTGCAAAAACACAAATGAAGTTTGCAAAAGAACCCGAGTGTTAATATCAATCAAACAACAACTCCTCAATACTGAATTAGTTGACTATATTGAATCCTCTGAATTAAGAACTGAGCATTAATAGACAGCATAATTAGCTACCGGAACCAATGTGCCTAGGATATGGCATAAAGCAATGCAAGGAAAGCTGATATAAAGCATAAAGAATTATGTTAGTTTGAACTTCATCATCAACAGATAATGCAAATTGTAACTTAAAGCTAGGGGTGGAAAAATTAGCCCATGAAAACATGACCCGCCCAACCTGGTCAAGTTTGGGTTGGTCAATTACCCGCCCATTCATTAGCTCAACCCATTTTAGCCCAGCTAAATATGGGCTGATATGTAGCCCAAATTTTTGCTTATATATAGCCCAATTGACCCATAGAAACCTTGTCAAAATATTTTCAAAAAGACATTTTCTTATTTGATAATGTTATATATAGACTTCATAAAAAAATAGTTCTATTGGGTACTTTAAAAGTTATAAAAGAACAAACAAAGAGGTTAATTTGGGGGGGGGGGGTATGACCCACCTTTTAGACCATTTTAGCCCTGCCCATTCAGCCCAAGTAACTTTTGGGCGGGTCAATGACCAACCCATTTTGACCTGCCCATTTGACACCCCTACTTGAAGCAATGAAAACCACATAAGGTGGTGCTTCTATTTTAAGAAGGTTAAATTAACAAATGAAGGGTTTTACTAGAAACAGAAAGTAGTTCCTTCGTAATAGCGAACATTTAAGCACCTATGACTCACCTTGTACTCCAAAGAATCCAGAACGGGTAGTATATGAGACGAAGTATAATCCAGGATAAAACAAAAAGAATAAACGAAGAGCTAGCAATAGCTTCAGAACCACTGTATTTGGACATCTTTCCGATTTCGAGGAATATATCACTGGCATCATGAAGGGCTAAAACTACTGAACCGACACGTGCAAACCTGCAACAAAATGAAAACAGAAAGCCAATAATGTTACACGCCCATATCTTATGTTTATGATAGATATTCATAGCTTTACGTATTGATGACATCATTAAACTCAATTTTTCACAGAGTAACACATCCTTCAGAATCCTAGAAAATCTTTATTCCTTTCATGATTCTTTGACACCACAGAAGTCTTCTAAAAGAATTTTTTGAACATGAGTCATCAAGAACCAGCACTAATGAATAATGAAAATATTATATACATCCTCCTCAATAGTCTTTGATCATTATGTCCTTCCTATTTTTCAGGTGTCCTCATCCGTTAATGAAATTCACTGCTTCTAGAAGCAGAGCCGGATCCAAATTTTAACGTTTATCGGTTCAGTTTTTAGCGCTTTTAAGTTATTGGGTTCGGAATTAAAAAATGTTTTTTATGACAAGGGAACTCGCAACCGCTACCCTTCGGGTGCGCACAGGGTAAATCCCGCTCCTGTGCAGTAGCTCGCCACACAGATAACCCGCACTAGGCAAGCCCCGTGCGATGAGCTCGACCCAGAAGGCAAATCCGTTGTTGTCGTAGGTCGGGGTTTTCGAACCTGAGACCTCCATTATGAAAGCCCCGTGCTAAACCAACTGAGCCACCCTTGCGGGTAAAATGTACTACATTAGATGGATTTCTTAAGACAAATACCGGGTTAGGCCAAATCCGTACGCTGAACTGTACATCCCCCGGTATATAACTAACTCAAGAATGCTTTAGAATTTCCCATTTTCTGATCCTACAAGGCTTTCTTTGACGCTCTAAGATCCAATGTACTCCTCTTTCTTTGACGCTCTAAGATCCAATGTACTCCTAATGTTCCTGCCTTGTATACCTGTGATGGTCATAGTTATTGACACGATATACTGAAAATAGCATGAACCGTACTGCAGCAGACCAACTATACTAATCACCTTTATGTTTCTTCGTATCTTTACTTCACAACAGCCTTTTTAAATAATCAGCAATACAACTGAGATAAGCATAAGTATTCCGATTCAGTAATCCTCCCAGCATAGAGCAAAATGCAAAACTTATTTGCTTTGCTGGCTGTTTGTCTTAATCCATAGATTTTTGTTCATGTAATTTTTCTTTTTTGTTCGTTTTTTTTTCTAATAAGGAAAAAAATATTACTAAGAGAAGAAAGTATAAAAAGATGGAGGATAAGAGTCAAAACGGAAAAATAGGGAAAGATGCTAGGTTACATTGAAACAACTATGTTCCTATCATGTCCTATATCAAGTATAATTTGTATAAATATGCACAACATTAACCTATTACTTTACACCACAAGGATCTTGGTTTACATCAATTTTATTTTACAATTGAGAAATCCCCGAGAGTCGGTGTCGCATGGTTCGAAACTCGATGGATAATGAGTCCGCTCCTCTACCTTTCTCAACTTAAATATCAGGCTTTTGTCCGCAACACAGCTCAAACTCGTGACACGTGCAAAACCACACATTACACGTTGCACTCTTACCTCTATCCAAAGCCCCGAGAGGTAGTTTATATCTAACTTTTTAAATCAAGTAAAGTATTTCCATTCATAAACATGACCATAAACAACCATATACAAGGGGTATTCCAAAAGGTAAGACTCTATAAAACGATAGGATTCTCTACAAACTCCACCCAATCATCTATACAAGAAGGAATTTTCTGTGCGCACCAAAAGAAAATAAGGGAGCGGGGCCAGAAACAACTCTTCAATTGAGAGAAACTCGACTCTACACCTTCAAAAGCTCTCCTAATTCTCTCTCTCCAAATAACCCACATTAGCGCAAGTGGAACCATGTTCCAAGCCCTTCGTCTTCTCCTCCTCCCACTCTTCCAGCTAAACAACAACTCTTTCACAGTCTTTGACATTACCCATGACGTGGCAAACCACCTAAACATATCCCACCATAACTCCAAGGTCATCCCGTAATGTAGAAGAAGATGATCCACGTCTTCGCCCCCTCCTTACACATGAAACACCAGCTGACACAAATAACCTTGTGTTTTTTTAAGATTTTCTGCGGTCAAAATCACACTATAGCAGCTAGCCAAGTGAAAAAGCATACCTTCCACAGCAACCTTTGGAATCCATATAACATTACATGGAAAAACATGCTCCTCCCTAACCAAAAGTTTCTCATAAAAAGACTTCACCGAAAACACTCCATTATTCCCTAGGCCCCACCACCAAACATCAGGAATATCAACCGGATTGACATGCCTATGTTTATATCTACTTCTATCTCAAATTAATCAAAATATGAACAAACACAAGAGCTAACCCATAGTCTGAATTCTAGAAGATCCTCTAAATAAAATAACTCCATGAGAGGCAAGAGAACTTGAACACAATTTTTACAAAATTCATGTGCCTGGCATATTTTTTACACGTTCAGTACCGTCGTTGAATTTGGAACTTTACTTCTCTAAATCTGATATGTGAAATTAGTAGCAGAATTGTTTTCTACATGCATCTGCTTCCAATAAGAATCTTAAACTAATAACAGACAACCCCCCCTCTTCAATTATGCCTGGCTCTGAGAAGTTGAATGCCCTCAAGTTGTGTCCCCTTTGCTAAATATGGACTTGTATTAGCACAAAATAGAATGACTTTTATTTAAAGCAATAAGCTCACCTCCATAAAAACACACCTGATAATATAGGATAAGGCGATAAGAATCGCAGTTGCAACGTGATGACTCATCGAAACTCCAAAGTCAGAGCGCCTTGTCTCCCAATATATTAGTGCAAATATTGAATATGCGTAGAACCCACCGGCATACATATAAAGTGCCTTCAGTTTGGACCTAAATTTACATAAGAGAGTCACTCAGATAGGCAGAGACTATGAATCAAACTATGTAAGCTCAATTAAAAGGGCAAGTTACACATTTAACCAGTCGGCAAAAAATAAATTACATTCGCTAACCAAATATACAAAAACAATTTACGCTATTATGTATCAAAAATGTATATTTTATGTATATTATAAAATATACAAAAAGTATACATTTGTTGGCTATTATTTGGAGAGCAGTTATTTATGTCAATTTCTCTAATTAAAAATCATAAGATCTAGCTTTTGAAAATGTTATGATTTATGGAAAAAGAGGGCATAAACCAGAAGCTTCTGTCTGCAAGAATCAGAAAAACCAGTTATTCTTGCCTGCAAATTTTACCAATTATTTCTCAAAATATTACAGGTCACCTTTCATCCTCAACCCCCACGCTCTCCAATGCAACACAGAGAAATACACACAAAGGATAACAATTAAGAATTAAAATAGAACAGCTCTTACTTGTACTTCTGGTCAGGCCAGACCTGATCACCAGGCCCAACCCAAAAATATTTGGTATCTGCAAACCAAGGCTCATTGTAGGTCACCAAAAGTGCAAAAACTTCTGCAGAGAGAAAATATATACATTTCCATGCGGATTCTTTGAATTTTCGTATCTTTTTCCTCCGTTCATCAGTCTCAACTTCTATCACTTCTTGTCCTTTCCCAAATATTAATCTTCTGGCCACTTTCTGCAATGTGTACATACATTCCATGTTGAAAAAGAGATCATCTAGAAGAACAATTCATGTAGAAACTAGAAAGAAGCTCAAAGATTCTACCTATTATAGGAGCAGCACTATATTTGATTTATTTTTCTCGGAAAATGCATTATATTTGATTTTTAAGGAAAGAAGTTCAATTTCAGACTATAGAAACTTGAAAGGGGGGAAATTAGAAAAGAATATAGCAAAAGTCAGATCCTTAGATAATTAAGTTCACCTCAAACTTGATAAGACCCTAGCACCCCTACTATTGACGTATCTATAGAGTAAATTTGCCTCATTTACGTCAACTGCTTCATGGCTCTATTTTTTCTTGCCAGCCTGCCTCTTCTTTTAAATATAGTTCCTTTCAATCGGTGAATCAGAAAAGATTTTTATTATGTGCAAACCATTTGAATCCTTTTCTGTTTCCTACGGGAATTGTATCTTTTCTATTTTTATATTTATTTTTATGTTTTACTTTTTATTTTAATTATGTATAATATTGGACTGAGATGAGCTTAAATGGAGTAACATGGTTAGTGAAAATTCATACAGCAGACCCCAACTTGCTTGTGATTGAGGTGTAGTTTTAATCGTTGTTGTTATTGTTAGTTTACATGAATTGTATCTTCAATATCTGTAATTTTCTTAATACTTTCTTCTTAACCACATTAATATCTCAACATCCCTTTAGCTAAGATATGTCCAAGTAACATGGCACTATTTAAGTGAAAAAGTATATGTGCCAGCTGCTTTATTTGCTAGATAAGAAAATTATTATTTTTACAAATAAGAATCATTTTGAGCACAGTTAGAGTTCATTTGGTAGGGTGTATTAGGTAGAATAATGCTGGTATAAATTTTAGTAAAATGTTTGGTTGCAAATCTCACCTATGTACAACTAATACCAATATTACTTATACACCCTATTCAGTACTATTCTTATACATAGTAAACGATGGCATTAACAATACCAGTACTAATATTATACTCCCTCCGTACCAATTTATAAGACACTCTTTCCTTTTTAATCAGTCCAAAAAAGAATGACACCTTTCTATATTTAGTAACAATTCAACTTTAAATTTAACTTTATACCCTTAATGAAATGATTTCTAGCCACACAAATTTCTAGGGGTTATTTTAGACCACAAGTTTCAAAAGTCTTTCTTTATTTCTTAAACTTTATGCCAAGTCAAAGACCTTCATATAAAATGGGACGGACGGAGTACTGTTTTTCTTTTTGTAATAAATGTGAAACATTACCATACCAACAAAGAAACAATTACACCTAAAGAGCACTCACAGTCCCAATCACCTTCCACGAAGGGTACCAGAAGCAGTGAGCCTCAAAACAAAGCAGCAACTAAGTAAAAATTGTTGAATCAGATCATCACATCTTCTGGCCTCTTGGATTGCCTATACATGTTAACTCTCTCCCTAACTACCCTTCGTATCTGCTGTATAAAAGTCAGTATTTACAATATGTCCCCTAAAATTCTATGATTCCTAGCAGTCCAAATTTGATAAATCATAGCACCATATATAGCTGCCATCACCTCCTTTTTTAACTTGCTCCAATGCTTGTGCTTGATTCTTAACAGAGCCTCTTGAATGCCTGTTTGTTATACTTACACACCCTATTCAGTACTATTCTTGATAACGCAATGCATGTTATTTTGTAATACAACAAACCAAACAGTTGATAAGAAATAATGCCGGCATAACTAATCTCAACATTACTAATTCCAGCATAAGTCGTCTTCGAACCAAACTAACCCTTACAGTTTCCCTCTACTGCAAATAGTTTAAAGAAACTACTCTTCATGAATCTGATAATATCACAAGAAGCATCCCACAACTTTGCATCAACAAAGACCGATGTATATTCTCTATTCTACACAGGGGTGGAGCTACAATATTAGGTACGGGTGAAGCTTTTGCTTAGACCTGTATTTGTATTAGGAAATTCATTATATATATCCTTGGATTTAAAAACAACGAGCTATGAATTTGAGGGCTATTACAACTCTAAACCCATAAACTTCAAATTCTGACTCTGCCACTAACTCTACACATAAGCAAACCAATCAAAATACTTATCTTCATGAAATTCATCAGCTTTAATTTCTTACATGCACTATCCTGGGGTTGGATTTTTGCTTAAGCAGTTCAAGGTAATGGCTAAAAAATCACCTCACTTAAAACACAATTGACTAATATAGAGATCATACAACTGACATTTAAATTCATCCACACCACAATCAGCAAAAATAACAAAATCTCATCTAAAAACAACAACAAAAAAAGCACAAAATCGCAAATTTCCACAATTTTCAAGACTAAATCACTTAGAAACAATTAAACAAAAACATACCCACAAAAATAAATAGAATTTAAAGAAAAGTACCTCAAAAACAAATCTATCAAGAAAAAATCTGACAGTTGGAAAGAAGACAGCAAACAATGGAAGAACAGCGAAATCTTCATATGATGGGTAAGATTCATGTTCCCAATCAAGAAAACTCCATTGAAGCAAACCCATTTTCTCAAAATTCAATCTTGCAAATAATTTTTATATGTGAATTTTTGTATTCATATGAATGAAATCTAGGAGTTGTTTGAGTCTGAGTTTGAACTGACTTTGGGAGCTTGTTTAGCTCGAAAGATTGGATCAAGTGAGAATAGGTGGCTCCCATGGCAAAATGCAAGATTTAATTTTTTTTAAATAATTGATTTTTTTTGCTATAAATAATATAGCAAAGACTTCTCAAATTACATTTATAACCTTATTATAAGTGTATTAATCAAGAAAATAACAAAAATAGTCTCTTATTGTCACTTTCTTACGGTAGTATTAATAATATTCTCGTAGTTTGTTGTCTTCGATTTTCTGTTATTATTTGTGTTGCTTGTGCTTTGATTATCGCATTATTTCATTGTTATTACTATCTTTTTTCTTCTGAATGATGTGTATTGTTTTTTTTTGTTTCTCATATCTTCTTCATTTTCGTATTTGCTTTTTCATATTGCTTTTCTTGAAGTCGAGGGTCTATCTGAAGCAATTATCTCTACCTCCATCAGGATAGGGTAAGGTGTACGTACACCATATCCTCCCTATACTCCACCCGTAGAATTACACTTGATATATTATTGTTGTTGTATATTTGTGGATAGATTCAAAGTAATCCTTATAAATATACTCCCGAGTAATTTTGATTCTTTTAAATTTAGTAAAAGTGAGTTTTTTATCTTCATTAAATATTTAATAGATTTGACTGTTATATTTTAATGAAAACTGTGAAGAAAAAGAGAATTTAACGGGAACTCATATTTGAAGGTGTAAATTTTTATTATTTCTGCTATTTTTTTAATATTTTCTAGAATTTAATGCAACTTATTTACACACAAAATTTGATAAAATATGTGACGAAAATCAAAAGTGCTCACTTTTTGGGTAATTTAAAAAATTAAAATTGTTCAAGAGTATATTTAAGAGACTACTTTGAATCTATCTTCAAACATGAAGGATCATTTTTTGTCATGTTAATCAAACTATATGTTATTTCTCTTTAACTTAAATATCTCATTAATTAACACTACCGATTTGAGCAATAAGGTGAATTCAAATATATATATATATATATACTTATTGTTTTTCTACATTGTCAAATATTTTGAAGTAGATTAATTTGTTGAAATGAGTAATATTTGGAATCAGAGGAAACTATAAGTATGTATTTTGTGTGTGCGTGTGTATGCATAGAGAGAGAGTTAAAAAAAATATTTTTTTCTATATAATTTGAGTGAAAATTCATGAGTACATGTGCAATCATTTAATAAGATAATGTGCATGATCTATCGAACCATATAAAATATTCAATCAGGGTTGTGATGACCAAAAACCATTATAGTGAGAAGAAAGGGACCAAGAAACTTTTTACAGCAATCATATTGTGCCAAACCTATATCATTTTGCTAATATTAACCAGGAGTTGACTTTAATTAACTATAGCCATACAACAATAAATAATAATATATTAAGTGTAATCCCACGAGTAGGGAAGTAATTTTTATGTAAATAACTTGTACTATAATTTATTCATTTAATGTAACATATAAATATTAATGTATCAAAATACTCATTTTTGTGTACACTTAAAATGAATTGAATCATATGATTCTTATCTTAACCTTTTATAAAAATTTCTTGGGTCAATATGAGTTGAATAATAGATCAATCATAGCCACTTAGTTAACTTTTATTCAGTTTTGACAAATATCAGACAAAACGTGAAGCATTTTCCTCCTGTTAAAATGATTCAAATGTAGTAAATATTGTTGGAAAAGCTTAAAATATTTGTAAATTAAAATGAGTTTGTTTAGATTTATTGTTGTTTTGAAAAATTGATGATTTTGATTTGTTCTTTGTGATATTTGACTGTTTGGAACTTATGTTTCAAATTTGAGCTAAATTGAAGTAGATTTAGGGCGTTAATCGTGTATTTGATTATTGAAATTTGAATAACAAGTTAATGTTTCCAGAAAAAAATATTGTTCACCTGGACATTAGAGATAAATGTCAATGTAACTGAACTTCATGTAGAAATAACTAAATTTCAGCCATAAATGCATGAACTTCATACATAATTACCTGAATCAACCTTGTCTGAAGTTATTTTATAGATGATAGATTTGAATCAATTGGGCTATTGATTTAGGCCCAAAGCTGTTGTTTATGAGTTATGCAGATCTTCTTAACCACTTGGACCTTCCCAACTTGGCCCATGCTCATTCCGACTCTCCCGAGTCCAGAGTTTGTAATAGTGGCCTCCCATTGCACCACAAAAAATTTTAAAACTCTATAAAATTTTCATGATGAATTTCAGACCAGTAAAAATTTATTTGCATAAGATGTTTCATCATATAATATAAATTTATTATAGCTAAGTAATTTAATGAAGTGAGAAAATATAATTATTAGTCAATAATTGATATAAATCCATGTGCTAGCATTTATACGTAGCGGGCAGGTTTTTACCTGCTTAACCTTTGTCCAAATCCATTATTTTCTTAAAAAATACTAATCCAAACTTCGTCTTTGCACATGAATAATGGAAGAAACTTTTAAAATTGTCAAATTAAAATTGAAGAGCATTATGTATATAGGCTGTATAATATGCCTTTGCTAGAAAAGAACATAAAAGATATATGCATTCACAGTGGGGAATTCCCTTGTTTTTTTTAACTTGTAAAAACTTAGATTGAGTTTCTTTGGGCCATCATAGTTAAATTAAATTAATATAACAATTCTTGTCATTTGGTTCTCAAATTAGACATAAAATTGGATATGATATTTGCCATGCATTTTGATAATTGTCTATTAGAAGTAGATTTTCTAATTGAAGTGGTTGTTATGTTGTCTGATCATATGAGAATTCGGAATTTGAAGTTTAAGGGTTTCTACAAGCTATTTTAAATTAATATTACAATAATAACTTGGTTCATAATAAATGTTTTGACAGATTAGTATTTATGTAAGTTCTAGCTAGACTGGCTTTACATGAACTCATAATCGGACTTCTAGATCGGCCGTCTCATGCTCCTTGAACAAAATATACCACATCACTAATAAACATTTACATATAGTTTAAATGATTTGGATGTTTCACACTTTATAATGTATGAAAATCACTATCTAATCATGAGATTTAGGAACTTCACTACTTAAGCATTAGATATGAAGATGATAACAATGGAGGGTTATTCAAACAAGTGATCAGACTTTTGATCGTTTGAGAAAAAGTTTTCGTTAAATTATGGAATATGACTAGCAAGACATTTACCATATCATTAATTTGAAGAAATTCTTATGGATATTTGAGTTAGATATAATTAAGGTAGATATAATTAAGGTAGATATGCGGAGCAGTTACACGAGCATAAAGACATGAAACGTACAAACAATCGATTTAGTTTGAGTACAATTAGGTTTAGGCTTTCAAAATAGCAACACGACATGTTGAGATTATCAACCATTAATTTGAAGAATTTATTATGAATATTTGGCACTTGGGTACTACAGGTAGATATGTGTTATCATATATACAAGAGCCACCGTTGCATGATTATAAAGATGCGTGGAGAACAAAAACAATCATGAATTAGTTTGTATAATTAAGTTTAGGCTTGCAAATTAAATAGCAACATGACAGGTTGAGATTACTATTCATTAATTTGAAGAAATGATTGTGAATATTTGACGCGTGAATTCTATAGGTAGATAGGCATTATCATCATATATAGGAGCGACAGTTGCATGATTATATAAAGACGTGTGGAACAAAAATAATTATAAATTAATTAGTTTGTATAATTAGGTTTGAGGTTTACAAATTGAATAGCAACACTACATGTTGAGATTATAATATGGACAACTATGATTAATAATATCAATTAATTTGGCTATATGATTGATTTATATATTCAGGAGTAGAATTAATGTTTTTCCATAAAAGAAAGCAAACTTATGGACTATTTGTTTTCTAATATATCCTTCCTTGAATGACAGCTTTGATGGAACAACCAAATTAGACTTGTCGAATGTAGAAAATAGATTTAATAATTGGAGCTATTAGGTCCTTGCATAACACGTCATGCTTAAGATTACACCCCATCCCTTTTCAATCAAGTCAAAATAATGAGTTAATTAAAAGCTCAAATTATTTTAGGGAATCATTGGAAAAGTATACTGTTATAAATGTTAAATTACATACATATAATGTAAAAAAAACTCTCTTACATTTGTCTGTATATATAGTTTAAATTCAATGAATATTAGTGTTTGGTAACATAATTCTTTTCGGTGCATGTTTAGCCTCTTTAAAATATAATGACATTTCATGCCGCATAGGCAAAAAATATGTTTGCAATGTATACATGATATTTAGTGTTTAGGTTTTACAAATGAACACTTATTTCTCAAATAATTTGGTGTAACAGTATACATACTGTATATGTTCGTGTTATTATTTGCACAACCATAGTTCAAAAAATTATAGAATCAATCTCTAGTAAGAACTAAATCATATATCCCCGAGCAGGTTGTATAGCGAAACTTTTTTCATAGTGCCATTACAAGAAAATAGGCCTTTTAACAAGGAAAATTCGTTAAAAGTTTAAATCTAGTCGCAATAAGTCATAACGATTGAAAAAATATGATTTCCACCGATGTTAAAAGTTAACGATCAGATTAAAAGCCTAAGATGAAATGCAGTTCCAAAAAGGAGTTCCCTATTTTCAGCTTAATAAAGTAAAGTCTCAATGTCAGTTGTAAGGTTAGCTTAATTTCTAAAATTAGCATGAAGTTTGAATTGAATAGATAGTGAGAAAGCGTCTTTTTGATAATCTTTTCGGACTTGTCTTTTATGAAAGGAAGTGAACCTAGAAAGAAAAAAAATCAATGTAGAAACTACAACTAAGAAAGAACAAGAATTAAAAGAATTTCTTAAGTAAGGTAGTCCATCATAAGCCCAAATTGAACTTTGATCGTTAAAGATCCTTTAACAAAGACATAATTTTCAATCATTATACATTCGAGAAAAACTCTCGTACAAAAAGAAGAAATAGATGAGCACCCTCAAGTAATTTGATTGGAGTAATGCCTCTAAAGAGCTGTTAAGTTTACAGAGAGTATTGTCTTATTCCTACTATTCATGTAGGTCCTTTTAGTAGGAGTTGACGTGAAGGAAAATTCTAAGGATCATTTTTTGTCCTGCGTGAGAAAATATAAATCTGATATAAATATTTGCATTGCTAATAATAATTTGTTCAAAATTAAACGTTAACATTACTAAAAAATATTTAAGTCATCAACTAGAGGAATTCAATGAAAAGGATGATTTAGAAACATTACGAAATGTTGTGTGGTCTTTTTCCAATCTTAAATTTGAGTCCTCTGTGCGACTCCTTGGCCAATTACTTGTGTTTCTTCATTTATTACTTGATTGTATTATTTTTCACCACCAAAGTTGATGGAATTGATAAGATTCATTCACCCTTAAAATGAAAAAAATCTTGGTATGGGAGCGCTTGTCCTTTAATGGGCCTTACAAGCTGCCGATCTGAATTAGTTGGGACGCCAAAGTAGGTACCGAACATTGAGTAAAAATAAAAGAACTTTACCAATATGTACAATTCAATCAAACTTATTTACCAATATGACGGAAATATATAAAATCTATACAC